>CAWUFW010004338.1:1200000-1570188 GCA_963921515.1 Calotriton arnoldi | reverse complement strand
ACGATACCCGGCGTAAATAATTCCGCCAGGCATGGAAGCGGCAAAAATCCGCCCGCACACACCGCCTGAACACCGACCATGCCATTACGATTACACTAAATCGAATACCGCCATCGGCGGAAAAAGCACACAAAATACCGCCCGCCAACGTCCGAGTCGGAGACAAACCGCCCGCCACGGACGGAAACACGCACGACAACACAAAACCGCCCGCCCTCACGGCCGACACACCGCACGTGAAATTACGATCGCACCGACATGAGCGCGGAAAACCACAAATATACCGCCCGCCAGCGCAAACAACGCCGATGAGAATCGACACGGCAGAAGCCATGGCGCCCACGTACCTGCACAGAAACCATCCGCACACAAAACCAATAGCACACAACATGGCCAACAAGTCCACACAGCAAGGCACGCACAAATACACAAGCACAGTACATATCCCGAAAACACCCCCGGACAAACAAAAAATACAAAGGCCAGAACCCCAGACACAACACACCTGAAAACAACAGACCATGAGGACACACCCACATAGGTGAGTACAAAAGCAGCACTCCCACAGACCACAACCCCTTGCTACATTGCAAACCAGAGAGGAGAGGAGAGGACACAGTGACACAGCAAGGACAGCAGCACACCACAGAAACGCACACATCACAACCACCACCACCACCACCACCACCAAACACCGGCACCACAAACCCCCTGCACATTACACAACACACACCGCACCAGCACCACAAACACCATGGCACCACAAAGAATGCCCAAGTTCACGCCCATTGAGCTGACGGTCATGGTCGACGAGATCATCAAGGTGCACCCACAAATCTATGGGAACATGGTCCAACACACACCACTAGCCACCAGAAACAGAATGTGGAACCGGATCGTAGACCAGGTCAATGCAGTCGGGACCCTGCCCAGGAACAGAGTCGAAATTAACAAACGGTGGAATGACGTCAAGAGCCTGGTCAAGAAGAAGGAGGGCAAAAACAGAGAGCTGGCTGCCGTCACTGGCGGAGGGAATCCCGCGCTCTTCAAGACCTTCAAAGCGTGGGAGGAGAAGGTGCGAGTCATCATACATCCCGAGATCCTCGCCGGATTAGCAGGGGGAGTGGAGGCCGGTAAGTACAAACTAATGTATACCAGCACACCGCTATGTACTCACATGCACTACCACCATGCCACAGCTCCCAGGGACAAACACCCCCATGTCCAGCACACAATACACGACACACACATGCAACAGACACCACCACACACAGCACAAACAGAACAACTGTAAGATGCGTGGGGACATGTGTACATTCAGCCAGCCACGTAACCACCAACAAGTCCCCAAATATGCCAGAAGCGCCACAACGAGCACCCACCACACCCATGTGTCCGCCACAGCTGCACAAACCGACAAGTAACAGGTAAGTGGCAGGAACACAAAGTGCAGTGGGTGGGACGGTGGACAGCCCAAGTACAACACACACCAGGCCCCTAGTCCCACAGCACAGCAAGGAGGAGCATCCCCCACACCCCACAGCCACGTGTCAGCCACCGCAGTGCACAACGACAGCCGAAAGGCAGACATCACGGTCCACAGCAATCGGTGTCAGTGGGTGTCCAGCCACCCCCACGACCCACAACACCCCCACCCCCACAGACCTGCAACATGGAGCACCCCCGCTTAGAGCCATGTGGCATCCAGTACAGTGCACGCACGAACAACCTGCAGGTGGGAAACTGGACAGGGCTGGATTACTGGAGGCATGAGGACCGGCACACGACCAACACATGGGACATGTCACGTAGCAGACGAAAACGCAGCACCGCCCACCGTCACGAACAAGTGAACAATGTGCACACGGACATGAACAACAGACTCACACCCCACATGACCCATCACAGACATAGCAACACCCAAGGAGCCACGTCTGCATACACAAGCCACACTGAAAATAGTACCACACGGCAGCCACTGTGCAACTCATCACACACAACCGAAACACCATTGAAGTCCTGTCCATGTAGCCCCTACTGCCTGTCAACCACACACCCCACAACTACGCCTATGTAAGACAAACAACACTAGACGCAACAGAGCGGAACAACAGAAATGCACACGAACACCACTGAACCCATCAAACACACAGACACACCATGCACATACAACATACCATCCATCCCATCCGTCAGCCCCAGTCTCATGAAAGGCATGTCATCCGCACAGCTGCCACACATACAGCAGTCACGCTAAGATACATGCCCATGACCAACCATGTGCCAGAAGTCAATGAAGCGCACGACACACTGTGAGCAACAACACACAACATGGGCCACCCCCCCCACGAGCACTGCAGTGATGCACATGGCACAGGGCAGCACGCACACCAAGGAGATGGGACAACTGCAATACGTTGGCTTTCACACACAACCATCACTCACTCATAACGATGCGTCCAATGCCATGTCCAGTAATCACAACAGACAGCAAATATGCAGGCCATGTCAAGCATGCACACACCTCAAACCATGCACTGTCATGCTGCCACAACACATGTCACGTTCGGCACCCATGGCTCACAGCATGTACCCCAAAAGCATATCCCCTCCCAAATGCGAATCTGGGGCATGGCCCCCATGTTGCCATATGCGTTCCTAAGCGTTCCATTTGAACCCCAAAAGCATATTCCCTCCCAAATGCGAATCTGAGGCATGGCCCCCATGTTGCCATATGCGTTCCTAAGCTGTTCCATTTGAACCCCAAAAGCATATTCCCTCCCAAATGCGAATCTGGGGCATGGCCCCCATGTTGCCATATGCGTTCCTAAGCGTTCCATTTGAACCCCAAAAGCAAAGTACAAACCAGACCCAGGATGGGCCAGGAGCCCGCATACACCAGAGTCACAATGAGTAGGGGCACAGCAACACACCCATCGGCATGGCCAATCCGTCCCATGCCACATGTGCACAGCACACAGTCCCATTGCCAAGCACACACAACTACAAATGCCACAGCCACACACACGCCTCCGGGAAACCCATGTACGAGATTGCACGAACTGCCAATGTCAGACGACAAATACATACTTCGCCAGGTGCAACACAATAACAAATCTCATTCTCTCCACAGGTGACGAACTGCCGGATGCTGGGGATGGAGACAGCAGCCAGCACAGCCAGCCCACAAGCCCCCAACGAGGACACACGGATGTGGAGGATCTCACCTCCTCTTCGGACACGGACCACCAAGCAGGCCCATCTGGTGTGGCAGGGCCCAGCCGCTCCCCAGGACCCCTCCTACCCACCAACCCATCATCCAGGGCTGCTGAACAGTCCCAGCCCCTGCTGCCACTGTCGTTGCGGCCACACCCACGGTCATTGCGGCCAATACCACTGCCGCAACCGCCACCATCGCCGCACCGACCACCACCGCCGCCACCACCACCACGTCTTCGCTGGCACCAGCCCCAGCGCAGGTGGTGGCCCGGCCGACTGGATCCACCCTGGGAGCCACAGCGAGGACCGTGGTGAGCAATGTGGCTAGTGGGCAGGCCGGTGGCAGCAGGACTGGTAGGAGGAGCAGGGTCAGGGAAACGCCAGCCTCCCCTGGGAGCCATGCCCTGCCTCAAATGGCCAGAGTCCTTGGGGCCTATGAGGAGGCCCAAGAACAATGGGTCAGGTCTGCTTCAGACACGCGGGAGGTGCTGGGGGTGCTGAGGTCCATGGACGCCCGTATAGGTCAACTCGTGGACCTCATGGGCCAGCTGGTGGTGGCGGTGAGGCCAGGGATAGCAGCTCCCCCTCCGCCACCACCTGCCGGGGCGCAGGGTCGAGCAGCAGTGTCCAGTTCCCCTGCGTCCACAGCCAGTGAGCACACCTCAACCACCAGCATGTCGCAAGCAGGCACCCCCTCGCAAACGTGGAAGGGGCCGTCCGAAGAGGAAACAGATCTCCCGGGAGGACTTCGCACGCTCCAGTCGCAAGTGAGGCAGCCAGCCAGCCTTCCGCCAGCCTTCCTTGACCAGCCACTGCATTGACTTGGACTACGATCCCACTCCACACAGCCATCTGGATGGCATGTGTGTGTTGGACTATGGACATAGAACCAGTGGGTACACCCTGAGCATCACGCAGCCATGACCGACAGCTCATTGTCACTGCACGCACCACTTTTGTCATCACCTTACACACAATCACATGTCACAGTTTGTAATAAATGCACCTTTTTCACTAACTGCTGTTTGTGCCCTGTGTTTTATTTGTACGGAATACAACGGCCACCTTGGGCGGAAAGGCACCTGATGCGTGGCATGGCAATGGAATCCGGAGGGCCTGTAGGGACCTAGGGGTGGGAGACAGAACAGGAGCACATTCAATGAGTGTGTCACACACCCATCACACAGTACATGTCAACAACTACAAGCAATGTACACACATCGCACAGAGCAATAGGGCACAATGCCACAGTCACCAACAGTGGCATACTACCCTGGCCATGGAGCGTTGACACACAGCACGTAGTGAACAAACGGCCACCCTGACACAGCACACACACACCTGCACAGATACAGCCACATCAGCCGTCGTACATGGACACTCACCGTCAAGTGAAGTAGCGGGCGATGAGCTGCTGCCGCACATTCCCAGCTTCCTCCTCTCCGCTGTCCTCCTCACTCGAGCTGTCCTGGTCTGCGGGCTGGGGCCCTGGTTGATCTCCGTCATCCACAATGAGGGGGATCTGCTTCCGAATGGCCAGATTGTGCAGCATGCAGCACGCCACCACTATCTGGCACACCTTCTGTGGGGAGTACGCCAGTGCACCCTCGGTGCGGTCCAGGCACCTGAACCTGGACTTGAGGAGGCCAAAGGTACGCTCGACCACACGTCTGGTCCTCCCATGTGCCTCATTGTAGCGATCGTCTGCTGGGGTGCGAGGATTCCTCAATGGACTGAGCAGCCATGCCCCATTCGGGTACGCAGAGTCACCTGGGTGTGAGGGACACAGAGAACCGTTGCTATTCCAACTGGACAGGGGACAGCATCGCACAACCAGCACGCTACACCACTCCACATACTCACCGACAATACAGCCACGATCCTGTTGCAGATTGGCCATCAGTCGTGGCAAGATGCTGTTGCGCATTATGTGTGCGTCATGGGCCGAGCCTGGGAACTTTGCACACACGTGGGTGATCACCATGTCCGCAAGGCACACCACTTGCACATTCAGGGAGTGCGTGTGCTTCCTGTTGCGGTACAGGTGCTCAGTGGCCTGTGGTGGAACAAGGCCAACATGTGTGCAGTCAATGGCTCCAACGACGTGTGGGATTCTGCCAAGGGCATAGAATGCACCCTTCACTGCCGCCAATTCACGAGCCCTGGGGAAGCGGATGTACCTGTTTCAGTACAGCATCATGGCTGCCAGTACATCCCTCAGCACCTTGCTGAACATGGGCTGGGACATCCCTCCTCCACTGCGTGCTGGAATGACCCAGTGGCGAAGAAATTCATGGCGGCCATCACCTTAGCCGTGGGGGTGACAGCAGTCGGATACACCCTGCGGGGACGGAGATGGGGTTCTAACATGGCACACAGTCGATGCAGGGTTGGCCTGTCCAGCCGAAACTTCCTAATAACCTCTGTATCGTCCATGTCCACCAGCAATTGGTATGGGCGGTCAATGTTCGGTCTCCGCCTAGGGAAATTGCAGAGGACACATGTCAAAGCAACACAACACATAGCAATTTCGCATACACATCACTGACATGACTGAGCAAGCACATGAGCCACAGCCCAGCTGTCAAGCTGGGACGGCACGGCCACAATACACTTACACAGGTCTCCCAACAATGGCAATGGCTAGTGAGACATACCACTGCCATGTGCATGCACATGGGGATCTAGCCCCAATGACTTGCGGGGCGTGCTGATGGGGACTGACTGCATATTTGTCAAGCGGCAACGCCACGGCAACATGAGTGTCTGCTGAGCATGGAACTGCTTCCGAGGCTGGATGAGTATGGCACACGACGACGACGATGTGGGCACAGGCTGAGCGGCCAAAACAAGTGGGACCTGTGGCACGAGGGGATATGAGACAGTAGTAGGTGTCAGCACTGCACCCTATGTACAGCACTGTACGGATCACACCTCCCGAAACATTGACAGGTGTCCACATTGACAGCCCCATGCCAAGACGGCTGTGTGCTTGCAGTCACACGTCACAGGTGAGAGGTTACATTGCACGTGCCAGGTGGCAGACGTACATAGTGGGAGCTGGCATGTGTCTCCTGTTCAGGATCCACCAGATGGGCGCTGACTCTGTACTGACCATTGGACACAGCATGTTCCGTGGAAGGCTTGTGTGTGTGGGATGGTGGCACTGGATGTGCCTCCGTTGGGTGGGGGGCCATGCACAGGGCGGGTACGTCGATGATTGCGCATTGTTGGTCACGGTGGGTGCACCAACTAAGATGTGTTGCCCTGTGTTCAATTCCTATGTCCGCATGATGATGGACTGTGGATGTGGGCAGACTACACATTGGTCGATGTGCTGTCTATATGCATGTGCCTTCACACCAGGCACAGCTGCCCCTGCACATGTGACCCCTGCTGGACTCGCTGCTGGGTCTGTGGAGCTGATGCACCTTCTGTGCGTGGGGCGGACAGCTCTCCTCACTTCCCTCATTGCGCATGTCATGTCTTTGCCGCAGGTGACATGGATCATGGAGGGCCCACATGTACGCGTGGGTAGGCTACACATGATTGTTCACTGGTCGCCACCCCCAGTCAGTGTTTCGAATGGGAAGGTTGTCGTGCTGGTGGTATGTTCGATGTGGCGGATGGGCGGGCCTAGGTGCGGGCTTACATTCCGGACATGGGGGTAGTTGGATTGGCGACTAGTTGCAGTACACACGGGACACGTCTCTTCCTTTCCACATCTGGGTCATCCCTTGTACTAACTGACAGTGATACAGTCATCTTCGCCCCAGCCCTCATGTCCTCCCCTCGCCCCCCAATATGCATGCTCACCTGCGAGGCTAGCGCTTGCACAGGCAGCCCCAAGCTCGCACCAGAGAGGGCAAGGAGTGTATGTGTGGGTCCAGTTGCACGAGTGGGCTGTCTCAGGGTATGATGTGTGGCGGGACGCCGTCCACCTGCGTGGTGCCCCAAATGGAGACCCGGCCTGCATGGACTATGCATCACAGTCTTCGCCTTCCGGATCCGCCACCTGCGACACCCAGTGGCTGTGGCTGCCCTTGCGGCCAGGCCGCGTCCGTCTGTGGCTGATGGCCCACACATTCACTCTTTGGCCTCTCTGGGGAGGGCTCAGGGGTGGTGGCGCACGCGCTTGCACTTAGTCGCAATGGCATGTGGCGTGGTTGGTATGATGGGCAATGGATGGGATGGTGCGAGCCACCTCCCGTGACGTCAGTGCTGCTCGTGCTGTGGTGCGTCCCCCTACACTTCCATTTGACTTTTTGCCATGCTAGACGTTGAGGTTCTATTGCCTGCGTGATATGTCCAGGAGGAGCGCGAGGAGACCTCTCACACACCATGCTCCACTGCCATCCCGTGCCCTGTATCGCCTGTGCGGATTGACTATGTTGGGGTTACACCTGGTCGACTGGGGCTGTGTGTGCCTTGTCAAGGGGCATGGCGGGCGGACAACAGGATCCAGCTTGTCCACAGAGGGTGGGCTGAGGTGCGCCTGGTACCGCTTTGTACGTGTGCCCGGCTGCTGTGCACATACGTGTTCACTCCCCCCCCGACAGGTGTCCTCTCACAATGCCCAGGGAAGCGGTGGTGTACTGTTCATGACCCCTCCCAACACGGCGTGCTCCAACTTGGCATGTGCGCATCTACCCGTCGCACCCACCCACCTGAGCACTGCGTCCATACGACTTCACACGACACATGTGTGTCTTCCACAGTTGTGCTACTCATTTGCGTTGACATCCAATACCAGTGGACTACATGGTCATGTCACGACTGCCGTGTACTTCACATACTCTCATCCTCTCTCATTCGTACTTGTGAAATGAGTCAGCGGAGACAGATTTGGTTTCAAACATTATATTGAGTCTTCTGTCCTCTGTGATGCAGTATAGTGGACACTACTGGCAGCGGAATACATGTTGAGGATATACTGAGCATGATTGCAAATGGGATAGGGTGTGGGGTTACATGTGATTGGCTGTTGCATGTGGGATGTGGGCTTCAGAGTGACATCTGCTTGGCCAAGGCTGTGCTAATGTACATTTACGTATAGCTGCGGAGCTGCGGACTTTGACACAGACGGTATACATGTAGCCTACCAGACCGCTTGGCATCATGGGCACAGTCCATCTCAGTTCCATGTGACAGGTTTGCTGCGGTTGTTCCTCATGCACGCGTGCATGTGAGATGACATCAGGGCATGTGCTTGCGTGCATGCAGCGGCGTGCCACTTGTTGTTGCACTGTGGTGGTTACTGGACATGTCACAGTCACTGGGGTCGTGTTGTTGTTGTATGCACTTGTCGTCCATGCAAAGGTCCTGGTATGGGATTCCCGGGGCGGGGGTGGGAGGGGTGCAGCACCCACAGACTCCAGGCGACCTATTCATGTCCACTGAGCGGTGTGTGTGTCCATGGGCGCTGGATCCATGTCGTGTCCTGGTTGTTCGTGCAGTTCCGTCCATGTGGGTGCGATACACAGAGCCCATGCCACTGCCTCCCACGATGCATGCGGTGTTCCTGGATGTGATGGGGAACAGTGTGCATGTCCCGGTCATATCCGATGTCATGGCGATGTCGTTGATGGTGTGGTTACAGTTGCCGGTCGTTTGGTATGGCTGTTGTGGTGGTGACTGGCCAGTCCGTGCGGAAGCTAAGCATGGGTGCGGGGTTGGACATCATAGGTCACTCGGGGAACCTGCGTTGTGGTCCGACGTATTTACAGGTTGTCAGGTATGCGATGCCGTCCAGCAGGGCTTCCATGTCATTGGTGGTGTACATGTTTGCCAGCCAATGAAGCGGATGGTGGCTGTCAAGGTGTTGTTCGTAGGTTGTCCCTTGGAGGACCATGATGGGGCATGCTGGGTGACATTCGATGTAGCTGTTCTCGATGATCCGTCGTGTGGAGGCACAGTGGTCCCATTTCAGTGCGGGTGCGATGTTGGCCACATACGCCATGCCCCCATAGGCAGAGCAGGCCCTGTCGTGTGCGTCCAGAGGGAGGAGTAGTGGTAGCAGGTCCGCCTTCAGACATGCCGGGTTGGAGAGGCATATCTAGACGGGATGCTGGTAGGGACACCTCCGACAGTAGAAGACGGGCATGACGCAGCTGAACAATGTGATGCGGTAAGTCAGTCGGTAACTTACGTTCAGCAGGGACAGGAGATCGCATCCCAATGTATGGCACAGGTTGGTTTTGTACAGCTTGAGCTGTTCGGCGTAGTTGGGTAGGTGTGTTGCGGTTGCCATTTCGCAGCGGTTCGTTGAGGTGGCGTGCTCCGGCTGTGTGTGCAGTCTGCAATGTGCACGCTCCGGGTTGCTGTGAGCTCTGTGTAGTCGTAGGGAGACAGGACTTGTGTTCTGTTGGCTTGTTTGGAGGACACGGGCCCTCTTCCCACATGCTTCTCAGACAGTTCAAGGTCAGTGCTGTGTGACTCCTTCCAATTAACTTGCATGTGGCCGACATGGGGAGTGTTTTCTTCTTTCTTCCCCGTCCGTTGTGTGCTTCTGTGATATGCGCTATCTGCCGTGTGGTCGGTCTCCTCGGCATGCCTGTGTTGGTCTATTCTTGGACAATGGCTGTATTCACCGGCTTCTGTCGTAGGGCTGTGGTTTCGGAGTTGGAATGGAAGGTCATTCAGTGCTGTCTGCTCTCCCTTGTGTGGGCGGCAGGCTGCCTTTCCGCTCTGCGTTGGGCCTTGTGTGTGGATGTTATTCTTGGGCCACCTGTTGTCGGTCCCCGGGCTCTTTGGTGTTCCGTTTTATATGTCTTGTTCATATGTGCAGGGTGGTATGGGTGTTTCTGTGTGGTACTGGCGTTCCTCTTCCCGAAGGGGCCCTGCTTCTCCTAGTTGGTGTTGCCGCCGCTGTGTGCTACGCCATGTTTGTTACACTGGGGTGTGTCCTGCTGTCGCGTGTCTTCACTGACATGTGTGCGTCGGTTGTGTGGCGTTGGGTGTTGTCCGTGAATTGGGCGTTGGGGACATGTCTGTGGCCGGCCTGTCACGTGTCATGTGCGTTCGGGGTGGGGCTGATGTGTGTGCTGCTTGGTTGTGTCCCTGTGTCTGTGTGCGACGCATGCATGGCGCTGCGGTTGGCCTCTGCGTTGTGCGCATGTGTGGCGGCGTCATCGGCGCTTTGGGGCCGTGGACGGGGTGGTTGGTTCCTAGTCCCAGGTGGTGTGTACACATGTGTTCTGCGATGTTACGATTTGGCCTGTGTGTCATATGTGGATGCGATGGTGGATGTGTTGTGTACACGCGCTGGTGGGGGTTGTCCGCTTTTTCCGCCCTTGCACTGTGTGCGCTGTTTGCGTGCACTTGTTGTGTGTGTGCCTACCTGCGTCTCCGCGGTACGTTGCGTCCTTGGTGGTGCATCAGCAGGAGCATGGGGACGGCCTGCAGTGCTGGATTCATGCTCGGGGAGCCGCTTTTCGTTGTCCGTGCTCGGCGTCCGTGTTACCGCTTCGGTTTGTCGTACGGCATCTCTTGGCCGTGGGAGCCGTTTGTTTGCGGCATCGTAATTTATGCGCCGGGCGGGACGTGTTTCGTCGGACGGTGTGTGTCAGTTAGGCTGCGCCGCTACGTGTACGGGCGCACTTTGATGGCGGACGGTGTTGCTGGCTTGCCGGCGGTGTTTGGCCTGCTTTTCGCATCGTAATTGGGCGGGCGTGTGGACTGCTGCGTGCCGGCGGTAACTGGTGCTTTTTGCATCCGCCAGCACGGCGGTTGTGCTTCCGCCCGCCATCGTAATGGGCCCCTAAATTACTTCCCACCCTATTCCCCTATAAACCCACAACCCGCACCTAAAATAAATAACTCAATTATTATAATTATCAAATAATAAATAAAAACAATTATGAACCAATTAATAATTAATTAATAATTAATTATTTATAAATACTAATAAATAAAACTTAATAATTACTTTACTATCATTAAATTACTTCCCACCCTATTCCCCTATAAACTCACAACCCGCTCCTAAAAAAAATAACACAAATAATAAAATTATCTATTAATTAATTAATAATAATTAATAACCAATTAATAATTAATTACTAATAAATTAATTATAAATACTAATAAATAAAAATGAATAATTACTTTATTATAATTAAATTACTTCCCACCCTATTCCCCTATAAACCCACAACCCGCTACAGAACTAACATACGCAAACATTATTTAACATAAAATTAATTATTGCTAGAAATTTAACACATACATTAATAAAAATTGCTATACTTGTAATTTTTTTGTATATCACATACTTTTAACAAACATACTAAAATACAGAACACTAATATAAATATCGATATTATTAACAACAATATTTTTACTAACGATATTACTGTTTTCGATATTTAAAAAATTGATATTTCTTACCTTACTGTCGATATTCTGTACCACGATATTCTTGATGTCGATATTCTTGTACCTCGATACTTAATACTCGATATTATTGTACATCGAAAAAAAAACCTCGATATTCTGCCTGTTTACCCTTACAGATACATTGTTACCGAAGGTAAGTAACTTGTTCATCTGAAAGAGACTATTAGTTATAGATTCCTTACCTTAGAATAGATACCCCAGCAATACCATCCCCGGAGGAGGGGCTGGGGACCAAGGGGCCTATTAGGATGGCGGGCGGACCCGAGTCCGCCCACCAGCCTCGCGGGGTTGGGACCGGCCGCCAGACATGCGGCGGTCCCTCACCACGAATTAGGATGCGACCGCCACCCTGGCGGTCGCATCCCGCATTTTAACATTGCGGCGGGTGCTGCTAACAGCAGCATCCCCGCGATGTCAAAATGGCATGCCTGGCATTTCCCTGCACCACGTGGCAGGCACCACGCGGTGCCTGCCACTTAGTGCAGGGAACTGCAGGGGGGTACCATGGGTACCCCCCAAGTGCGCCCCCCCACCTCCCCCCGGGGGCCCGCAACGGGCCCCCAAAGCAAATTCCCGCCAGCCTTTCCATGGCGGCATTGCCGCCATGGAAAGGCCTTCAAATCTCTACATCCTAATATGGCTGGCGGTGCCTGCTAGGCACCGCCACCATATTTGGGCCCCTGCTCCGCCCGGCCGGCAATCGTAACGAGTGCCGAGCGGCGGACGCACTTTGCCTCCGCCGCGATACCCACCGCCATCGTAATATGGCGGTGGGTAATTCACGTTACGATGGCGTAGCGGTCGCCACCGCCGGCCCGGCGGTGGCGATCGTTACGCCATCGTAATGACCCCCCAAGTTCACACCAGAAAATCCTGGAGGACAGAACAGGCAAAATAGCCGTCCCGCCGGACTTGACTATCCAGGCAGTAATGTCTGGTAAATGTGTGCATAGAAGCCCACGTTGCCGCCTGGCAGATATCGATGAGTGGATTCCCCGCGACAAAGCAGTGGTTGCTGCCGAAGCTCTAGTGGAATGAGCGCGCAGCCCCACTGGATGTTCCTTTCTAGCCAAAGCGTAACAAATCTTGATACAAAGGACTACCCATCGAGAGATGGTACGCTTCTGAACAGCCTAACCTTTTTTGGCACCGACATAGCCAAAGAAGAGTTGATCATCTACCGGGAAATCTTTTGTGCGGTCCAGGTAGAAGGACAGTGCACGTTTTGGGTCCAGACGGTGGAGTCTCTCCTCCTCCGTGGAAGGGTGCGGAGGCGGGAAAAAGGTGGGCAGAGTAATAGTCTCCCCGATGTGAATGGGAGTGACTACTTTAGGCAAGAAAGAGGATCTCGTTCGGAGCACCACCTTGTCCGGATGGACTGAAAGGAAAGGAGGCTTAGAAGTAAGGGCCTGAAGTTCAGTCACTCTGCGAGCAGAGGTGATGGCAACAAGAAAGGCAGTCTTCAGAGTGAAAAGCCTGAGAGGACAGTTGTGAAGAGGTTCGAAGGGTGCGCACATAAGATAAGTCAAGACAAGGTTCAAGTCCCACTGAGGCATTATGAAAGGAGATGGAGGAAGAGATGAACAATGCCTTTAAAGAAGCGACTTACAATCGGAGACTTGAACAAAGAGGGCTGATCTGGCAGCTGAAAAAAAGTAGAAATGGCTGCCAGGTAGCCTTTAAGAGTGCCCAGAGCAGAGCCCTGCTGGGCCAAAGAAAGAAGGAATAAAATAACCTCAGAAAGAGGGGCAGAAAGGGGAACCACAGCCTTTGCTGTGCACTATGCCACAAACGTATTCCATCGACAGGCGTATACAGTTTTAGTGGAGGAACACCTGGCTGCCAAGATGACATTACAAACTTCAGGAGGAAGGTCAAAACCTGTCAATTGCCGCCGCTCAATCTCCACGCAAGGAGGTGGAGGCTGGACAGGTTCGGGTGGAGGACCATCCCCTGCTGCTGCAACAGAAGATCTTCCCGAGCGCAGTCTGATCGGGGGATTGATGGCCATGCTCAGGAGCTCAGGGTACCAGACTCTTCGTGCCCAGTATGGTGCCACAAGAATGACTTCGGCCCAGTCGTGCCTGATCTTCTTCAGCACTCGGTGCAGAAGTGGTACAGGCGGAAAGGTGTACAGGAGGCCGCAGCTCCACTCACAAAGAAAAGGGTTGCCGAGCGAGTGCCGCCTTGGAAACTCCAACGTGCAGAAGTGCTGACATTGCACGTTCTCTTCGGTGGCGAACAGATCTAACCAAGGCTCTCCCCATTGCTGAATGAGACCTTGCACCACCTCTGAGTGAAGACGACATTCGTGATCCACCAGGCACCGACGGCTAAGTTCGTCCGCCCTGGAGTTCAGAGAACCAGCCAGGTGTTGAACCACCAGGGTTATGCCTGATGTTCCATCCATGTCCAAAGGCGAAGAGCCTCTTGACAAAGGGTCCAAGACCCCACCCCGCCTTGTTTGTTGCAGTACCACATGGCGGGGGTGTTGTCCGTGAACACCTGCACTGCCTTCCCCTTGAGGGAGGGAAGGAATGCCTTCAATGCCAAGCGAATCATCCGGAGCTCCCACAAGTTGATATGGAGACTGGACTCCACCCGAGACCGGACTCCTCTGATTTCCGCCTCCCCCAGGTGGAAGCCCCATCCCAGGAGTGATGCATTGGTCACCACCGTAAGGTCTGGTTGGGTAAGGGAGATGGATCTGCCTCTGACCCAATCCTGCAGTTGTTGCGCAGTCCGCTCCGAGATCTGGACGTAGTCGGAAAGATTCCCCTTATGCTGCGCCCACTGGAACTTCAGGTCCCACTGCAGAGCCCGCATATGCCATCTGGCTTGATCTACCAGCAGGATGCAGGAGGCCATGAGACCCAGCAGCCTCAGAGTCATTCTCACCGAAATCCGGGATAGAGGCTGAAACATTGGTATCATAGCCCGACTATCCCAGACTCGCTGTTCGGGAGGATAAGCCCAAAACTGCACTGTGTCCAGAACAGCTCCGATGAAAAGGAGTGACTGAGAGGGAGTCAGGTGTGACTTCGGCACGTTGATAGTGAACCCCAGCGAATGCAGGAGGTCTGCCGTAGTCTGGAGGTGGGAGACGACTGCCTGGGGCGAGCCTGCCTTCAACAGCCAGTCGTCGAGATAGGGGAAGACTGGAACCCCCGATCTGTGCAGAAGAGTTGCGACCACCGCCATCACTTTCGTGAACACCCGAGGGGCACTGGTAAGGCCGAAGGGGAGCACAGTGAACTGAAAATGCTCGTGGCCTTCCGTGAACCGTAGGTAACGCCTGTGGGCTGGCAGGACGGGGATGTGAAAATAAGCGTCCTGCAAGTCCAACGCTACCATCCAGTATCCAGGGACGAGGGCAGACAGGACCTGAGCCAAGGTTAGCATTTTGAACTTCTCCTTCAGGAGGAAGCGGTTGAGGGCCCTGAGGTCTAAGATAGGATGCAGGCCTTTGTCCTTCTTGGGCACAGGAAAGTAGTGGGAATAGCAACCACGACCTACTACTGACACAGGTACCCTTTCGATAGCTCCCTTGGCCAAGAGAGCTGAAACTTCCTGGCGGAGAGGCGCCAAATGATCCTCCGACATGCGATCGAGAGACGGTGGCATGGAGGGAGGGGTAGTCTCGAAGGGGAGGGAGTAGCCCCTTCGGACAATCTGCAAAACCCACCTGTCTGACGTGATGGATTGCCAGTGGGGGAGGTGATGGTGAATCCTGCCACCCACTGGCCGCTGATGGCCCTGAATGGTCAGAATAGGAGGGTTTGGAGGCTGCTGCAAGGGGGATAAGGGTGGACTGGCCCGCCCACTGGTTCCCAGACCCGCGTCGCTGGGTCCCACTTCCGCGGCCACGCAGAGGCTGGGCAGCTTGCGTGGGCCAGACTGGGTCGAACGTGATGGGGTGCCCCTTCCGTAGCCACAAAAGGGACGAAAGGCAGACTGTGGAGGAAGGGAGGACGCAGCAAGGCCTATGGATCTGGCCATAGCCCTAGAATCCTTAAAACGCTCGAGCGCCGAGTCCGCCTTGTCACCAAAAAGGCGACAGCCATCAAAGGGCATGTCCAGCAAAGTTGACTGGACAGCCCCTGAAAAACCAGACATCCTCAGCCAGGCGTAGCGCCGAAGGCCTACTGACGTGGCAATTGTTCTGCCCAGAGAGTCGGCAGTGTCCAGTCCACAGTGGATTGTGAATTTTGCTGCATCTCTCCCAACCACCACTGCCTGGGAGAGAATGGCCCGGGCCTCCTCCGGAGACCGAGGCAGCACCTGCGCAACCGTATCCCAGACTGTATGGGTTTAGCGGCCCAAGAGGCATGTGGTATTCACGGACTGCAGCGCCAAGCTGGAGGAAGAGAACATACGCTTCCCAAGGTGATCCAGCTTCTTGGATTCCCTATCCGGGGGTGCGGAAGGGAATGAGCCCTTGGAAGAAGAGGCTTGGACCACCAAGCTCTCGGGGAAAGGGTGTTGGGGGAGGAAAATGGGATCGCCCGGAGCAGGGCGGTGGCGGCGGGCAATCGTCCGTTCCACAGGAGCCCTTGTGCTGGGCTTGGACCAGGTGCCCAGAAGGACGTCCGTGAGGGCTTCATTAAAGGGCAAGAGGGGTTCAGAGGAAGTTGCCACCGCTTGAAGCACCTCTGTCAGGAGGTTAGTCCTGACTGTCACTGTAGGGAGCTGCAGGCCCAAAGCCTCGGCTGCCCTATGCACCACCACTGCATAGGACGCTTCCTTCTCCGTAGCCATGGTAGGGGGAGAAAGCAAGCCCAGGTCTGGGGAGGTATCCAGACCACTGGCGTCACCCAATTCCTCTCTCAAGTCTGGCTCTTCCAGCTGGTCTGCTAAAGGGTCCAGCGACTCCTCCCAGTCCTCATCACCACCCTCAGGGCGATAGGGAACACCTGGGATGAACAAGGGAACAAAAGTACCCTCCGGCGTGGGATTCGACATCGGCCGACGCCGATCCGGCTCCAGGTCCATCTCGGGGATGAGGATGGGGACGGCGTTGGCCGGGGGCACAGCAGACGCCGGAGAGGTCATCGTTGGGATCGGTGCCGGGGAAGGTCGAGTAAGGTTGGCTGGCGTCGATCCGGATCCAGGCCTGGATCCATGGGGACCCTGTGGCACTGGGGCCGAAGCCGCCGGCATCGAAGGCCCAGGGTCCCCAAGGCACACCAGCTGAGTCTGGCTGCCCAAAAATGGAATTGAGAGCTTCGTAAAATGCACAAAGCTGGGCAGGGGATGCCCTGGCTCCCAGAAATGGGGGGAGGGGCGGAGTCATCCCTGAATCAGGCACCGGAGACGGAGTCTTAGAACGACGACGCTCCGGTTCCCGCGTTGTGTCGGCGACCAACGGGGAGAAGGTGAAGAGCGACGGTGCTTCTTCGCCTTCTTCTTGTGCTTCGACTTACCCGGTGAGTGCAAAGACGTTGCCGAGGTGTGGTGGCTCTGCGACTGGTCTCAAGACCTTCCCCTCGAGCGAGACTGGGAGCGACGCGGAGCCGACTGCCGGGCCTCCAAAGAAGTTCGGGACTGCTCCCGCAAAGACTTCGGATTCATGGCCCGACATTCGGAGCACGACTTTGGGTCATGGTCGCGCTCCAGGCACCAGAGGCACACAAGGTGCGGATCCGTGATGGACATCAGCTTGTGACAGGAGTCACAAGTCTTGAATCCGGTCCGACGATGGGACATCCCTTGCGCACCAGGAGTCAAAGACTCGAAAAAAGACGTCGACAAAAGTCAAAAAAAGTTTAGTCAAAAAATGACTAAGCTCTCTCCGGATCTGCGCTAGGCTGGCGTGGAAAAAGATAGAACTGACGTCAGCGCGCAGGGGCAGCATCTAAGTAGGCACCGCGACTTCATCCCGGCGACCGCGACGCCGACGACGGACGCGAAGTTGACCTACCGACGAGGGGTATTGCTGAAGAGAAAATTCTCCGGATCCAGTCTGATGCCTGGGGGTAATTCTAAGGTAAGGAATCTATAACTAATAGTCTCTTTCAGATATCTGCCAATTGTCCATTGAAAGGTACTCCATCTGCAACCATCATGCTGTATTCATCCTCTTCTTCTGCTAAAACTGCTCCGATAGCGTCCTCCTCTACCCAGAAGAGAGTTAAGCAGGACCCCCCTCTCCTGAGAAATCCTCTTCTCCTATTTCTCTTGACTTGGTTCTTGAAGAAATTCGAGCACTCCATCCTTTTGTGGAGGAAACTAACATGTGCATTCAGAATTTGGACGACAAATGGTCTCAAATGGAATCCAGAGTCACAGTCCTTGAGCAACGTGTTAGTAATGTGCATGATGAATCTTTGAAAATAGCAGTACTGGAGAAGGAGGTGGCGATATTTAAAGCTCATTCTGAAGATATAGAAGGAATAAACTCCGCCTCTATAGTCTTTCAGGAAGGTTTAGAGGGGACGGACCCTGTTTCCTTTTTTGCTTCTTTTTTGCCTCAGCTGGTGGACATACCTTCCTCTACCCGCTTGAACATTCAGAGAGTTCATCGTCTAGGTTCTCGTTATCCCTCATCCTCCTCGGCATCCAAGCCTAGAGGTGACATCATGTTTTTTCTGGAATTTACTGATCTACTGAAAGTCCTCAACGCAGCGGAAGCTAAAAAGCAACTTTCATGGCAAGGATGTAAAATCTTTATTTTACAGGATATCTCGAAAGCCACAGCTGCCAGGCGGAAGCAGTTCCCAGATCTTCGCCCTCTACTACGCTCTTTGGGTGCCCGCTTTGGTTTGTTTCACCCTTGCCTTTTCAGAGTAACATTACTTCCTCCTTCACTGCTCCTGCGGAACTGCGCCAATTTCTTCATCTACATTCTTCTAGCTCTATGGAGACTTCGGCTTCTTCATCAAGATGAGTGATCTTTCTCTTGGAGAAACCCTCCTACATAATATCCCAGTTTTTGGATGTTATTTTTCATATGTACTCTTATGCTTATTCCATTATGCTTTTCTTATGACCATAGTGCTCTTTGCGTTTACTGACTAACCTTCTTTTCCTTTTCAGGTTCCTTAATGTTCTTTATCCTTGTCATTACCTTGTTATGTTCCGTTTGTCTGTCGACTCGTCTCCTTTGCTGTGCCATCTTGCCCAGTGCTGTCGTCGACTTTTCCCCAAGTGTTCATCATCATCAGGTATGTTTTTGCAGTCATCATTTTTGGCATGTACTGTCTCTCTTTCTTTGATCTTTTTTGCTCTCTCCCTCACTCGTCTTCCCTCTGCCCTTGCTTTTCTTCTTTTTCCTTCTGGTATCTTTTTCGATATTTCCATGTTTGATGTACCTTTTTGTCTCAAAAAACCATTGCTGTTTATATATTTACACTTGTTGCTTCATTAATAGTTGTTTTTTGGACCGTTAAAGGAGTAATTAATCCTATACAGAGGCAGAGAATTTTATCTCATTTAGCTAAATATTCCCCTGACCTTGTTCTCCTTCAAGAAACTTACCTTTCTGAACCCGAGGCTTTGAAGTTTAAACGAGGTTCGGTGGGTTCTGTTTTTGTTTCTCCTTCTTCAAATAAGAAAAATGGCGTTATTCTTCTCTGTCACAAGAAGTTAAAATTGGTAACTGTTTCTCAAGACTTCGATCCTGAAGGCAGATGGCTTTTTGTTAAGTTAATTGTTGATGATACCCCTTAACTATTTGTAATATTTATGGCCCTACCCAAGTTGACAATTCTTTTTGGCCTAACATTTCCAAAATGTGTATTCAACATGCTGATGATTTTTTTTATCTTGGGTGCTGACTGTAATCAAGTAATGGACCCGTTCATTGATCCCCAGTTGAATTTATTCCCCACAAAATGTATAAACAATTCCTTTCCTTGATATCCCAATGCCTTTTGGTGGACTCATGGAAAATCTGCAACCCCTCTAATGAAGAATTTTCTTTCTTCTCCCCCGCTCATGGTTCCCTTTCCAGATTAGATCATATCTTTGTTTCTAAATTACTCTCCCAAATCTTATTGCTTCTTCTATCGAACCAATGGTAATTTCTGATCATGCCCCTCTCATTACTGATCTTGATCTATTTCCGGTGCATTCCAAATCCAATAGATGGAGATTCAATAATTCTCTCTTACTCAACCCTGATTTTTCTTCTTCTTTTTTGACTTTTTCTGAGGAATTTTTGGATGTTCATTCAGACCCTACTATCTCTCCAAAATTACTTTGAGACACCTTTAAGGCTTCTGCTTGAGGTCATATTATTGATTTCATTTCCCGGAAGAAGAAATCTTTTCTTAAACAACATCAATCCCTTTTACTTGATATCAAACAACTGGAACATCAGTATTCTTCTTCTTCTTCTCCATCTATTTCAAAAGAACTTGTTCTTGCAAAATTAAAGTTTAATAAGATTTCCACAGATAATGCCGCCTCAATTTTACTTCGTAGTAGCACCCGCTTTTACAGTGTCTGTAATAAAATGGGTAAGCTTCTGGCTAATTATTTGAAAATCCATAAGCAGAGCCATATTTTAGATTCAGTAAAAAACAATAAGGGAGTTCCTGTTTTTAAGGACTCTGAAAGTTTGGCAGAATTTGTTCAGAATTACCAATCTCTTTACGCTCCTGAGTCTCCTCCCTTGCTTTCTCAGATAGAGACTTATTTACAAAATTCTAAGAATTCCCTTGACACTCAGAGACCTCTCATACTTGGAAGCTGACATTTCTTTATCAGAGATCTTACAAAATCTTCAATCTCTTAAGAAAAACAAATCCCCTGGTCCAGATGGTATCACGGTCGAATTTTTCTTCATTTTTCTAATCTTCTTCCCCTAGGTTGTTACAACTTTTTCACTTTTTTTCTACATCTGGTTCCACTGGGGAGTCCTTCCAAGAGGCTACTATCTGTGTTATACATAAAGAGGGGAAAGACCAGACCCTCTGTAAAAACTACAGACCCATTTCATTAGTCAATGTCTATTATAAAATCTTTGCCAAATTACTTGCTTTACGTCTCAATCCCTTCTTTCCTTTAATGATCAGTAAGGAACAGTCAGGATTAATTAAAGGAAGAATTATCTCTGATAATTCTAGATTATTCTTTAAAATTTTAAATAAAGCACCTTCTCTTTTTCAACCTCTAGCAGCTATCTCTATTGATGCTGAGAAAGCATTTGATCGTATTGGCCGGACCTTCTTGCTCAAATCCCTAACATGGCATGGATTAGGTCCCCATTTTATTTCGTTTATTTCCTTACTTTATCAATCCCCCATGGCTTCAGTTTTAGTCAATGGGAAAATCTCTGTTTATTTTCCATTGGGTCGTGGTGTTCGTCAGGGATGTCCGTTATCTCCTTTATTATTTATTCTTGCTTTGGAACCCTTCCTTTCCTGTATCAGAACTAACACAGAAATAACTGGATTTCAATATGGAGCCGATCATCTAAAAATTTCCACTTATGCTGATGACATACTTCTTTTCATTTCCTCTCCTGAGCAGTCTGTTCCGGCCTTTCTCCAGGAAATTGCTACCTTCTCCTCGGTCTCTGGATACAGGATTAATTGTGACAAAACCGAAATCATGCTTCTTACTAAGCTGACTTTTAGTCATTCTTTCAATGCCACTGGTTTTCACTGGAATACCTTCAAAATTAAGTATCTGGGCATCTGGTTTGCCTCTTCCATTAATGACTCGTTTTCGACCAATGTCAATGTATGCCTAGATAAAGTTGATAATCTTCTCTCTTCCTTGAATCCCCTCTTTCTCTCTTGGTGGGGTCGTATGGATTCTATCAAAATAATGGTTCCCTCATAATTTTATATACACTTTCAATGATCCCAGTTAATATGCCTGCTATGTTCTTTAAAAAATTGTATTCTAAACTTTCTAATTTCCTTTGGAACAACAAAATAGCCAGAATCTCTCTGGCTTCTCGCAGGAAGGCTAAACAAGAAGGTGGAGTTAATTTCCCAGACTTTCGGCTATACCAAAAAGCTTTCTGTCTTTGACAAGCCTCTAGATGGCTTTCTTTGTCGCAATCCTTGTTTACCCCTTTATGGTTGGACATTGAATGCTCTCTTCTATCTCCTTTTCTTCCTCATGAAGTTATATCCTTCACAGCTAAACCTTCCATACTTGCTTCTTCCCTATTCAAACATACTTGTAATATTTTAAAACCAATTTACCAGTGGCAGCCTGTAACTCGCGATTCCTTTCGTCATTCTTCTCTCTGGTACAACAATCTCATTCTTATTAACAACAAGCCGATCTTTGGGAAAGCCTGGAGACAAAGAGGTATCATTTGGGTCAAATATCTATTTGCTAATAATGATCCTCTATCCTTTTCACAATTTCAACACTTATTTAAATGTCCTCGTTCCTTTTTACCTAAATTCCTCCTTCTTATAAATATTCTTCTCGATGTTCTTCACTCTTAACCTGACACTTTCCTTTTCTCCTCTTCTCACTCCTCCCTTGGCTCAATCCTCACCTCGGTCCCTAATGCTTCACCTATTTATAAACTTCTCCGCTCTTTATCATATGGCAGATCCAAAACTATGTTAGAGTTGCAGTGGGAATTGGATTTGAAATGTACCTGGACTCTCCCGTTTTGGAATAAGATTTGGGATAAACTCTATAAAACCTCAAGAACTGCTTCTACTTCCCAATCTATGTTTTTCCTCTATCATAGACTCTACTTTACTCCATCTTTGCTAGCAAGATTCTCCATGGATTCCTCTCCTAAATGTTGGTCCTGCGGTCACCAATCTGGCGACCTTCTGCATATGCTGTTCCATTGTCCCCAATAATTTCCTTCTGGGAAAAGGTCTGGTCTCAATTATCCCTAATATTCCATTTAAATTGTCCACTAACTCCCCTGATGCTCTTTTTGGATAGTCTCTCTAAAGATATCCACTCGCCATACAGTAACTTACGCTTGTTAGATCTCATGCTAGCTCTCGCCTTTCAACATATCTCTATTAATTGGAAATGTGCCTCAAATATTTCTTATACAGCCTGGTGGAATAATGTTTGTCATTATCATAGATTATATACTGCCTTCTCCTCTTTGTATTCTCCATCTGCAAACAGAGTTTTATACTGGTTGCCTTTGACCTCTTTTTTAGATGATGTTGCCCATAAACCTACTACATGTATTTCATCTGAAAATTTTAAACCACCATGATTTGCCTTGTTTTCTGCCACTGGCATTACGTTTGTTGCTCCTTGTTTGACTTCTTATATTACATAATATTATTACTTTCCTTTTCAGGTAATTCTCTAACTGCTGTTAACTTGGTGTTCCTGTATTTATATTCCCCTCCTTCCCTTTCCTCCCTTTCCTCATTATAGTTCAAACATTTTAACAGCTTCAATTCTCTATGATTTCGTGTTATTCTTAGATTTACTGATTATCCAAGTTCCTGTAAATGCTTCTGCTATGTCATCATTTTCTTTTCCAATAAAGCTGCTTTACCTTAAAAAAATCTCCTCTGAATTCAAACAAATGTATTTCTTTACCATGCGGAAGCTTTGACCTTAATTCTTTACATTCTATCACTGCACTGAGAGATACTTCTTAACACTGCCAGTTTTCAAACATGAACTTTGAACCATTCCTGCCCCAGCTTGCTCCCTGGAGACAATGCCCATAGTGGGCTAAGAGGCGAGTCCGTTGCAGCCGCGGCCTCTGCAGGTAAGAGCGGTGGGGCCGGGTGAGGGGGGAATTTCGAGAGACAACCACGAGGGAAAATTAATTATTTATTTAATTTTCCCTCGTGGTCGTTTCTCGAAATTCCCCCCCTCCACCAGGCCCCACCGCTCTTACCTGCAGTAGCCGTGGCTGGTCCGTTGTCATGTGAACTCTGTATGCGGCCCTTATTCTTATAGATAGAGCAACAATATAGGGGCCGATTCCGATCTCGGCCGGTAGTGCTCCGAATCGGATTCGGCTTTACCGGATCCGTTTCGGAGCCCTGTTTCCCGACCGAACCGTACGCGGGTCCGGCCGAGCGAGTACGATGCGAAATCGCCGACCGACTCGTCCGGGCGTCCCGACCGCTCCGACCGACTTCGCTCCCGGCTCGAACCGCTCCGACCGACTCGCTCGGACTCGACTCGCACCGCGCAATGGAGACGTTTCCCGGCCGGGTAAGTACGATGCGCGCCGCGAGCAGTCCGACCGAGCCGCGCACTCTGGCTCGAAAGAGCTGTCGGAGCCGTACTTTGGGGGTCCGTGTCGGACCCCCTGTACGCGTAGCCGCGCGAGTCGCACACAGGGGGACCCATGGGTCCCCCTACCTGTGCGTGTACGGCGCGAATCGCCCGCCGCGTACCCGCTGTAGGGGCGCCCTTGTCCGACTCGCACTCATTGAGTCAATGGGAGCCCGCGTACGCGTTGTACGACCGGCTCCCATTGACTTCAATGGGAGTCCGACCGACTCGAGTCCGATAACATACGGACGCATCGTACTCGTTCGGTCGGACTGCACGGGTCCGATTCGGTCGGAAATCTCTCCGGGTCCGGCTCGGTCGGAGAAATTTCCGGCCCGAATCGGAATCGACCCCATAGTCTGTTAAATTAAACACAATACATTTTTGTACAGTTGGTGTTCTTTACGTATTTGAAGGTGCAGTCAGATGTGACAACGATCTAAAAGGAAGACTGGTGAAATAAAATATTTGGCCGCTGACATCATCCAGTTTGGTAAAGGGGGAAGCCACGATTAATCACAGGTTTTCTGGTTTCACTTTGTACAAATCAGTGACTAAATGAGTATTTATTTTTCTCTCCTTTTTAGCTTAAATGTTAATGCTTTGATTTCAATTGTTTGTGCATACGGGTAAAGCATGGGTGGTAGGCGAAAGCCACATGAAAGCTCGGCTCGTTTTGGGCTCGAGATTCAAAGAGGACCTTGAGCTGAGCAAAAGCCAGTCATCTGGCTCGAGGTTTCAATGGCTCGCCCACCTGTACATACATGTCAACATTTTACAAGCAGTAAGTGAGAGATTTTTAAAAAAACAATCGGGAGATCGTAGCTCCCACAGTGACTTCTATTGAAACAGAGAAAATTTCAGGTGGGATCTAGCCAAAATTTTGACTTAAAAAATTGGTAGTCTCCCGCCTGAATCGGGTGTATTTGCATGTATGCTTCTGCCCCTTGGAAAGTGGCACCTTTGTCAAAAGCAGTCCCTTTTGTTGGGGACTTTCTCCTTTTTTGTTAACAGAGCTCAGTGTTTATTTATTTTACTTTGTTAATAGCGCTACAGAATAAGAACTACAGAGAAAATAGTACTCTTTACAATGAAAAATAAATAATGCAAGAATACGCACGCGGGGAAGGGAAAGAAACATGCTGAAACAGTCATTTGTACCGGTAAATTAGATACAGTGTCATATATGAATCGTAGGGACACTTGATTTTCAGGAATAAGAGGGAGAAGAAGGCTAAGCATTGGTTACCAAGAAAGCAGATAAACCTGACCAATGCTATTTTTCTACATGGCTCATTAAATTCCAGAAGTTTCAGAAATAACAAAAGATTTGATCGTTGGAAAGGTACCCGTTATTAAGAATCATACACACACATTTAAATACATTTATTGCCATGTACAATCCAAGTTTAGTCAACCCTGGTCAATGAGAAACCAATTGCCTGAACCTGAACTAGCCCCACTCAAGAGAAAATACAGAACTTAAATGAACATTTCTACATTCCATAAAGCAACACTGCCATAACATACACTATTCCCTTCTATAACTTATTATCCAACAACCGACATATACTCGAAAGGACATAAGCTATCATCAGGAAAACAATATAAAGACTATAATAAATTTACAACATATGCAAAAATGAAACTCTAGTCCTGCAAAGGAGAAATTAAACTTGAGTCATGGAAATGAGAAATTATGTTACATTGTTTTTTAAATACCCACTTAGGGGCCAATTCTGATGCGGGTTGGAAAAGCTTCCCGACGAATCGGTTGGGAAATGGTGGCCGACCCACTCGGATCGGGAAAGTCCGACCGGCGGAGTAGGATGCATCCGGATGCTTCCAGATACGATTTGGTTGAACTCCCATTGACTTCAATGGGAACATTTGTTCCTAACCGCATCAGAATTGGGCCCTCGGTCGGGAAGACACGTTCCCGATCCGATTTGGAAGGAGCAAATGCCGTTAGGAGGCCTTCCTAACCGCATCAGAATCAGGCCCTCAGTCGGGAAGCTTTTCCAACCCGCATCAGAATCGGGCCCTTAGTCTATGAAACCTACTTCGACCACATACATCTATCTATCCTCGTTCTCTTTGAAGAGTAATAATTAACACCCCTGTGCAAGGCACCAGCTCCAGTCTCTGAACTCACACCCATTCATCATGAGGAACACAATTCATGATCATTCATCAATATGAACATACTGCAACTTTCATCTCTTTCCTCTTTACACTCTCCACCCTTTTGGTACAAAGCAACTCTCCTGTAGTTCCATTTTTCTCCATTATCTAATGTGATAAAGAACTGATGAACTTGTTTAACTTTATATGGTCCTCGAAATTTGGATACATCTCCCTTTATTAGACTAGACATGACTTTCACTCAGTCACCAATTTTAAACCTGTCATTCACAACCTCACTTTCCACATCCTTCACTTTGTCATTTACTATTAACTCTTTCATCAACGCAGGAACCATCATAGGCCCTGGTTTCCTGCCTCTCAATACAAAAGGAGATTTTTGAGTGCAATACATCCATATCATCTCTCTGACCATATTCACACTATCCTGACCGTATGCCTATGCCGTAAGTAGTATGCGATTATCAGTTATAATTACGGATGCAAAATCCTCTTTCAAAAATATTTGCTCTAAGAAACTAATGGTTGCCTTAGTGATAATCCCTTTCATGATCTTCGCTACCAACTACTTTGAGTGAATATCACCTGAAAACCAATGCAAACTTCAGCTTATTCCTGGTCCAGTAAAATCATGCAAACACTATGCCAGGGCATACCAGCATCAACTATATGTCCAACATCAGCGTTAACACCACAGGCAACTCTTGTCCACCACTTTACATTCAACACAATTCTCATTCCACGAAAAGAATTGATCATCTAGGCAGACTTAACCCGCCTTCTCATCAAACTAATGCCCTTCATCTGCTAGCTCAAACATTTGGTATGTACACCACCCGGAGATCCAAATCTATCTCACCTTATCAGTAACTTGTCACCAGACACAGTCATTTCATGTAATATTTTAATGTGCGGTCTCATCAAAGAGGAAACAGCACTGTCCTGCATTACACATTTCAGGCCTTATCTACAAGAAAGTGAATCAGCGCGGCAGCGCAAGCAAATTGGCTGCGCCGCACTGAGTCACTTTCAAAGCACAATAATATGTTGCATCCCTGTACTTTTCCCTGTGCTGGCGCTCAATTGGCTGCCATGCGCCAACGCAGGCACCCTTGCACCATGGTGCAAGGGTGTCTGCATTTCAGGGAAGATTGTTTTGTGCAAGAAGGGACACCTTCCTGTGCAAAAACAATCAAGAGAGGGTGGCTTTACGTGTCCTTGTAAATATGGGGCAGCACAATGCGCCACCTGTGCATCACAAAAAGTGACGCAGCGGCGGCGTAAGGGGCTCGTAATTATGCCCCTTCATTTTAATCATTTCAAACCACCTAAGTTTTTAATTCCTCTACTTGAAACTATAACCTTTCCTCAGGATGATTCTTAGTCACTCTGTTTTATTGGCAAATCTTTCTACAAATCTGCAGTAATACTCTGAGCCCCATGAAGGATCATGATTGAATTTGTTAACTGGTAAGAGGTAATTTAATTGCTTTCAAGAGATCAGCTTTCAGGTTAGCCCCATCCGCTAATATAGAGTACGCCAAATATTTGATTTCTTCCACCAAAAACATCATCCATCATTCTTTGAAAAACACTTCCAGCCGAAGATAACCTAAACGGCATGCGAGTAAATTGGAACGTGCCTTCTTTAGAATACATGCTGTAAGAAGCTTTGAGTCTTTGTGTAGATGGATCTGGTGATAGCCGCTTTTAATGTCAAAACGTTAGAAAAATCTACCACCTTTCAGCAGCAAGACTAGTTCATTGATATTAGGCAGTGGAAATGTATCCACAATAATATTGTGGTTGAGACCCCTGAGGTCTACACAAAATTGCAAGCCACCATCCACCTTTTAAGTGCTCACCACAGGCGAAAACTATCTTGAAGTTTCCGCTGGCTCAATAATATACACCTTGATTATTTTTACCTCTCCTCACACTGCGAAGGAAAACCTCCTCATCTTATGTTGACTTGGACTGTCATCAGGTTTCAGGACAAGTTTATGAACATAATCTTTTAACTGGCCTAAACTTTCATTAAAAACCTCTTTTGTTCCATTCACAATATCTTCTACACTTACATCTACTACCATAACTTGGTTTGGTGCTCTGGGAATAATGATTATATGCAGATCATACTGGTGCATCCACTCTAATATAGGAAGACCATATTCTGCTACGTATGCTTTCCTTTCAATCTTTCTATCCTTGAAAGAAATCAAGAGCCATCATGAAACCAAAAATATCAATTGTCCTGCCCTGGCAACCTTCTGGGCAAATACAATAATTTGATACTTGGCCATTCACAAAAAACATTTCTTTATGCGATATTGTATACATAGAACCTGAATCCGCTATGACCTCTACCTTTTTACCCACTATGGTAACCTCTGCTCTTGGACTGCACCACTGTCCTTTCTCCTGTAATTCATACCTACACTCAGTATTCAGTACTCTATCACTGATGCTCTCAACTGTTACCTCCTCTCCCACAGCAGCGACTCTATTCTTATTGTTATCCTTGGTCATATGAGCAAAATGGCCTTTGCGTCCACATTTCCTACTTTCTCTGTTGATGGCTGTAAATGTTCTACATTCAGAACCATGGTATGTGCTGTCACACCATTGACAATATCTGTTGCTATGCCTGGGTGGGTTACTATCCATTACAGGCTTCCATTTGCCTCTGGACACCTCCGTTCCTGGCTATCACTGATACTTCAGCACATCTGTCTCTTTTCTCCGTCTCTTTAATGCAAATTTTTGACTCATCTACAACTTAGTCAATGGCATTTTTAAGAGAGGGATTCTTCGCTGCCCAAAGCTGTTCCTACATCTTCTTTCTCCTACATTGGACAGTTACCTGATCTCAAATAAGTTTGTCAGTCATTGCTCCAAACAGACATTTACTGGAGAGAACCCATAGTTTAGTCACAAATTCGTCAACCAATTTATTAAGTTTTTCATGGCCAAATTATCATCTTTGGCAAATCTTGTCTAAAGTCTAACTTTTACTTATTTGTATACATCCGAGACCGTTTGACCATTAGTTACTAGTGCTTCTGGAGGAAATTTAAAAATGTGTTGTCCTTCTTCACCTAGAGTGCGCAACAGTAATGCCTTTTGCCTTTTAGGGCATACGTCTTGTCCATGGAGTGCTCCCAGATAGTTGTGGAATATCTCCATCAATTCTTACCACTTTTTAGGTGGAGACCAGGCTGAATAAAAACAATGGTAGTGCAATGATAGCCGAACAGGGTCCGTATTACGGAGGTGCCCCTGCAGCACAATGGGCATTTGAGCCCGCTTTGCATGACCCTGAGTCACATTTGGATTACAGAAGGGGCCGCAGACGCTTGTGCGTCCCCTTCGTAATACCGATAGCACTGGCACGCATAAAGAGCCAGCACTATCATCAGAGGGTGTTCCCTTATTTGCATGGGGGCGTGGCTACATGCAAATGAGGGAATCCCTTTGTCTCTGCGCCATATTATAGACGCAGGAGCAGAGGGAAAGAAGATGTCAGGTGGCGCACTGTCAGTGTGCCCCCTGATGGCAGCCCTCTGGAGGAGGGAAAGGGGGTCCCATGGACCCCCAGACATCCCCTTGCAGGTGGGTGCAGTCACTCACTGCACCCACCCGAAAGGGGATCTCTAATCCCCCTTCAAAGTGCAAGCAGGTTCCTCCCGCACTGTAAAACATGGAGTGGTTTCAAAGCAGCCGCTCTGTTTTTTTCACATGAATGCGCTGCCCAAAGGGCAGCACGAGTTTGCGCCCCCCCCGGGGGCAGCGCATTTATCCTAATACAGCGCATTTTTCTTGTTCGCACCGGGTGCACCTTTTAAAAAGTGAGCCCGGCGCAAACAAAGAAAATGCACTGTATTTGTGATACGACTCCATCATGGATAATAAGAGCAAAGAAGGTCAGACCACTACTGCATATTGTTACACAATGTAAAATTATAAACAATGTTAAAGTATTTGCTAGTTGTAAAGTAAGTAAAAAGGTGCACTGTTTTTTCTCTTTGGACTTGAGCGCACTGCATATATTCCTTTTAAAAGTATGAAGAACTGCGAAGTGGTTGCTAATATTCTTTCCTTTAACTTCATGTGGACGCCACATCATTTCCTTTTGTGCAAAGTTTAAAGATTGGTTGAGCGGTCCGTGTGTTGCTGCTTTCCGAGTCCCATCAAGGTGAGTTTGTGCACTGCTGCCTTTATCATTTTAATCTCGGTGAATGTAGCCCCTGTTCAACAATAAAATAACACATGTTGTGGCACCCGTGAACCACTGGGTTCTCTGTAATGATAAAGCGGCTCACACGTAGTTACAATCTCCATGTATGAGTGCCACGTGGCTCCTGACTTGACACAGCGCGAGCAGTAGAGCGTTAGTTTTGCATTGAATTTGAGCACACACGTAGCAATATTATGCCAAAGTAAATAGCTTGAATATACACAGCTGAGGCGTTACCAAATGTCTTAATGTTCTGCCCCTTCATGTCCTACACCTTTGTTAATTGGCGGGTAGAGCTATTTTCAGCAAAATCCCTCCACGCTGTCTTTTTGCACGGTTCTTACACCACCCAACAGGACTGTATCACCCTCTTGCTGACCCAATCATTGCTAAAATTGTTATGAAGAATTCTCTGAATCACATATCTGTGTTCAAATACATTTATCACCAAGTGCAATCCAAGCATGGTCATCCCGGGCCAGTTAGGAACCAACTGCCTTGACCTGGAGTGTCCCCACTCAAGAGAACATTCAGAGCACAAATTAACATTCCAATATTCCATAAAGCAGTATGGGCATAACATAATCCAAAGGGAAGAAGATGCTCCTGAGTAACATTCAATCATGCTCTCACCTAATCATTCTTCAAACTGTAGCCAAAACAGAAGAACTGACAATGTGGCATTGTCAGTAGTTCTTTTTAGCTGCCAGCGGGATAAGGAGGTTCTGAAAAGGGACAATTGGCCTCATGTCTCTACGTTCCACAGGTTTTTATTACTTTTGGATTCATCATGCCTCCTTCATCCCACTTTTAGGGAAGTAACAAAGGTTTAACCTTGCATAATAATTAAGGCTCTGTGGTACCTTAAAATTAATATTTTCCGATTTTAAAAAGTTTTTCTATCATAAAGCGAATAAAGAGACAGGATAGTGATACCCTATTTCTGGTTTCAAGGATCTGCTCATGGAGATTAAAATATATTTTCTCTAAGGTCTTCACATTCGTCTGCAGCATCCACACATTAATGATACACCTCCACCTCATGCTGAATCTGACCAGGGAAAATTATATCATCAACGCCAGATACAGAAATGGCTCTCTGTAACATAAAAATGGCAAGCTTTCCATCATAATTCAACACAAATGCACAGCTCTCCATTGACTCTAACCTGTCATCCAAAACGCATATTGCTAAAAGACACATTGCATCACCAAATAGCAGTGACAAAAAGTGCCCTATCTGCCTAGGAAAAACTGAACATCTCCTGGTGCTAAATCAATAAAAAAATCTGTGGCATTGCTAGACTGGAAGCCGAGAAATGAAATAAAGATACAAAACTCCAGCTTCAATCATTCTCCAGTGGGAATCTGGAAAAGCATACCTCCACACATCAGGCTATCCCCTTCTTCCAGAATTTTAAGAAAGAGATGAAGACATCTCTTCAAAGAGAACCTTATCACTGATAACGAGGCCTTTAGCTCAAGCAACCTACTTGGAACAATCAAAGAAGTATCTCTGTTACTCCATCCTCTTTTCTTGTTTACATATAAGAACTCAAATTATCTCCTTAACCCTCCTGATGTGCATTGCTGCTCAGCAAGGTTTTTGACACAAACAAACCAACACATACAAACCTAAATTATCCTTCTTAACTTTTTGACCATGCCAAACCAGCCCCGTACCCTTTGGCTCCCATTGATTGCCAGTATCATATTTAAGACACTCAACATTATACATAAAGTCAACTGCAGCAAAAAGTCAGTATACCTACAAAAACTCATCTCACAGTATAATCACGCCAGGTGCCATAAATCCACTTCTGAACACATGACCCCATTGAAAGTGGCTAAAAAACGGTGGACGGTCCTTGGGAGCGCGAGGCCTGAAAATGTGGAACACCATGGATCCCCCAATTCAGAATTGAACTAAACTACCTCTCATTCTGTAAAGATTTCAAAACTAAGCTATTCAAGAAATCATTAGCTCGAACCCACTCTTTCAAGTATGCTGCTTGATGGTCCTCCCCTTTTCCAGCTGGAGTTGAACAACCCTCTGTCTACTGTATGTTGTTTGCATGCCCAGATGTTTGTACAAAAGTGCAAGACATTTATCACAAGATGACAATCAATGTATTACAAGGATAGTGCAAGGATGTGGCTCGATCAAAGAGTTGCCAGTCAAACTGAGAACTGTCCTACAGGGTCACTGATCATTTTGGCTGTATTGTTCTGTTTCTTGAGAATCCAAATTTAGAACGAGTAAAAAGGAAGAATTCTATAAAGAGCTCTAATATTACTTTCCTTTTTTCATCTTCAAATTGATACCCCAAGATAATATATTTGATAGCCAGAAAGCTACCTAGTTGCTCTATACAAAGTCCTCGGGAAATTATATAACCACAGGACATCTTTCCTTGTCTTTCATGTCCTTAATGCATCAATTCTTTTTGCTGCAAATCAGTATTTCACAATTTTTAATCTTTTTTTACACATTACTTCCCACCAAACATGCTATGCTGTAATTGTTACATTTTTGACAATGCTCCTATGTACAATTATTATTGGTTATGTCCACCATTCTTGTGCCATTGAAGCTACTACCTCCTTCAGCCTTCACATTGCTATCACACTTGCAATAGTCATGAAGAGTAAGAAATCAGTCCTTTTAATCTTATAGGGTATAATCCATAACATGATCAAATGACAGGCGACCTCCATATTGACACCGAATACTTCAACACCAACTCTATTTTCTTTCAGTAATCAATTAGTGTTTGACATTCTGCTGCCCTATGCGGCATTCTGATTGTTGCTGCCTGCATCTGCTGCAACTTACTTTTACTTTAGCTTATTTACTAATTTTCTTTTATGTATGGTGTAAATTTATTAAGGTGAAAAGATATTCCTTTTGTTACTTGTTTCTTTAAATGTTTTATGCATATGCCTACCAAATCTCTTCTAAATGTTGCCTTCCACAAAATCTTAAAAACTTGTCACTTTAAAATAATACATTTATTTTGCATCCATAAATTCAATAGAATGTTCTAGATAAAAACTTTGCACCATACTGTCGTGATGGCTTCATGGTAGTGAAGTATGTGGAATAAATGCTTAATACTGAGCGTAGCTGTCATATTTAAATGAGATTGCACATTATTGTGAGTCTCTGTATTGGTAATAAAATTATGACTTTCCTTCAAGAGTCTCTCAGGTGATCTTGGTGAAAACTGCTCAACAAAACAAAATAGCTGATGACCAGAAATTAAGGGGCCCATTACGATGTCGGGCGGAAGCACGACCGCCGTGCTGACGGAGGCAAAAACCGCAAATTACCGTCCGCCAGCAACGGGCCACACGCCCGCCAAATTAGGATGTGATTAGTCAGGCAAACACCGCCGGCAAGCCTGCTGCGCCGTCCGCCATCAAAGTGCGCCAGTCTACGTAGCGGCGCGAGCCAATGGAGACACACCGTCCGACGAAATGACGTACCGCCCGGCGTACAAATTACGATGCCACAACCAAACAGCCCCACCGGCTAAGAGACACCGCACGAGATACCAAGGCGGAGACTCGACTTTACCTGACGGAGACTAAAAAGGCGGACCACCCAGAGATGAATCCTGCACTCCAGGCCATCCCCTTGCTCTACCTGATGCACCACCTAGGAGTGAACGCACCACGACGACGCAGGTAGGCAGACACACAACAAGGGTACGAAAACAATGCACACAGTGCAAGGGCGGGAAAACTGTACATGGCCTCCCCAGACACCCCTGTGTGGACAGGACACATCCACCACTGTACCCACACACGTCCCACCTGTCAAACCTAAACAACTCACAACATCATGGGCACCCACGACCCGGCCCCAGGAAGTGACGTCCCCGTCATGGCACCGCAGCTTAGCGGCGATGACGCAGGTACACATGCGCACAACACAGTGGCCAGCGACTGTGCAAGAATCCGGCTGCACACAAACACCACAGGGCCACAACTACACACCCCACACACCAGCCCCACCCTGAAGGTACATGTCACGTGGCCTTCCTGCATCAGTCATGTCCACAACCGACAACTCACAGTTGTCAACTTGACGTCACACAAGTGTCACGAACAGGGGAGTAATGTGAATGCGAAATAGGACACACCCTTGTATGTAAAACATGGATAATCACACGGCGGCTACCACATAACAGCGCAGAATATCAACAATGTCCGGAAAAGGCACGCCAGCCTCAACAAGAAATACCAAAACCATCCTGCTCGCAACAACAACACATGCAATGTACAAAATAGAAAAACCCGGCTGCCTGAGAACAGGTGTGCACAATCACAACACCCACACAGAACCCGAAATGTACAGCGGAAACGCAGTGACCCGCCCACACACGGGAGAGCAGATAGCACTGAATGGCCTTCCATTCCTGCTCCGAAATAACATTGCTACAAATAATGCTGGAGAATGGAGCCATTGTACCAACAAGAAGCAAAACATAGCCATGCAGAGGAAAACGTCCACTGGCAGATAGCGCACAACATGAAAGATAGATAACACCACAAAATGCAATAATACCACTCCTCCATGTGGACCAAATGAAAGTAATGTGGTAAGAGTCACACACCACTGGCCTTGACTATTCATAGAAGCATGTGGGATGAGGGACTGTGTCCTCCGCCCAAGCTATACCACAAGTCCATCCGCCTTACATCCATTCCAGAATTCCCAGCATCGACGGAGGCTGCACTCTGCTGACTGCTCAGGCAGACGGAGCACGCCATCACATCACCCTGTAGCAAAATGGCTGTTGCACCACTGACCCTCAACTACGCCGGACAGATCAAGCTGTACAGTGACAGCATGCTACACATAGTGGGCTGCTCAAATCTGGCAATGCTGAATGTAAGTTACAGAGTAACTTACCGCATTGCAATGTTCAGCTGCGTCATCCCCGTATTCTACTGTCGGAGGTGTCCGTTCCACTGGCCTGTGGATTTATGTCTCTCCAACCCGGCATGTCCAAAGGCGGACTTGGTACACTTGTTTGCACCCCTGGACGAACACGACAGGATCTGTTCAGTGTATGGGGGCATGGCGTTTGTGGCTGCAATCGGGGGGACACTGCAATGGGACCAGTGTGCCTCCACAGAACGTCTCCTGGATCACAGTTTCATCGAATGTCATCCAACATGTCCCATCAGGATTCTACAAGGGACAACTTACGACGAACACCTTGCCACCCACCACCCGCTTCATTGGATGACATCCATGTTCACCATCAATGGGATGGATACCCTGCTGGAAGGTGTCACATACACGTCAACTTGTCAATTCATGGGTCCCCGACTCAACATCCACAATTGAACACAGATGTACAACACCGTACCCATGCTTGGCTTCCGCACGGAGTGTGCAGGTAGCTGTACAAGAACTATACCATATAATCTGCAACTAACACCTTACCATCAACTCCACTGCCATGACAACTGACATTTCCGGGACATGCACCCTGTACCCCACCATATCCCGTGTCTCTGCATGAACAGGGGAGGCAGAGGTATGGGACTTGTGTACAGTAACCACATGGGCAATACAGCACGAACAACTATACCATAATATGTATCCTGCGCACCTGGACACATGCAACTGTCAGTGCACACACATCTGTCTGCTGTAGTACGTGCGAACTGTCACCTCACCTTTGTCTGTTCTTCCGTGCCAGGACATTTGCATGGACAACTACTGCAACCCCCTACAACATGGCCCCAGTAACAGTGTCATGTTCAGTAGCCCCCACATTGCAACAACTGGTGAGACGCTGCTGCATGCAGGTGGGCACATGCCCTGATGTCACCTCTGACGCAGGTGTGTCGGAGTCACTATTGTATTAAACCGGTACCATGGAACTGAGATGAACTGTCCCTTTGAAGCCAAGCTGTCTGGTAGGCTGATTGAATACTGTCTGTGTCAAAGCCCAGAGACCATGAATAATCAGCAAATGTACTGTAGCATAGAAAGTGCAAGGCAGCTGTAACCCTGAAGCCTCCATTCCACAGTCAAAAACTAATTAAATCCACCTGTACCCCCTTTCGTATGTGTAATCATGCTAAGTATATCCTCCACATGCATTTTGCTGCCAGTAGTGTCCGCTATTCTGCATCACAGAGGAAGTAAGTCCAAATACATGCCTCGAAGCAAATATGTGACTCTGTTGAATAATTTCAAGAAGACAAGTACGAATGAGAGAGGATGAGAGTGTGTGAAGTACACGAGAGCCGTGAGATGACCATGTAGTCCAGTGACATTGGATGTCAATGCATATGAGTTCCCGCCACAGTGGACCTAGTGAAATACTACAGGTCGTGGGCCTTTGATTGTCAGACTCTGACGTGGCACAACAGTTCATCACATGAACACTGACAGGCTGGTCACTTCAAAGCACAGTCCTACATATGTGTATAATTACCTTCACAGTCTGACATCCCACTCATCAAGCAAAAGTAGGACCCACGCAACAAGCATGCTACAGCAATGCATGTCAAAACACACACAGGGAATCAGTGTTGGTGGGCAGGTCCGCACAGTGAGTACGAACAGCTGAAAATCACAGACATGCTTAATTAAATCAGGCACAATCTTGACAGTCACACACCCTGCAGACCCACAATGGCCAAAACATATTAAGTAGGAGCCATCCTGAACTGCAAGGACACACCACACACTGCACACTGTGCAACATACAGTACACACATGCGCTCACATTCACAGACCTGAACACGGATACAAACACCCACCATGCCCCTGGGTAACACATGTGTGTAATCGACATTGCCAGAGTGCACACACACCACCAACACCACCCCAAAGTCACACACTTCACACCACACATACCTACACTTCCCAAATGCACACTTTGAAAGTAACCCATGTGCCCAGGCTCAATGTCCATCACCAGATCAACATACACCTACACCGCTGGCCACCCAGAAAGTAAGCTCACACATACCCGCACACTATGCACATGCTACCTGTCATCCTGTGGCCAGACTCACACCCCGTGCTTTGCCTGCACGCAAACATGACACGTAGACATTTACCATGGAATTCAAGCAAATACATGCAGACAATCCGTGTCACTAAAAACTTCTTCATCACACACAAGTGGCAGAGTCTGAAAGAAGTGAAGTCCCAGCCACGTGTAAAACACATTGGAATGTGACACCAGACATTGCAATTGTTGAGGTACCATTCAAGGCATGTGCCTCACTTAACTATGCACACACAGTAACAACTGCAATCAGCAACTACACAGACACAACCGACTACAGGAACAACAGCATCCAGTCACAGATCACATAGACAGGCGGCAAAAGTGTTCAACACCAGGGACAGTGGCCAGTCCGATGTGCAGAGTAGTGACACGAAAAGCTGCGTATGCAATGTGTGTGAGTGTACCCTGACATGGCCACCAACACTGCCATGGCAGGCACAATAGCCATCACAGTCACCACTGTGTCACAGGTAGATGTGTGTGTGTCCCTACCATTCATACAGGATGGCCCGTTCAACTCGGTGCTGTCTATGTGCTACGGGACAGTCGGAGGTCCGCCCCTGAGAGAGAAGCACAACTGTGGAAGACACACATGTGTCATGTGAAGCGGGAGTTCCGCTTGGGCCAGGTGGGTGGGTGGCACGGGTAGGTGCACACATGCATTGTTGAAACAGACTGTGTGGGGAGGATTCCGGAGGGCTATATTTCCACTGTGTTGGGTATTTGGAAAGCACACCTGTCTGGAGATGAATGTGAACTCGTGTGGGCACAACAGGCGGGCACACGATCAATGCTGCATCATGCGTGAGACGTTAGCCCTCCCTCTGGGGACATGCTGGATACTGCTGTGCGTCTGCCAGGCCCTTGCCAAGGCACTCACATCCCCTGTTCACCAGGTGTACCCCCTACATTGTCCGCATGCACAGGCTACCCAGGGCACGGGATGGCAGTGGAGCTTGGTGGGTGGGAGCTCATGGCGCCCTTCTCCTGGTCACATCTTGCAGGCAACACATTCTCAGTGAGCAGCAGAGCACAAGTCCGAAATGAGAAGTGGGGGGACGCTGACGTCACAACAGGAAGTGACGTCACGAAAGGTGGCCTGCACCATCAGACATTCTGCATCCCTTCGCCCACCACTTACATGCAATTGCAACAGAGAAGCCAGCGCGTGCCCAAGCAGCACCGAGCTCGCCCCAGAGGGGCCGAATAGTGAATGTGGGTGTCCATTAGCACCAGTCCCCTGGCTCGTGGTAAAATCAGTGGTGGGACGCTGTCCACCCGCGTGGTACCCTGACTCGAGACCTGGTGTGCAGGCAAAGTGTTCCATTGGCTTTGCGAAATGTGTGAGATGCATGACACTCGTTGGCGGGGGATGGCTCGGAGGCCCGACACCCTGAGGCCCATGTCCCACCACATGGGTCCCTTGTCAATGGCAGCGGTTGTAATGACTATGCGCGCAGCGGCGGGTCAACCCTACGTGTGGGATTGTGTTTGCGGCCTGGCCCGCTAGGGCAGACACAGCCCCTGTGTTTTGCATGTGGTGTATCCGGACTCCGGAGGCTGACATGCATTGGCACTGTTGTCCAGGTAGCGAGTCGGGGTACCACGCGGGTGGACGGCGTCCCACCACTCATGTTACCGTGAGACAGATCATTGGGGCAAATGGACACACACATTCACTCTTTGGCCTCTCTGGGGCGAGATCGGAGCTGCTTGTGCACACGCTGGCTTCTACGATGCAATCGCATATAAGGGGTGAGTGAGGGGAGGCAATGAGTCAGACGGTGCAAGCCACCTTCCGTGATGTCACTTCCTGTCGTGACGTCAGCGTCCCCCCACCCCTTATTTAAGGACTCGTGCCCTGCTGTTGTCAGATGTGCCACTGCCCAGGGGGGTGGAGAAAGGGTCAGGAATGTCAGCCTGATATTGGCCCAGTTGAAGGACCACCTTGACTGGGAGGGACAACAATTGGACAGTCTGTCGTAGCCCACCTACGCGTACATGTGGGCCCTCAATGTACTGTGTCACATGCGGCAAAGTGATGTCATGGCCAATGGCGTTATTGAGGAGAGCTGTCTGCCCCACGCAGAGATGGCGCATGAGCTCAACAGACCCAGCACAGAGGGCACGCAGGGGCAGCTGTGCCTGGTGTGAAGGAAACTGTACCCTTCATCCCTGTGCCGACCCGTGTTGCACCTTTGGAAGTAGATGGGGGGCGGCCATTGGCCTCCGCGTGTCTGAAGAGGAGCCAGAGTCCACGTCCCCTGTGGTAGCAAACATGGATGCATCACCTCGGTCCTCAGATGACTCAGAAATTACCGTCTCTCCCTGTAATTCATCCAGCACACGTCTGGCCCCTCCGAGGCGCTGGTCACATCTGACACACTCAGCACCTGTGCAGCTGCTACACCCGATGCCACACCACTGCTGACCGTCCCCTGTCCCTCAGCACCCACGGGAGATGGCACATGAGAGAGAGCGAGGTGGCCTCACTCATCTGGCATCAATTAAACAGACATGTGCAAGGGAAGCAGCACAGAACATCCACCAATCCACATGTTGCACGATGCCTGGGCAATTGCATACAGGCACCACATTCAACACGTAATGGCTGGCGTACAGTAACTGAAGCCGCTAATAAGTGGCACATGTGTTGTGCACATGGCACCACACCCGGCCTGAGTCACCGTGCGACCATAGTCCCAAATCGCAGGGTGCACACCCACTGTCCTGATGGGGCAAGGACGACCACTATGTAATTAGGCCAAAGACATACCTGTATGGAGCAGAATGGGACACCACTCACACAGACTGCAACATGACGGGCCACAATGGCCATGAGCCCATGCCATCCACCTGTCGTTGACACGAGCATAACTGCTGTTGCACAGTGCGCCGGATGTGTAGGCAACAGAGATATGAGCTGAGGCATCACAAACATATGACCGAACGGAATCAGAGTAGGCACAGTGCCTCAAACATACATGTGAATTGCCAATCCAGCCCACTACAGGTTGTTCCTGGGGCATCGCATCACCCAGATTATGGTTAGGCTGTGGACACATGCTGCCTCTCACCGCAGAAGACACCATCCCACATTACTGTACACTTGCTTGCTGCTGATGCCCCTACAAACATGCATCCGGCACAGGCTGTGTGACTGTCAAGATGCAGACCATTACTGGTGAAATGCAGCGCCGTGCTGACCTGACAATACGAGGGGGCATACCCCGATCCATTCTCGCCACGTAGTAGCTCATCCGGCAGATGACGTCACACCCTTTGTGGAATTGGCTGCACTGTCGGTCACACATACACAGATGCATCAACTTGGATGCACTGGCTCATCACAAGCCCTTGGGCTGGAGGACTTCAAACTGCAGGGATGGTACACAAGAGCCTTGGAATGTCACTCATGCACTTCTCAACATCACCCACACCCACCAATCACAGTGGCATGCTGCTGACCCATCCCAAATACTCAGAGACGTGCAACAGAGCCAGGTATGAATCGGACATGGCCCAACAGCATGTGTACACCACACGTGAATGCATGCTGCTGGGAGTGTGTACACAGTACCTGTCCATCCCATTCACATGCAGGTTGCCAGCACATTGAGCAATGTGTAGTCTGGCCACATCTACTGTCCATTGTCAGGTGGACCAACAAATAGATCACAAGGCAACACATCTTTGTGGGTGGACTCACTGTGTCCAACACTGTGCAGCCCTCAACGTACTCGCCCTGTGAATGGCTCACCACGCAATGGAGGTCACATTCAGTGCCACTATCTCTCTCACACATCCCTATCACAAGGCATGGTGTGTCCAATCGACAGGGCTGAGTCTGTGCATTTCAGGAGAGACCTGAACAAAAGACACATGTGACCCACTGTACAGTCAGTGTTGTCTCCTTCTAGGATTGTGCGGTCAATGTGCAGCCCAGGTCTGCTGCCACTGAGAAGGCCAGCAGGGACCCAGCCAGCCAGTCACACAAGCAATGACTGCCCTGACTCCTGCATTGCCAAGTGGCTGCGTGACTGGATGTCTGACATGGACATGCCATGTACCACCACTCGTGAGGGACATGCATGGGAAAGCGCCATAGAGCCTACATACCCCTTACACCTGTAGTTAGCATGGTAAGCAGTGCATGTTGGAACCCCACATGCTCAGAATCATAGTGCTGCGGATCTACGACGTGTGTGTCCCCCACATGCACTCCCACACACACTGTAGTTGTCTTACACACACAAGTTTTGCTATGAATAGCCTTGGGCAGTGTGCGTGGAGCTCGGAATCCATGATCTCCAGCTCCTCGCTGGTGAGTGGACCTGGACATATCTTCAGAGTCGTCGAGATGTAGGTGGACATGTGGCAGCAGCGGCAGGTGTTGTTGAGGGATGCCAGGCAGCAGTCCCTGTCAGCTGTGGTAATGCCGGTTTCCCTCCCACACTCATATGGCCCCCTGGGGCTGTTCCAGTTGGTCCAAGCTGCTGCAATTGGTGTACCATGTCTGCCTGCTTCAAATGCACACAATGGCCTGCACCGAGCTGTCCCGGTACGCTTACCTCTATCGTCGTACACGCAGGATGCATTCGCGAGGGCCATTGGAGTTGGCCTCAAGGGCCTGGTCCATGGCGGGTACAGTCTGCTGGTGCCATGTGGAATCCACAGTTGAAGGTGCGCCATGCATTTGCAGGTGTGGCGATGATTTGTGTGTGGGAGCATGTCCACACTGGACAGGGCCACTTCATGCTGTGTGCATTGGCATTGACGGCCAGTGCTCAGCCTCCACATGTCTGTTGGCACATCATTATGACACATTAGCATGGGTGCATGGGATGTGCATATGCACACACATGCCATTTTTCTCTACGTACATCTCCCACTTGGCACGTGCAACGTTACGTGTCACTTGTGATGTGTGTTTGCATTCACACAGCTGTGTTGTCATGGAGTTGTCAATGTGTACACCTGTCAATGTGTGTTGGAGGTGTGATACGTACAGTGCTGGACATTAGGTGGGCTAGGGACATCATTGACTGTCTCATATCCCATTGTGCAACCGGACCCACTTGTTTTGGCCGCTCAGCCTGTGTACATTGTGTTGTTGGTGTGTGCCATACTCACCCGGCCTCGGAAGCTGTGTCTGGCACAGCAGCTAGGTATAGTGCTGTGGTGTTGTCGCCTCCCACCTATGCAGTCTGAAACCATCATGATGCCTTTCAAGCTATTAGGGCCTAAATCCCCATGTGCATGCTCATGTCAATGGTATGTGTCAGTAACCATCGCTATTGGTAAGGGGACCTGTGTAAGAGTATTGTGGCTGTGCTATCCCTACTTGTCAGCTGTTCTGTGATTCTATAGCTTTGCCAGTTATTTTTGGTATGTGTATGTGTATGTGCCATGTGGTGTGTTGCATTGACATGTGTCCACTTCCATCTGTCCTAGGAGGAGACCAAACATACATCGCCCCTACCAATTGCTGTCAGACATGGAGGATGTGGAGGTCATCCGTAAATTCCGGCTGGACCGACCCACCCTGCATCGACTATGTGCCATGTTGGAACCCCACCTTCGTCCTCGCAGGGTGTATCCAACAGCATTCATCCCCACGGCTAAGGTGATAGCTGCACTGCATTTTTTCGCTACCGGATCTTTCTAACACACGGTAGGCAGTGGAGCTGGAATGTCCCAACCCATGTTCAGCATGGTGCTACGGGATGTCCTGTCAGCCATGATGCGGTACAGGAACCGGTACATCACATTCCCCAGGGCTCGTGATTTGGCGGCAGTGAAGGGGGCTTTCTATGCACTAGGTCGCATCCCCCACGTTGTTGGTGCAATTGATTGCAAACATGTTGGCCTTGTTGCACCACAGGCCATGGAGCACATCTTTCGTAACCGGAAACATTTCCACTCCCTGAATGTGCAAGTGGTGTGCCTGGCGGACATGATCATCACGCACGTGTGCGCGAAGTTTCCCGGTTCCACCCATGACTCGCACATCATGCGCCACAGCATCCTCCCACGACTGGTGTCCAATCTTCAACCGGACCGTGCCTGGATTGTTGGTGAGTATGCATAGTCGTGTAGCGTGCTGGGTGTGACATGCTGTCTTGTGTCCTGTTGGAATTGCAAGGATTCTCTGTGTTTCTCACACCCAGGTGACTCGGCATATCCTAACGGGCCTTGGCTGCTGAGCCCACTCCGTCATCCCAGGACACCAGCTGATGTCCGATACAATGAGGCACATGGGAGGACCAGACGTGTGGTGGAGCGTACTTTTGGACTCCTGAAGTCCAGATTCAGGTGCCTGGACCGCACCGGGGGTGCACTGGCATACTCCCCACAGAAGGTGTGCCAGATAGTTGTGGCATGCTGCATGCTGCACAACCTCGCTATTCGCAGGCAGATCCCCCTGATAGTGGATGACGGTGATCAGCCATGGTGGCTGCAATGACCGTGGCAGCAGGGGCCTGGGCCTGGGACTGGTCACCGGCCCTGGGAGATGGGTTGGTGGGTAGGAGGGGTCCTGGGGAGCGGTTGGGCCCTGCAACACCAGATGTGCCCGGTCCGGAGTCCTCGTCCAAGGAGGTGTCCAGCTCTTCCACATCCGTGAGTCCGGGTGGAGGGCTTGTGGACTGGCTGTGGTGACTGCTGTCTCCCTCTCCAGCATCATGCTGTTTGTCACCTGTGGGTCGGAGACGAAAGGTTATTGTGTTGCACCTTGCAAGGTTTGTGTTAGATGACTGACATTCACAGTTGGTGCACAGTTGTGCACTGATTTCCCTGATGCGTGTGTATGGCTCTACAATGTGTGTGCGTGATCAAGGCAATGTAATGGTGTGATGGGTGCACATGGCATGGGACGGATTTGGATAGCCAATCGGTGTGTGTTGCAGTACCCCTACATTTTGTGCCTTTGGTGGACACGGGGTACAGCCCCCTCAACGCATTTGATGTGAAATATGGTTTTGGGGTACATACTGTGACATAAGGGTGCAGGAGGGGACATGTGTTTTGGCCACACGACACTGTAGAGACAAAGGTGTGTGTATGTCTGACGTACCAAGCATATCTGCTCACTGTTATCATTTAGGGACATTACACTGCAAGCATTGTAGTAGGTGGGTGATGGTTGTGTGCCACACGACGTATTGCAGATGGGACAATTCCTTTGTGTGTGTGCTACCCTCAGCCATGTGCAGCAATGCAGTGCTCTTGGTGTGTTGACTATATTAGGTATGTTGTAAATCACAGTGTGACGTGCACTTCAGACACTACAGACACATTATTGGTCATCGGCAGGAATCTTTGCTGTACTACTGTATATGGGGCAACTGATTAGATGATATACCTTTCATGACACTGGGGCTGTGAAGATGTGATGGATGAGACATTGAATGTGCATTGTGTAGCTGTGTGGTTCATGGGTCCAGTGGTGTATGTGACATTACTGTGGTTCCACTAAGTTACATTGTGACGAGATGGACTTACATGGGTGATGTTGTACGATGTCAACGGAACAAGCAGACACGACTACATGGACAGTACTTCGATGGTGTTGCTGATGTGTGTGATGACTGGCACAGTGCACGGCATGTGGGTCAGTACTCCAGTGAGACTTGTGCATGCAGACGTGACTCCTTCCGTGTTGGTGTATTTGTGATGGCTCATGTGTGATTTGACTCTGTTATTCATGTCCGTGTGCACATTAGTCACATGATTATGGCAGGGAGCAGTCCTACCTGTTCCTCTGCTAGGTGCATGTCCCAAATGTTAGTCGTAGTACAGTCCTCATGCCTACAGATACCCCGCCCTGTACAGTAGTCTAACTACTTGTTGGTTTGTAGGGTGCACTGCCATGGCTGTCACATGGTCATGAGAGGGAGGGGTGCTCCATCTTGCTGGTCTGTGGCAGTGGGGGCCGTGTTGTGAGTTGTGGTGGAGGCTTACCATCCACAGACACCCCTCCATTTGGGAAACATATCTACCTGTCGGGTGAAGGTGTGCACTGCAATGGCTGTCACATGGGTGTGGGGAGTGCTCCATCTTGCTGCGCTGTAGGACTAGGGGCCTGGTGGTGGTTGTATTTCTGCAGTCCCCCTCCGATACTCGGAGTTTGTGGTAAGGCTACTTACCTGTTACTTGTTGGTTAGTGCAGCTATGGCTGACACATGGGTGTGGGGGAGTGCTCCTTCCGGCACATCTGGGGTACAGAGGGACCTGGTGGGAGTTGTGGTGCTGGCTGACTGTACACATGCCCCCATGGTTTTGTTTGTTGGTACCTTTGGGCTGAGTGTGTGGGAGTGTCTGTTGCATGTGTGAGAGATGTCTTGTGTATTGTGTACTGGACATGGGGGTGTTTGGCCCTCGGTGCTATGGCATTCTGGAAGTGCATGACAGTACATAGCGGTGTGCTGGTATACATTTGTTTGTACTTACCAGCCTCCACTCCCCCTGGTATTCCGGTGAGACTCTCCGGATGCAGAATGCCTCGCACCTTCTCCTCCCACGCCTTGAAGGTCTTGAATAGCGCGGGATTTCCGCCGCCAGTCGTGGCAGACAGCTCACGGTTCTTGGCCTCCTTCTTCCCTACCACGCTTTTCAGGTCGTGCCACCTCTTTGTGATTTCGCCCCGGTTGCGTGGCAAGTTCCCAACTGCATTCACCTGGTCCACTATCCTTCTCCACATCCTGTTTCTGCTGGCTACTGGTGTCTGTTGGACCTGGTTCCCATAGATTTGTGGGTGCACCTTGATGATCTCCTCGACCATGACCGTCAACTCAGTGGCAGTGTACTTTGGCATCCTATGGCTTGCCATGGTGTGTGGTCTGCTATTTGTTGAGCTGGTGTGGTTGTTGTGTGGTGTGTGATGTGCAGGGGGTTCGTGGTGCCGTTGTTTCAGTGGTGATGGTGGTGGTGGTAGTGGTGGTGATGTGTGTGATGTGTGCGTGCGTGTGGTGTGCTGCTTTCCTTTGTGTCTCTCTGTGTTGTCTGATGGCGTCTTCGCTTTGTCCTCGTGCAAGGGATTGTGGTCTGTGAGGTGGCTGCTTTTGTACTAATTTATGTGGGTGTGTCATGATGGTCTGTCGTTTTCAGGTGTGTTGTGTCTGTTGTCCTGGGATTTGTAGTTTTTTATTTTTGGCAGGGGGCATGTGTCATTGGGATGTGTTCTGTGTTTGTGTATTTTGGCGTGGTTTGCTGTGTGGACTTGTTGGCCATGTTGTGTGTATTTCTTTGTCCCGCAAATGGTTTCCGTGCACGGACGTGTCCGCAAGGCCTTCCGCCATGTCAGTTCTTCGTCGCTGTTGTTAACCGTGGCGGGCGGGGAATATGTGGATTTTCCGCGCTCATGTCGGGGATATCATAATTTCACGGTCGTTGTCTCGGTCGTCAGGGCGGACGGAGTTGGGTTTTCGGGCGGTATTGCGTCCGTTGCGGACGGTTAATCTTCTACTCGGACATGTACGGGCGGAATTTTGTGTGTTTTTACCGCCGCGGGCAGAGGTTGCTTCGCAACATCATAATTGCTCGGTCGGTATTCCCATGGTGCAGGCGGGCGGTTTTTTCAGGCTATGGTGGATGGCGGATTTTTTAACGCCGGTTATCGTAATGGACCCCTAAGTATGGCTTGTCTGAAAAACTTGTTATATCCCTATTTTCAATACATATAAGGCACAACTGGAAAAATATTGCAAGCATATATAAATTATCTCTACCTGCTGGTACTTGAATGATTCAGATCTCCTCTTTTGATTCAGATGCCACTCTTTGAACCTCAGAACAGCTTCATCCACAGTGATCATTCCTGACTTTACTTGTTCTTGCAAAGTGATTAATTGCCTTTGGCCAGGGGTTTTCATTCCTGCAAATGGATCGTAAATGCTTGACGATGGTCGATCTTCTCTAGATATGCTTGCTGGTCCTTCAAAAAACATAAAAGTGATAAAAAATGATGTTATTGTAAAGCAAGATGAACACACTTAATGCCTGAAGCATATGTAGGACCAATACATTACAACAATTAGTACGTTCGATTTTGCTTTGCTGGTTGTAGAAATGCCTTCATTGTCAAACAACATGGAGTTAAGATCCGTTGTTTATTCCAGTCAATGCTGTTTAGGTGGTAGCAACACAATGGAATTGTGAATCATTGAATCATTCTTTAAATCAATTTTTATTTAAGACCTCTACAAATCCATAGTGGGACACAGGAAAAAAAGCAAACATATGTAATGGTTTTAGTGAATTGGTTAAATTAAAAAATAAGTTGACCACTCATCTTAAACTCCTGTGATCTATTACACTGAAGATATGTGACTATCAGACAAACAATTATAGATGTGTATAGTGAGAGAGAGAAATTCACCGAAAAAACCAAAGGTAGCAGGGACGTTATAGTTAGGCTCAGATTTCAGTCATACAAAACCAGTGAAATTCAGCAGTTATAGTTGCCTGAGCTAACTATAACTTATGCTCCCGCAATGCACTGCTTATAACCTCACATATTACATCACTCATGACATGGGGGTCAGTGACATCAATGATGACATCGCACATGACATCACTGATGACATCATCCAGTGAGTGTATATTTTCATAAGAGTTTATGTTTGTTAAACATATATAATAAGCTACTAAAAAAAGCTAAATTAGTATACTAAGAGTACAACTAATGAGTGATACTATTTCTAACATATATTATGTGAGTGGCTGTGTGACTGTGTGTATCCATGTGTGAGTGGGTGTATAGGTGTGTGAGTGGCTGTATGTGTGTATAAGTGGGTGTGTAAGTAGCTGTGTGGGTGAGTGAGTGGCTGTATTGGTGAGTGGGTGGGTGTGTCAGTGGCTGTATGGGTAGGTGAGTGGGTGTGTGAGTGACTGTATAGGTGAGTGAGTGGGTGTCTGAATGGCTGTATGAGTGAGCGACTGGGTGTGTATGTGGCTGTATTTGTGTGTGAGTGGTTGTGATGTCATCAGTCATGTCACTGACCATGTTATGAGTGATGTAATATGTGAGGCCACAAGCAGTGCATTGCAGGGGCGTAAGTTATAGTTAGCTCAGGTAACTATAACTGCTGAATTTTACTGGTTTTGTACAAGTAAAATCTGAGCCTAATTATAGTTTTTTTAATTCTATTTCCTAACTATAACATCCCTGTAACCTTTGTTTTTTTAGTTAATTTCTAAAGTGTTTTAATTTTATTTCCTACCTGTAACCTTTGAGAGTGAGTGTGTGAGTGACTGCATTAGTTTCTCAGTGGGAGTGTGAATGAGTGTTTGAGTGTCTCAATGGGTATGTGAGTGGGTGTGTGAGTGGGCATGGGAGTGGCTGCATAAGTGTCTCACTGGGTGTGTAAATGGGTGGGTGCATGAATGTCTAAGTGGGTCTTACCCCTAGAGTTCATCCAGCAACCAGTAGTGCACCAGGAGGCCCCTGTGCAGAGTGGTTGAGAAAGAGGGCAGGGCCTCTAACGACGTCTCAGCAATCGATTGTGGTGGACTTACTTGTGGCAACAATTAGGGTTCTTGGCCCCCAACGACCCTCAGCAGCCAAGGGGATTTTATCCCCAGTCAGTGCTGCACCGGGAGGCCCTGTGCAGAGTGGTTGAGAAAGGTGGTGGGGCCTCTGACGAGATCTCAGCAATCCGGCTATGGGGGACTTACTTCTGGCAACAACAGAAGTTCTTGGCTCCCAACGACCCTCAGTAGCCAAGGGGACTTCATCCCTCAACCAGTAGTGCACCAGGAGGCCCCTGTGCAGAGTGGTTGAGAAAGGGGGCGGGCCTCCAACCACGTCTCAGCAATCCTGCTGTGGGATACTTACTTGTGGCAACAATAGGGGTTCTTGGCCCCCGTCACTCAGCAGCCAAGAGGACTTCATCCCCCAACTTGAAGCACACCAGTAGGCTCCTGTGCAGAGTGATTGAGAAAGAGGGCAGGGCCGCCGACGAGGTCTCAGCAATCGATTGTGGGGGACTTGCTTGTGGCAACAATTGGGGTTCTTGGCCCCCAATTACCCACAGCAGCCAAGGGGACTTCATCCCCCAACCAGTAGTGAGCCAGGAGGCCCCTGTGCAGAGTGATTGAGAAAGGGGGCGGAGCTTCCGACGAGGTCTTAGCAAGCTTGTTTCTGACCTCTATTTTGCATCTTTCTGCTCGTTTCTAACCTTTATTCTGCCTCTTTCTGCTCGCTTCTGACCTTTATTTTGCCTCTTTCTGCCATTTCTCACCTTTATCATCCCTCTTTCTGCTTGTTTCTGACCTCTGTTCTGCCTCTTTCTGCTCATTACTGAACTTTATTCTGCCTCTTTCTGCTCGTTTTTGACCTTTATTTTGCCTCTTGGTGCTAGTTTCTCACCTTTATCCACCCTCTTTCTACTCATTTCTCACTTTTATCATCCCTCTTTCTGCTTGTTTCTGACCTCTACTCTGCCTCCTGCTGCTCGTTGTTGAGCTTTATTCTGCCTCTTTCTGATCATTTCAGACCTTTATTCTGCCTCCTGCTGCTCGTTTCTAACCTCTGTTTTGCCTCTTTCTGCCCGTTTCTGGCCTTTATTCTACCTTTTCCAGCTCTTTTCTGACCTCTATTCTGCGTGTTTCTGATCTTTATTCTGCCTCTTCCTGCTCGCTTCTGACCTTTATTTTGCCTCTTTCTGCCATTTCTCACCTTTATCATCCCTCTTTCTGCTTGTTTCTGACCTCTATTCTGACTCTTTCTGCTCCTGCTGAATCTTATTCTGCCTCTTTCTGCTCGTTTTTGACCTTTATTTTGCCTCTTGGTGCTCGTTTCTCACCTTTATCCAACCTCTTTCTGCTCATTTCTCACTTTTATCATCCCTCTTTCTGCTTGTTTCTGACCTCTATTCTGACTCTTTCTGCTCGTTGCTGAGCTTTATTCCGCCTCTTTCTGCTCTTTTCGGACCTTTATTCTGCCTCTTGCTGCTCAGTTTCTAACCTCTGTTTTGCCTCTTTCTACCCGTTTCTGGCCTTTATTCTACCTTTTCCAGCTCTTTTCTGACCTCTATTCTCCGTGTTTCTGACCTTTATTCTGCCTCTTCCTGCTCGTTTCGGACTTCTATTCTGCCTCTTGCTGCTTGTTTCTGACCTCTATTCTGCCTCTTGCTGCTCTCTTCTCACTTTTATGTAGCCTCTTTCTGCCTGTTACTGACCTTTATCATGCCTCTTTCAGCTCTTAGCTGACCTTTATTCTGCCTCTTTCTGCTTGTTTCTCACCTTTATTATGCCTCTTGCTGCTCATTTCTGACCTTTATTCTGCCTCTTTCTGACCATTATTTAGCCTCTTTCTGCTCTTCCCCAGGACCACGAGGATAGCCTCAATGCCCCAGCAGTCCTAGTCGGCATTGCTTTCACACACAGGGAACTGATAAACATGCAGCTCCATGTGTGTGAAAGCAATTCGTCTGTTTCCCTGCTCACTTGACAGTGGGCAGAGAAACAGACGAATGCTCTGCTTCCACCAAGCAAGAGCATTTTCATAGCTCTCGCTTGTTGAAAGCGGAGTGTTTGCTGTGACTTGGCAGGAGCAGTTAAAGCTCCAGCGCAAGCCACAGCAACAATTATGTCATGGAGGCAGGCACCCCTGGACATAGCAGGAACTGGCCCTGGGGGGTGGAGGTCCCCAGGGCCCTCTATGGCTCAAGGAGAGGAACCGCGCAGCCCCCCTCTATTGCACTACTTAGCCTCGGGAAGGTGAAGGTCCCTGGGGATGTGGGGGGCCCACCCACATTGATTTGATGTTTAGTCCCGGGGAGGTGGCGGTCCCCGGGGTGGGGGTAGGTCCTGTGGGCCCACCCACATACATAATTTTAAATGCCTCGAGGAGGTGGCGGTCCACGGGGCTGTGAGAGGGGATGTGTGAGCCCCCTGCATTTACTTCAGATTTGCCCTGGGGAGGTGGCGGCCCCCAGGGCACAGGGTTTGGCACGCGGGCACCCCCACATAAACTAAAAGTACTGCCCGGGGAGGTGGCGGTCGCCAGGGCTTTTATAAGCCAAAGGAAGAGGGCCTGTGGCCTTCTATTTTTATATTATGCCATGGGACTTGCCCCACCCGGGGTCATTTAGAAGCAAGTGTGGGGGCCCATGCTTGTTTTTTCGATTTCTCATGAATATCGCAATTTTGCAGCAAAAAAAAGCTTTTTTGGCCTTGCGGGGTCCCAGGGGGACCCTAAGACCAAGGCTTAGGGATCAGGGTATTCCTACCCTGTCCCCTTTTCTTTTTTTTAACGTTTTTTTGTGGAACTCGGCTAAAGCCGTGTCCCAAGATGGATGCCAACACTTCCTGGTTAAAGTATTGGCAGTCAATCAGAGCTCTGCATTTCCCTGCACAAGCTCATTATTTTTCGCGAAGTCATCGCATCCACAGATATCACTAACTTTAGTTTCTTATATTTCTCTGGTTGGGGAATGAATTCGACTTTACTCCTGAGGGCCTTCTTCCCCCAACCAGTAGTGCACCAGGAGGCGCATTTGCAGAGTCGTGGAGAAAGGGAGCGTGGTCTCCAACAACCTCTTAGCAATCCGGCCAAGTGGGACTTAATGGAGGTAACATGAGGGGTAGTTGGCCCCCAAGGACCCTCAAGAGCCAAAGGGACTTCATCCCCCAACTAGTAACGCGCTAGGAGTCGCATTTGCAGAGTGGTGGAGAAAGGAGGTGTGGCCACCGAAAACCTCTCAGCAATCCCACAGTGTGGGACTTACTGGAGGTAACTGGAGGGGTAGTTGGCCCCCAAGGACCCTCAAGAGCCAAGGCAACTTCATCCCCCAACTAGTAGTGCGCCAGAAGGCTCGTTTGCAGAGTGCTGGAGAAAGGGGTGTGGCCTCTGACAACCTCTCAGCAATCCAGCTGTGTGGGACTTACTGGAGGTAACAGGAGGAGTAGTTGGCCCCCAAGGACCCTCAAGCGCAAAGGCAACTTCATCCCCCAACTAGTAGTGCGCCAGAAGCCTCGTTTGCAGAGTGCTGGAGAAAGGGGGCGTGGCCTCTGACAACCTCTCAGCAATCCAGCTGTGTGGGACTTACTGGAGGTAACAGGAGGGGTAGTTGGCCCCCAAGGACGTCCTCAGCCTAACTATAACATCCCTGAAGCCTTTTGTTTTTTCAGTGAATATATATATATATATATATATATATATATTCACTGAAACATCAAAGAGAAAAACGTAAGATATATATTGATAAAAAACAATTTATCCATATATTTTACATAATGTTTGAGGACAAGGCTATCAAACCCCATGATGATAATTGATTCTGATGAAATTTCCCTATTAGGACATATTCCGCTGCAGCCTGAATAATTATTAAAAAAATTACAATTTACACATAGCACTAAGGCACTTTATAGTTAGTTTTAGGATGTGATACATATTTTACACTTATAAATATAATGGATTTTAATGGATTTTTATGGATAAAGGTTGATTATATGTATTATAATGTAATGATATTCTGACTTTGACTTGCATTTTCATTTTAAGTGCGTAACAACAGGCATTAAGCAATGATGAAATTATACATTTATGTATTTATTTACCTATTTATTTATTTATTGCATTCTGTTTGCACTAAAAAATGGGGTTTGAAAATTCAGACACAACAAATGTTGCAGATACATATTTATATGTATATCTGGTACCCATTTTTAGGATTTAAAAACCGGTTATGCAAAGTCTGTTTTCCATATCCATTTACCCATTCTATGCACATGTCACTTTAAATCAGATGATCTGCATGAGCAGTGTTGTCATGTGATCAAGGCCGAGGACGGCCGAAACGTGTAATGGCGGACAGCTCTAGTCGAATAAATGAAGCAAGCACTGATTTTGTGGTCCGTGTCCGTTTTTCCAAGGGAATGTGCAGTGCAGAAGCGGATTTCTGGATATATATATATATATATATATATATATATGCAGCAATTCTCCTCTCGCAGCTTCTTTTTCTTACTGCGCAAATATGGAGTACGGACCACAGACGCGGTGTAGGTTAGATTTTATTCAGCTCCACACACAACTCCAACAGCATGACGCATTTCGATCCCCAAGGATCTTGATCACATGACGCGCTAGCACAGAAGGAGGTACCATTAAATACAATTTTTTTGAATTTTCTTAAAGTGCCATATACCCAGTTTCGTTTATGTAGACATAGCGAAAAATGCTTAACAGTAGATGGATTTGTAATTCATGGTTTCATATGTCATTTAGTCAGATAAAATATCAGAATAAATATTTTAAAACCATAAAATGTTGTAAAAATCAAGCATTTTAAAATCAAACATACATATAGCACTGTCAAAACGAGATATTTTAAAAGCAGTTGTAATAAATCTCATAATGATAAATAAGATAAAACATTGCTTTTTACAGACTGTTGAAATGTGTCCAGGTTTAAATACCTTTACTTTACTGGTTTCCACAGAGAAACAAAGTGCTAGTGCTCATGCAGTACTAGAGGATGTGCTAGTCCGATTTGTAAACAATTCAACTGGGAATGTAGTGTCAGTGCAAAATACAAAATAAATAAAGTGCTAAGTGCAATAAAACAAACACTTCTAATGTGTGACCCTAAAAAACAAGTACCTAAAACTATGCGTGCTTATAAAAACAAGGAGACTGGAAGCGACTATGAAAAAAAAATTCCTAGACACAATGTCTGGTAATGTTTTTTACTTATAATGACTAATGATTCAGTTACTTTTAGTTCTAGTTTATTATAGTTTTTATTGTAATTTTTCTTATTAACATCCTACTACTGATGGACTGTCTAGTTTTGTTCTAAAGACCGGTATATAAATCTTCTGTTTGATTAAGGCCCCCCAGATGCTTTGTATCGAGATTAAGAATGTATTTTGTTTCCAATTGCCTAAGGGCTTTGACTCGGTCACCTCCCCTCTTTCTAGTAGGGACGCTATCAATTATGAAGTACTTCAGCAAGGTGGGGTCTGCATTATGGCTATCTTCAAAATGCCGGGCTACCGGATATGCTTGATCACGGTTCTTAATTGCCCTGATGTGCTGGAGTACCCTCTTGTGTCCCTGTAGTATAGTACTACCTACATATCTGAGCCCACAGGGGCACTCCAGCACATAAATAGCATGATCCGTTTTGCATGACAAGGTCTTGGTGATAGGGATTTCTATTGAGTTAAATGGTGTCTTGTAGGTAGTAGTGTTAATGCCCTGTTGGCATGCCTTGCATGTTTTACATTTATAGAACCCCTTGCATTGACTAAGCGAAGTACCTTTGATTGGACCCTCCAAATCATTTCTCACCAAAGTGTCCCTCATGGAGCGTGCCCTACTAAATGTTATGGCTGCTTTTTTGGGGAGTAGATGACCAATGACCGGATCTCCCAAAACAATGGGCCAGTTCCTATTGATCAAGTTTTTAATAGTTCTACCCTGTTTACTGAACCCAAAGATGAACCTGAATGTATCATCTTCTCCTGTATCAGATCGATTGGGTCTAACTTTCTTGTTGAGGAGGGTTTCTCTACATAATTCATTGCTTTTTTGGATGGCAGTGTCAATGCAGCTTGATGAATATCCCCTTGCCAGGAATCTACTCCTGCTGGCTGTTTGTGCCTCTCGCAAATCTTCTTTGTTGCTGCATATACGCTTCAACCGCAACATCTCCCCAAAAGGTATACTTTGGATAAGATGGCCCGGATGTGCGCTGCTGGTGTGCAGTACCGAATTACCTGCAGTAGGTTTTCTATGTAGTGTGGTGTGTAACTGCCCTTCCTTTACGTAAACCTGTACATCCAAAAAGTTCACTGATATTGGACTGATGTCTGCAGTGAAATGAAGGTTCAAATCATTATCGTTTAGTTTCTGTATAAATGATTCAGCCTCATTTTTAGCCCCTTTCCAGATCACAAATAAGTCATCTATATATCTGACCCATTTTATAACATTGTTGGTCATTTGCATATTGTATTCTTTATGGAGGACCAGCTCCTCCCACCATCCCATATGCATACATGCATAGCTGGGGGAGAAGCTGGCCCCCATAGCAACACCACATTGTTGTTGGTACAAGAAGTTTTCAAACAAAAAGACATTATTGTTTAAGCAGAATTCGACCATATTGATCAGCATGGCACTGTGTTGCTCAAAGTCCGGACCCCTACGTGCTAAGTAATGTCTTAAAGCCCTTAGTCCATCTTGATGTTTGATGGAAGTATATAAGGATGTGACATCCAACGTGATTAGCAGGTAGTCGTCTTGCCAGACAATATCTTGAATTTTGGAAAGGAAATCCCCTGTATCACGAATATATGAGGGCAGTCCTTGTACATGGCTTTGAAGAAAGAAATCCACATAACGTGAGGTCTTTTCTAGCAGGCTATTACAGGCTGATATAATTGGCCGGCCTGGGGGCTTTAGGGGTTTTTTATGCACTTTGGGTATGAAGTACATTACTGGAGCCACGGGATTCTCATTTCTCATGTATTTATGTTCATCCTGTGTCAAGAGTCCCGCGTTCTTCCAAGCTATAAGCTTAATTCCATAAATCTTGTACATATTTTTGAGGGTTTGTTGGTCACAACGCAGATAGCACTCGCTGTCCTTTAGTTGTGTCAGTGCTTCCTCAATATAATCTTTTTTACTCCATAGTACAAGATTACCCCCTTTGTCAGAGTTCCGAATAATGATGTCATTATTTTTGTTTAGTTTTATCATCAATTGGTGATATTGTAATGTGCTTTTGTCAATCTTAGCTTTCATTTTGTTGTTTACAGCGTAGTTCAATTTTTTAATGCTGTTTGTAACCTGCTCGTTAAAGATGTCAATCGAGTCCCTGAGGGTAATTGGATTGAATGTTGAATGAGGTCTGAATGGAGTTGTAAGCCTCTGTTGTACAGATTCACTGTTCTCTTGTCTTCTATTTTGTGATGAGGTATCACTTTCATTGGCTAGGTCGCACAATATTTGTAGGGTTGATGTTAGATTTGATCAACCCTAGTAAGTGTGTGTGTGTGTCTTACTATATGGGTGAGTAAGTGGCTGTGTGATTGACTGTATGGGTGAGTGAGTAGGTGTGTGACCCTATGGGTGGCTGATTTAGTGTGTGAGTGGCTGTATGGGTGTATGAGTAGATATGTCAGTAGCTGTATTAGTGAGCGAGTGGGTGTATGAGTGTTGTGTGGGTGAGTGAGTGGATGTATGTGTAGATTTATGAATCAGTGAGTGGTGTGTAAGTACTGGTATGAGTCTGTGAATATGTTTGTAAATGGTTGTGTGGGAGTGGGTGTATTAAAGGTTCTATGGGGGTGTGAGTGGGTACATTAGTGATTTCGTGAATGATGTCGTCAGTGATGTCATCAGTGATGTCATTTGAGATGCCATCGGTGATGTCACTGACCATGTCATGAGTGATGTAATATGTGAGGTCATAAGCAGTGTATTGCGGAGGCACATGTTGTAGGTAGATCAGCTAACTATAACTGCTGAATTTCACTGGTTTTGTACAAGTGAAACCTGAGCCTAACTATAACGTCCCTTTAACCTTTGGCTTTTTCAGTGAATCTATATGTTTTTTTAAGTAGTAATGGAGTTTGCAGAGTGATGTAGAAAGGGGGCTTCTTGCCCCCCATGGATCCTTCTTTCCCCAACCAGTAGAGTACCAGGAGAAGCATATGCAGAGTAGTGGAGAAAGGGGGTAACTCCTCCTGTTACCTCCAGTAAGTCCCACACGGTGTGATTGCTTAGAGGTCTTTGAAGGCCACGCTCCCTTTCTCCACCACTCTGCAAATGCGCCTCCTGGAGCACTGATGGTTGGGGGAAGAAGTCCACTTTAGTCCTGAGGCCCTCAGGAGGCAAGGGGACTTCATCCCCCAACCAGCAGTGTGCCAGGAGGTGCGTGTGCAGAGACGTTGGAGAAAAGGGTACCTCTTAGCAATCCAGCTGTGTGGGACTTACTGGAAGTCACAGGAGGGGTAGTTAGCCCCCAAGGATCCTCAGGAGTAAAGTGGACTTCATCCCCAACCAGTAGTATGCCAGGAGGTGCGTTTGCTCCTTTCTGGAAAAGTTACATCTACGGCAACTTGAAAAGAAAGCCAGTTTTAAATAACATGCATAATTTGCACAGTGAGTTTTGATGTATTCTCGCACTTCATAGGCAATAGCCAAAGAATTATTTAAAGGGACACTGGACCGGGACTACTCTAATGAATAGTATGAAGTGCAGAGAGCGAAAGTATTTCCACTATGGCAACTTGATTGGATCCACGTGCACACTTAATTTAAATGAACTAAACCGGCATTTCGATAGGTTGACAAAGGCTGCATCAGACGGCTGAAACGCGTTCCTGAAACAAGTTGCTGGGAATTAAATCAATAAAGCCGATGACAACTTGCGCCCCGAGTGCAGACTTCTTCTTTAATTTGGGAGGAATTCTGTGAATGTAACAGACGCCAGCGGGGACGTCTTTCTCTGTACCACCAGCGCTTTGGAGCGCTCATGGAAAACCGCAAAACTGCAATGGGTCACGACTTGTGAAACGTGAGGGCCCCCGGAGTATGGTGACGGAAGGAAAAAGATGAATCTCGACCTGATGACAGAGGTACCTCCGGAGCTGGGGCCACATAAGGTAGCTGCCTAGTAGTGAGGCGCAAGGCAACAACAGCGAGTCATGTAAGACTGAAATTGTTTTTAAAAAGTTACATCTACGGCAACTTGAAAAGAAAGCCAGTTTTGAATAACATGCATAATTTGCACAGTGAGTTTTGATGTATTCTCGCACTTCATAGGCAATAGTCAAAGAATTATTTAAAGGGACACTGGTCCGGGACTACTCTAATGAATAGTATGAAGTGCAGAGAGCGAAAGTATTTCCACTATGGCAACTTGATTGGATCCATGTGCACACTTAATTTAAATGAACTAAACCGGCATTTCGATAGGTTGACAAAAGCTGCATCAGACGGCTGAAACGCGTTCCTGAAACAAGTTGCTGGGAATTAAATCAATAAAGCCGATGACAACTTGCGCCCCGAGTGCAGACTTCTTCTTTAATTTGGGAGGAATTATGTGGGGAAAAAAAAAATATATATATATATATTCACTGACAAAACCAAAGGTTACAGGGACGTTATAGTTAGAGAATGGAATAAAAAAACTTACAAATTCACTGAAAAAAACAAAGGTTACAGGGACGTTATAGTTTGGGTCAGGTTTCACTCGTACAAAACAAGTGAAATTCAGCAGTTATAATTACCTGAGCTAACTATAACTCAGGCCCCCGCAATGCACTGCTTATGACCTCACATATTACATCACTCATGACATGGTCAGTGACATCACTGATGACATATCAAATGACATCACTGATGACATAATCCAGTGACTGAGTTTTTTAAAAGGTTTATGAGTGTTAAATATATATACCAAGGTGATTTGGTGAATCAGTGGGCATATGAGTGCCTGTATGGATGATTAAGTGTGTGCGTGACTGACTGTATAAGTGAGTGATTAGGTGTCAGTGAATGTATAGGTGAGAGACTGGTTGTGTGAATGTTTGTATCAGTCTGTCAGTTGGTGTCTAAGTGGCTGCATTGGTGTGTGAGTGGCTGTATGGGTGATTGATTGGTTGTCTAAATACCTGTATGAGGGTCTATGTGGGTGGGGGGAGGGGTGTGTGACTGCCTGTATGGATGAGTGAGTGGGTGAGTCAGTGGCTTTATGTGTTAGTGAGTGTGTGTGAGGGGCTGTATGGGTGAGTGAGTTGATGTGTTTGGCTGTGTGGGTGAGTGAGTTGATGTGTCAGTGGCATATGGGTGAGTAACTGGGTATGTGAAAGACAATATAGGTGAGTGATGGGGTATATGAGTGACTGTATGGGTGAGTGAGTGAATGTGAGAGTGGCTGTATGGGTGGGTGTGTGCTTGTGTCAGTGACTGTATAGGTGAGTGAATATGTGCTAGTATATGCGTAAGTGTGGGACTTACTGGAAGTAACAGGAGGGGTAGTTAGCCCCCAAGGACCCTCAGGAGTAAAGTGGACTTCATACCCCAACCAGTAGTGTGCCAGGAGGTGCGTTTGCTCCTTTCTGGAAAGTCTTGTGGTGATCCGTCAAGTGGTGGCCGAGACAAAAGGAGGGTCCAAAAACATAAAATCTCCATACATTTTCCATAGACTTCTTTAAGACAGGTTATAGCAAAAACTGCAGAACAGAATTAAACCAAATTCGTCAGGAAGCTAGATCTTGGTCCACAGATTGTGCTTTTTGTGATTTGGTGTAAATCTGTTCAGTAATTTTTGAGATATTAGGAGTGAAAAATATTTGCAGATTTTGGCAGTTGGACTCGTGAGAGTCTCAAAGACTCTTGCAAGAGCGCCAATTTAAAAATAGAGCATTCTGATGGCTCATGGAGCTTTATTTCTCTTACCCCATCTCTCTCCTGCAGGAGTCAGACTCCCGCAAGCGCTCTGATTGGCTGCCAGCAACATGGGAAAAATGTTGAGGCAGCCATTGCAGGAATCAGGGACTTAGTCCCTGTCCTAAAGTTGTGTAAAAACAAAATATATATATATGGGGCAGGGTAGGGTTACTTTGACCCCTAGGCCCCATGGGAGACCCAGAAGGACCCCTCCTAGGGCAAAAAACAAAAAAATGGCAAAATTTGCAGAGATCCCAGAAGACTGTTGGGGGATCCCAAAGAAATGGCATCAGGGCCACATTTTTTAAATATAAGTCCCAGGGAGCCTACCCCCAGGGCCAAAAACAATTTGTATGGGTAGGGGACATGTGGCCACCCTCCCCAAGCTAACTGAGGCCCTGGGGAACCCACCCCTGGGGCCGATCCTATAATTTATGGGGAGGGGGCCACACGGACCCCTCCCTGAGCCTCTATAGGCTGTGAGGAGCTCACCCCCGGGGTTGAAAATGCATCAAATGGGGAGGGAGACACATTGCCCTCTCCTTGAGCCCGAAAAGGCCCAGGGGAGCCCACCACCAGGGCCGATTCCTTTAAGGGAGGGGGCTGTGCTGCCTCCTACTGGAGCCACTAATGGCCCTGGGGAGCACACCCCTGGGTCCGGGTCACCAGCTATGTCCCAGGGTGCCCACCCCGCGACACAGCAGTTTCCCTTCCTGCAGCAGCCCAAGCAGGGAAACCTGTGTTTGCTCTCACTTTGTGGGAGCATTTTTAAATCTCCTGCCAAGTGGAAGCAAACACCAAGTCTGCTCCCAGCTGGTGGGAACTCCAAAAAGTTTCCCGCCAGCTGGGAATGGACTTTAGATCTCTTCCCCTGCCCAAAGTGATGCAGGCAGAGAAACAGATCAAAATATTGCTGCTGCCCGCAGGAAGCAGCATTATTAGTAGCTCCCTGCAGGCGGGAGTAATGATGGCTCCTGCTGGATGCGATGCGGGGAGCTGGCTTGGGACGCTGGGCCCTTCTCACCCCCCAGCACCCAACCAGGATATAGTGGGTGCCTTGGGTTGAACTGGGGCCCGGGTGATTGGATCCCTGCGGCCAAAAGTAGCTCGGGGAGGTGGGCCACATGCCCCCTCCCCCTTTATTATAGTGCCGGGCCCCAGAGCATGAGATCCCCAGGGCCAAAATCGGCCTGGTGAGGGGGTCCGTGTGCCTCCCTCCCCATTGAATATTGTGCCATGCCCTGGTTGATGGGGTCTCTGGGGCCGAAATAGGCCCTGGGAGGGAGGCTGAATGCCCCTCCTCCATTAAAATGCATTTGGACCCCAGGGGGATGGGATTCCCCGGGCCAAAATCAGGGGGGGTGGTGTTCCCAGGTCAAAAATTAGACCAGGGAGGGTGCAGTGCAGCCCGCCCTTCAATTAAGAAAAAAAGGCCCTTGGGGATGGGGTCCCCAGGGCTAACCCCCCACTGTGCACGCCCGAAGGCCATGCGTAGTTTGGGGTTGGCTGTATGGGGGGCGGGTGTTGCCTCCGAGGCCTGGCTGCAGGTAACGCCCTGCAGCCAACCTGCTGCCGCGCATGGGCGAAGACCGTGTGACATCAGGGGTTGCATTTACGTATGGTAATTAACTATTACTTTACGTTAAAGCCTAGAAATTCTCTGAAAAATCCAAAGGTAAAAGTAACATTATAGTTAGATGTGTTAAAAGGATCTGTTTTTAAAAAACAAAAACTTAGAAATTCACTGAAAAAACAAAAGGGCAAAGTGACATTATAGTTCGGTGAATTTGTCTGTGTCAACATTAACATTTTGAACAAAAAAAAAACACAGATATTCACAGCAGCACTAACTATAACTTGCGCCCTGATATGCACTGCTTATGACCTCACATAATTCATTACTCATGACATGTTCTATGACATCACTGATGACATCGTCCAAGTTTCATTTTCCTGCATATTGCCGTATAAATTGCTATGGTTTTGCACATAGCATAGTTCACATTAACAATCAGCCACAAATATATGGGAAGCCCTCGCTGAGTGCAGTGTTCAATCTGTATTCAACTGTTCAGAGAAAGCCAAAATAGTGATTGCCAATTCCACAACAAATGCCCTACTATAGACAGCTTTTATCTGTATTTAACCCATGACGCACACCAAACCTACATTAAGAAATGAAGTTGATATCACTAGATAACCGAGTACTGTAGACAGTGTGTAATCTATGGAGAGAGTTCATTCTATACCACACTGTTTGCAAACAGTGAAACTCTCATGAGAAATACACCACAGAATTTTCAAAAGAATCTACTAAGAACAGTGCACATTCTATGCAACAGTTGACAAAAAGAAACTATTTGCTAAAAAAATAACCAAGATCTGATGGTGCTAAAGATCATACTACATGCATCCTTCATACTGAGGTAAAAACTTTACAGATAGCCCTTTGTTTGAAGCAAAACAGGCACGCGTACATAGGTTAGTACCTGGTGCACACACTCTTCCATGTTAAGTATAAATTATCATGCTGACATGATTCTTTCTAAGAACTTAAGGCTGCTTACAAAAGTTAGTATCTATTACATAGAATTTTTCTCCTGTTGAAAACTTTTTCTGCAGAACCAAAAAGTTGCATGGAGCATGATGAATACAAATCAACTGTCACTTGCACACAGAGTTGCTCTTGAATGCAAACATTTATAACGTGTTCAATACCTCCACACAGCTATGGTGCATTAGGAGCACACGGTTTTTGTAAACACTTACATCCATTAGCTGCAACCAAACTGTACAACATTAGGTTGAGAAGTACTATGGTAGTTACCCGCCACTATGTAAACTATAAAACAAACTAACACAATCATTGGATGATGTCATTTGAGCTGTCATCAGTGATGTCATAAATGATGACATAGAACATGTCATGAGTGATGTCATATGTGAGGCCATAACAGTGCATGGCAAGGGCGCAAGTTATAGTTAGCGCTGCTAACTATAACTGGTGAATTTCTGTGGCTTTTTAGTTAAAAAAATTAAAGTTGACACTGACAAACTTTGCTAACTGTAAAGTTACTTTAACCTTTTTTTGTGGTTAATTTCTGAGGTTTTAAAAAAACAGACCCATTTATCAGTCAACCTATAACGTTTCTTTAACCTTTAGATTTTTCAGTATATATATATATATATATATATATTAACAACAACAAACCCAACGCGGTCCCAATCAATTGAACCAGAGTCTCCACGGCACAGAGGGAATCCACAATTAATTTCTTCGAGGTATTTTTATTTTCTTCTTCTTTTCAAAACCATTAGTGCAAACGTGCAAGGACGGTCAACGCGTTTCGGCGAATGCCTTCAACTGGACCATAGAGTCCAACCGTCTAAACTGTCTATTTAAAGTGACACAGTGCATGAATCCCTTGTTTGTTTCTGTTAAAAATAGACTAGACTGTTAACCCACATTTGTAAATATTTACATTGGCTATTAGCTGTTGCCATTTTTTCTCTTATTTACAGCTTTCAACATTGCCGGTAAAGTACCTTGGTATAAGAGGAAATTCTAACCAAGAAAGCCTGTTAAAAACATGATAAAAAACATGATAAAAACCAACTGCATCGGGAAAAGAGGTGAGCAGGGAGTGTGGCAGGGGAGTGCTAAAAATGGGCGAGAAAATTTCATCAAATGGATGTAAGAGGGGATATAAGAGGGGATATAGAAGCACCATTAAAAAACATATTACAAAGAACATGACCATTAGAATTCTGTAAAGTACATTTTTGAAAGAAGGTCAAAATTCAATATGTTTTAAAAGACAAGGTGGATAGGAAGTAGAGTAAAAAAGGGGGGCACATTAAGACAATAAAAAGAATAAAAGGGTAAAAGCTCAACATGCCTTATTAATATAAGGAACCCCTTATGAGTCATGGAGAATATAGAGAGGAGGAAAGTGACATATGCATTGTGCAAAGTACAATGTGCAAAAATAGTAGTACAAGGTTAAATTCCCAACTATTTACTCCACAAATCTTAGTCCATCTAAGATGGATTTCAGATTAAGGAAATAAAGTGACGAGTGCATTTATGCAAATATATTGTGCAAAAATCATTTTCCTAACATCTTTCTCCATGAACCTTAGTATCTCTCATTATGGTCATAACTGTTCCATACTACCACATGTGCTATACGTGTCCCATTGCTCTTTTTCATCTCTTCTGTTACTTATCTCTAAAGTCCCCAAACTCCATCTGTTTCCATAATGCACCATCTCACAATTCCTGCTCCTTGATTCATATTGTGATTATATCTTTACTGAATAATACACTGTCCCATAATTCTCCAAGGGTCCATTGACATAGTGTTCTTCCTTCTTTATTCTCATAATTATCGATTAATCTCATATTGTTACAGATGAACATGCAACTCAGCATCCAAATTGTGCCCAAATGGATTTTCCGTTCCAAGTGCTAAAATGAACCTCGATCTCTGCTCTTCTTAGGTCGAGGGTTCTATCCCCTCCTCTTTCATCTTGTTTTATCATTTTAGCTCCGAAGTATTTAGAACTGGTATTAATGTGTCTATTTTTTCAAAAATGGTAGTCTGTATTTTTAGAGTGGGTGTATCAAAGGTTATATTCAGGTGTGAGGAGGTGCATCAGATTTTCACATGGATGATGTCATCAGTGATGTCATCAGTGATGTCATTTGAGATGTCATCAGTGATGTCACTGACCATGTCATGAATGATGTAATATGTGACGTCATCAGCAGTGCATTGCGGGGCGCGAGTTATAGTTAGCTGAACTACTATAACGCCGGAATTTCTATGGTTTTGTACGCGTGAAATGTCCAACTAACTATAACGTTCCTGGAAACCTATGGTTTTTTCAGTGAATTTCTATGGTTTTTTAAATGCTAATTTCTAACTATAACGTGCCTGAAACCTATGGTTTTTTCAGTGAATTTCTATGGTTTTTTAAATGCTAATTTCTAACTATAACGTTCCTGAAACCTATGGTTTTTTCAGTGAATTTCAAAGGTTTTTTAAATGAAAATTTGTAAGTCTAAGTCCTATGTTTTTTTTATTTTCTATATATTTATACATATATATATTAAAAAAAATTGTGAATAATTTTTAGTTAGGAAAACTATATTCATTCTTTTTTTTTTTTTAATATTATACAGAAGTCACGCACCCTACACGATGGCTGCGCGCATTCCGGTAGCCATTTTGAAAAGTCGCGCTGGGGTCGCGACTTCGGCGTAATTTGTAAAGTATGAAAAATCTTTAAATTAATTATAAATAAAAGTTTTCCTTTAAGTGTTTGTCTAAATTTATTAATAAAAGTATTTTTAAAGTATTATTTTCAATATAATTTTGACGAAAAATTATTCGATTATTATTGGATTCGGAGGTTAGGAGGGTTGGCCATTTTGCTCGATCTGTTTTGCAAGATTTTTTGTCAGGTGGACACCCTCCTCCGGGTAAGGTACGGCTTGGGGATTCTATTCAAAAGGTGAGGAATCCACAGGCAGAAGTATCCATCAGAAGAACAAGTTACTTACCTTCGGTAACACTTTTCTGGTGGATACAGTATCTGCCTGTGGATTCCTCACTGTCCCTCCCGCCTCCCCGTTGTCCACCTGTTTCTACCAAAAGATGCTTTTACTGTTTGGCATGAATGTTTTTAATATGTCTTAATCATGCTTATGTTTTAATAGTGAGAAATGCTTGATCTGTTGCTATTTCTTTATGCCTTTATTGGTTATGCATTTGTATATATATATATATATATATATTTAGTATACTATGTATACAAGTGAAAATGTGTCGGTCCGCCTGTTTGCCTCGGTGGCACGGAAAAAATGGGTGGAACTGACGTCAGCAAACCGACGAGGTCCTCTTATGGCTCCGATGACGTCATACGGCGTCGCGAGCGGAGCCATGCTATTATGACGACCTCGTCGACGTGGGAGAGCTAGGAAAGAATTTCCGCGGAATGCTGGCGCAGGGGATATTCACCTAAGTGTTCAGGCTAGTCCTTTGGGAGTAACTGTTTATGTTGCCACTCCAGAAACCGAAACCAGTGATCCGAGGGCAGAGGCCCTGCAGATGGCACACGAGGTAGGGAGCCCAGTCGTGTGCACCGGCGGGGCAGCGAGTGACAAGCACCACTTCTCACAAAAAAGGTAACAAGGGCACTGAATAACACAGGATCTTCTCTTTGTATCTGGCAGGAACAACGAGGTTAAATTGCCCTAGTTCCAAAATGTAGAATTAGTGCTACAACGGTCTTCAAAAGGACCTGCGATGGATGCCGCTTCTGCCTCCCGTACCCTGGAGGCGGCACATGGGTCACGTGGTACGGTCATACTGCGGTGGGACGCACACTCGTTGACCTCTCATGGCGCAGCTCCACACTTCGAGGAGGACGCTTTCCATTAGCTGTGTTTTCTGATTACGTGTCGCGCCGGCCCCGTCCAACAACAGAACTCATTTAGATCCAAACAGACTCTTCCACTCTCTCACCGGAAGTGAAACCAGGCCACGCAGACACTTTCACAATACAACAGCCGGGAATGCACTTTTCGGTAAAAAAGAACACATTCCTTCCTCCTAATGTATCAAATAAACGACTCACTGAAGAACAGGGGCCAGCTTCGGTCGGTAAACAGCCGTTACAACAACTTTTTTACTTTGCGATACCATTACAACGCATGCATTACCACGCATGCGCTGTACATCGCGAAGTCATTACTACGCATTTTTAGAATGCATGGTCATTTACTACACATGCCTTTACAACGAATTTCATTGTAAAGGTATGTATGGTAAATGACCATGCGTTCTAAAAAATTTAGACTTTCCACGTCGTTGTAAGGAAACAGAGGCTGTTCCGTTTCCTCACAATGACGTGCACCGCCCCTCAGAGACGACGTGAAGCAGGAACCACGAGGAGAGAGGAACCACGAGGAGTGAGAGGTAAGGGGGATTGGGCATGGGGTGGGGTTACTTTTCTAGGGTTTAGGGTAGTGCAGTGGTGTTTGTGTAGTGTAGGGGGTCGTGCTGGGGGTAGTGTTTTAGGGTTTAGGGTAGTGCAGTGGTGTTTGTGTAGTGTAGGGGTCGTGCTGGGGGTAGTGTTTTAGGGTTTAGGGTAGTGCAGTGGTGTTTGGGTAGTGTAGGGGGTCATGCTGGGGGTAGTGTTTTAGGGTTTAGGGTAGTGCAGTGGTGTTTGGGTAGTGTAGGGGTCATGCTGGGGGTAGTGTTTTAGGGTTTAGGGTAGTGCAGTGGTGTTTGTGTAGTGTAGGGGGTCGTGCTGGGGGTAGTGTTTTAGGGTTTAGGGTAGTGCAGTGGTGTTTGGGTAGTGTAGGGGGTAGTGCTGGGGGTAGTGTTTTAGGGTTTAGGGTAGTGCAGTGGTGTTTGGGTAGTGTAGGGGGTCGTGCTGGGGGTAGTGTTTTAGGGTTTAGGGTAGTGCAGTGGTGTTTGGGTAGTGTAGGGGGTCGTGCTGGGGGTAGTGTTTTAGGGTTTAGGGTAGTGCAGTGGTGTTTGGGTAGTGTAGGGGTCGTGCTGGGGGTAGTGTTTTAGGGTTTAGGGTAGTGCAGTGGTGTTTGTGTAGTGTAGGGGTCATGCTGTGGGTAGTGTTTTAGGGTTTAGGGTAGTGCAGTGGTGTTTGTGTAGTGTAGGGGGTTGTGCTGGGGGTAGTGTTTTAGGGTTTAGGGTAGAGCAGTGGTGTTTGGGTAGTGTAGGGGGTCATGCTGGGGCTAGTGTTTTAGCGTTTAGGGTAGTGCAGTGGTGTTTGGGTAGTGTAGGGGTCGTGCTGGGGGTAGTGTTTTAGGGTTTAGGGTAGTGCAGTGGTGTTTGGGTAGTGTAGGGGGTCGTGCTGGGGGTAGTGTTTTAGGGTTTAGGGTAGTGCAGTGGTGTTTGGGTAGTGTAGGGGGTCGTGCTGGGTGTAGTGTTTTAGGGTTTAGGGTAGTGCAGTGGTGTTTGTGTAGTGTAGGGGGTCGTGCTGGGGGTAGTGTTTTAGGGTTTAGGGTAGTGCAGTGGTGTTTGTGTAGTGTAGGGGGTCATGCTGGGGGTAGTGTAGGTTTAGGGTAGTGCAGTGGTGTTTGTGTCAGGGTAGGGGGGTCGTGTTTTAGGTTTAGGGTAGTGCAGTGGTGTTTGGGTAGTGTAGGGGGTCATGCTTGGGGTAGTGTTTTAGGGTTTAGGGTAGTGCAGTGGTGTTTGGGTAGTGTAGGGGGTCGTGCTGGGGTAGTGTTTTAGGGTTTAGGGTAGTGCAGTGGTGTTTGTGTAGTGTAGGGGGTCGTGTTTTAGGGTTTAGGGTAGTGCAGTGGTGTTTGGGTAGTGTAGGGGGTCGTGCTGGGGGTAGTGTTTTAGGGTTTAGGGTAGTGCAGTGGTGTTTGTGTAGTGTAGGGGGTCGTGCTGGGGGTAGATTTAGGGTTTAGGGTAGTGCAGTGGTGTCTGTGTATTGTAGGGGGTCTTGCTGGGGGTAGTGTTTTAGGGTTTAGGGTAGTGCAGTGGTGTTTGTGTAGTGTAGGGGGTCGTGCTGGGGGTAGTGTTTTAGGGTTTAGGGTAGTGCAGTGGTGTTTGTGTAGTGTAGGGGTCGTGCTGGGGTAGTGTTTAGGGTTTAGGGTAGTGCAGTGGTGTTTGGGTAGTGTAGTGGGTCGTGCTGGGGGTAGTGTTTTAGGGTTTAGGGTAGTGCAGTGGTGTTTGGGTAGTGTAGGGGGTCGTGCTGGAGGTAGTGTTTAGGGTTTAGGGTAGTGCAGTGGTGTTTGGGTAGTGTAGGGGTCGTGCTGGGGGTAGTGTTTTAGGGTTTAGGGTAGTGCAGTGGTGTTTGGGTAGTGTAGGGGGTCATGCTGGGGGTAGTGTTTTAGGGCTTAGGGTAGTGCAGTGGTGTTTGGGTAGTGTAGGGGGTCATGCTGGGATAGTGTTTTAGGGTTTAGGATAGTGCAGTGGTGTTTGGGTAGTGTAGGGGGTCGTGCTGGGGGTGTTTTGGGTTTAGGGTAGTGCAGTGGTGTTTGGGTAGTGTAGGGGTCATGCTGGGGGTAGTGTTTAGGGTTTAGGGTAGTGCAGTGGTGTTTGGGTAGTGTGGGGGGTCGTGCTGGAGGTAGTGGTTTAGGGTTTAGGGTAGTGCAGTGGTGTTTGGGTAGTGTAGGGGGTCATGCTGGGGGTAGTGTTTTAGGGTTTAGGGTAGTACAGTGGTGTTTGGGTAGTGTAGGGGGTCGTGCTGGGGGTAGTGTTTTAGGGTTTAGGGTAGTGCAGTGGTGTTTGGGTAGTGTAGGGGTCGTGCTGGGGGTAGTGTTTTAGGGTTTAGGGTAGTGCAGTGGTGTTTGGGTAGTGTAGGGGTCGTGCTGGGATAGTGTTTAGGGTTTAGGGTAGTGCAGTGGTGTTTGGGTAGTGTAGGGGGTCATGCTGGGGTAGTGTTTTAGGTTTTAGGGTAGTGCAGTGGTGTTTGGGTAGTGTAGGGGGTCGTGCTGGGGTAGTGTTTCAGGGTTTAGGGTAGTGCAGTGGTGTTTGGGTAGTGTAGGGGGTCATGCTGGGGGTAGTGTTTTAGGGTTTAGGGTAGTGCAGTGGTGTTTGGGTAGTGTAGGGGGTCGTGCTGGGGGTAGTGTTTTATGGTTTAGGATAGTGCAGTGGTGTTTGTGTAGTATAGGGGGTCATGCTGGGGGTAGTGTTTTAGGGTTTAGGGTAGTGCAGTGGTCTTTGTGTAGTGTAGGGGGTCGTGCTGTGGGTAGTGTTTTAGGGTTTAGGGTAGTGCAGTGGTGTTTGGGTAGTGTAGGGGGTCGTGCTGGGATAGTGTTTTAGGGTTTAGGGTAGTGCAGTGGTGTTTGGGTAGTGTAGGGGGTCGTGCTGGGGGTAGATTTAGGGTTTAGGGTAGTGCAGTGGTGTAGGTGTAGTGTAGGGGGTCGTGCTGGGATAGTGTTTTAGGGTTTAGGGTAGTGCAGTGGTGTTTGTGTAGTGTAGGGGGTAGTGTTTTAGGGTTTAGGGTAGTGCAGTGGTGTTTGGGTAGTGTAGGGGGTCGTGCTGGGGGTAGTGTTTTAGGGTTTAGGGTAGTGCAGTGGTGTTTGGGTAGTGTAGGGGGTCGTGCTGGGGTTAGTGTTTTAGGGTTTAGGGTAGTGCAGTGGTGTTTGTGTAGTGTAGGGGGTCATGTTTTAGGGTAGTGCAGTGGTGTTTGGTAGTGTAGGGGGTCATGCTGGGGGTAGTGTTTTAGGGTTTAGGGTAGTGCAGTGGTGTTTGGGTAGTGTAGGGGGTCATGCTGGGGGTAGTGTTTTAGGGTTTAGGGTAGTGCAGTGGTGTTTGTGTAGTCTAGGGGGTCGTGCGGGGTAGTGTTTTAGGGTTTAGGGTAGTGCAGTGGTGTTTGGGTAGTGTAGGGGGTCGTGCTGGGGGTAGTGTTTTAGGGTTTAGGGTAGTGCAGTGGTGTTTGGGTAGTGTAGCGGGTCATGCTGGGGGTAGTGTTTTAGGGTTTAGGGTAGTGCTGTGGTGTTTGGGTAGTATAGGGGGTCGTGCTGGGGGTAGTGTTTTAGGGTTTAGGGTAGTGCAGTAGTGTTTGGGTAGTGTATTGGGTCTTTCTGGGAGTAGTGTTTTAGGGTTTAGGTTAGTGCAGTGGTGTTTGGGTAGTGTAGGGGGTCATGCTGGGGTAGTGTTTTAGGGTAGTGCAGTGGTGTTTGGGTAGTGTAGGGGTTGTGCTGGGGGTAGTGTTTTAGGGTTTAGGGTAGCGCAGTGGTGTTTGTGAAGTGTAGGGGGTCATGCTGGGGGTAGTGTTTTAGGGTTTAGGGTAGCGCAGTGGTGTTTGGGTAGTATAGGGGTCGTGCTGGGGGTAGTGTTTTAGGGTTTAGGGTAGCACAGTGGTGTTTGGGTAGTGTAGGGGTTCATGCTGGGGGTAGTGTTTTAGGGTTTAGGGTAGTGCACTGGTGTTTGGGTAGTGTATGGGGTCGTGCTGGGGGTAGTGTTTTAGGGTTTAGGGTAGTGCAGTGGTGTTTGGGTAGTGTAGGGGGTCGTGCTGGGATAGTGTTTTAGGGTTTAGGGTAGTGCAGTGGTGTTTGTGTAGTGTAGGGGGTAGTGTTTTAGGGTTTAGGGTAGTGCAGTGGTGTTTGGGTAGTGTATGGGGTCGTGCTGGGGGTAGTGTTTTAGGGTTTAGGGTAGTGCAGTGGTGTTTGGGTACTGTAGGGGGTCGTGCTGGGGTTAGTGTTTTAGGGTTTAGGGTAGTGCATTGGTGTTTGTGTAGTGTAGGGGGTCATGTTTTAGGGTAGTGCAGTGGTGTTTGGTAGTGTAGGGGGTCATGCTGGGGGTAGTGTTTTAGGGCTTAGGGTAGTGCAGTGGTGTTTGGGTAGTGTAGGGGGTCATGCTGGGGGTAGTGTTTTAGGGTTTAGGGTAGTGCAGTGGTGTTTGTGTAGTCTAGGGGTCATGCGGGGGTAGTGTTTTAGGGTTTAGGGTAGTGCAGTGGTGTTTGGGTAGTGTAGGGGGTCGTGCTGGGGGTAGTGTTTTAGGGTTTAGGGTAGTGCAGTGGTGTTTGGGTAGTGTAGCGGGTCATGCTGGGGGTAGTGTTTTAGGGTTTAGGGTAGTGCTGTGGTGTTTGGGTAGTATAGGGGGTCGTGCTGGGGGTAGTGTTTTAGGGTTTAGGGTAGTGCAGTGGTGTTTGGGTAGTGTAGGGGGTCGTTCTGGGGATAGATTTAGGGTTTAGGGTAGTGCAGTGGTGTTTGTGTAGTGTAGGGGGTCGTGCTGGGGGTAGTGTTTTAGGGTTTAGGGTAGTGCAGTGGTGTTTGTGTAGTGTAGGGGGTAGTGTTTTAGGATTTAGGGTAGTGCAGTGGTGTTTGTGTAGTGTAGGGGGTCGTGTTGGGCTAGTGTTTTAGGGTTTATGGTAGTGCAGTGGTGTTTGTGTAGTGTAGGGGTCGTGTTTTAGGGTTTAGGGTAGTGGTGTGGTGTTTGGGTAGTGTAGGGGGTCGTGCTGGGTGTAGTGTTTTAGGGGTTAGGGTAGTGCAGTGGTGTTTGTGTAGTGTAGGGGGTCATGCTGGGGATAGTGTTTTAGGGTTTAGGGTAGTGCAGTGGTGTTTGGGTAGTGTAGGGGTCCTGCTGAGGGTAGTGTTTTAGGGTTTAGGGTAGTGCAGTGGTGTTTGGGTAGTGTAGGGGGTCGTGCTGGAGTAGTGTTTTAGGGTTTAGGGTAGTGCAGTGGTGTTTGGGTAGTGTAGGGGGTCGTGCTGGGGGCAGTGTTTTAGGGTAGTGCAGTGGTGTTTGGGTAGTGTAGGGGTCGTGCTGGGGTAGTGTTTTAGGGTTTAGGGTAGTGCAGTGGTGTTTGTGTAGTGTAGGGGGTCATGCTGTGGGTAGTGTTTTAGGGTTTAGGGTAGTGCAATGGTGTTTGTGTAGTGTAGGGGGTCGTGCTGGGGGTAGTGTTTTAGGGTTTAGGGTAGTGCAGTGGTGTTTGGGTAGTATAGGGGGTCGTGCTGGGGGTAGTGTTTTAGGGTTTAGGGTAGTGCACTGGTGTTTGGGTAGTGTAGGGGGTCGTTCTGGGGATAGATTTAGGGTTTAGGGTAGTGCAGTGGTGTTTGTGTAGTGTAGGGGGTCGTGCTGGGGGTAGTGTTTTAGGGTTTAGGGTAGTGCAGTGGTGTTTGTGTAGTGTAGGGGGTAGTGTTTTAGGATTTAGGGTAGTGCAGTGGTGTTTGTGTAGTGTAGGGGGTCGTGTTGGGCTAGTGTTTTAGGGTTTATGGTAGTGCAGTGGTGTTTGTGTAGTGTAGGGGGTCGTGTTTTAGGGTTTAGGGTAGTGGTGTGGTGTTTGGGTAGTGTAGGGGGTCGTGCTGGGTGTAGTGTTTTAGGGGTTAGGGTAGTGCAGTGGTGTTTGGGTAGTGTAGCGGGTCATGCTGGGGGTAGTGTTTTAGGGTTTAGGGTAGTGCTGTGGTGTTTGGGTAGTATAGGGGGTCGTGCTCGGGGTAGTGTTTTAGGGTTTAGGGTAGTGCAGTGGTGTTTGGGTAGTGTAGGGGGTCGTTCTGGGGATAGATTTAGGGTTTAGGGTAGTGCAGTGGTGTTTGTGTAGTGTAGGGGGTCGTGCTGGGGGTAGTGTTTTAGGGTTTAGGGTAGTGCAGTGGTGTTTGTGTAGTGTAGGGGGTAGTGTTTTAGGATTTAGGGTAGTGCAGTGGTGTTTGTGTAGTGTAGGGGGTCGTGTTGGGCTAGTGTTTTAGGGTTTATGGTAGTGCAGTGGTGTTTGTGTAGTGTAGGGGGTCGTGTTTTAGGGTTTAGGGTAGTGGTGTGGTGTTTGGGTAGTGTAGGGGGTCGTGCTGGGTGTAGTGTTTTAGGGGTTAGGGTAGTGCAGTGGTGTTTGTGTAGTGTAGGGGGTCATGCTGGGGATAGTGTTTTAGGGTTTAGGGTAGTGCAGTGGTGTTTGGGTAGTGTAGGGGGTCCTGCTGAGGGTAGTGTTTTAGGGTTTAGGGTAGTGCAGTGGTGTTTGGGTAGTGTAGGGGGTCGTGCTGGAGTAGTGTTTTAGGGTTTAGGGTAGTGCAGTGGTGTTTGGGTAGTGTAGGGGGTCGTGCTGGGGTAGTGTTTTAGGGTTTAGGGTAGTGCAGTGGTGTTTGGGTAGTGTAGGGGGTCGTGCTGGGGGCAGTGTTTTAGGGTAGTGCAGTGGTGTTTGTGTAGTGTAGGGGGTCGTGCTGGGGGTAGTGTTTTAGGGTTTAGGGTAGTGCAGTGGTGTTTGTGTAGTGTAGGGGTAGTGTTTTAGGATTTAGGGTAGTGCAGTGGTGTTTGTGTAGTGTAGGGGGTCGTGTTGGGCTAGTGTTTTAGGGTTTATGGTAGTGCAGTGGTGTTTGTGTAGTGTAGGGGGTCGTGTTTTAGGGTTTAGGGTAGTGGTGTGGTGTTTGGGTAGTGTAGGGGGTCGTGCTGGGTGTAGTGTTTTAGGGGTTAGGGTAGTGCAGTGGTGTTTGTGTAGTGTAGGGGGTCATGCTGGGGATAGTGTTTTAGGGTTTAGGGTAGTGCAGTGGTGTTTGGGTAGTGTAGGGGTCCTGCTGAGGGTAGTGTTTTAGGGTTTAGGGTAGTGCAGTGGTGTTTGGGTAGTGTAGGGGGTCGTGCTGGAGTAGTGTTTTAGGGTTTAGGGTAGTGCAGTGGTGTTTGGGTAGTGTAGGGGGTCGTGCTGGGGGCAGTGTTTTAGGGTAGTGCAGTGGTGTTTGGGTAGTGTAGGGGGTCGTGCTGGGGTAGTGTTTTAGGGTTTAGGGTAGTGCAGTGGTGTTTGTGTAGTGTAGGGGGTCGTGCTGGGGGCAGTGTTTTAGGGTAGTGCAGTGGTGTTTGGGTAGTGTAGGGGGTCGTGCTGGGGTAGTGTTTTAGGGTTTAGGGTAGTGCAGTGGTGTTTGGGTAGTATAGGGGGTCGTGCTGGGGGTAGTGTTTTAGGGTTTAGGGTAGTGCACTGGTGTTTGGGTAGTGTAGGGGGTCGTTCTGGGGATAGATTTAGGGTTTAGGGTAGTGCAGTGGTGTTAGTAAAGGGTGTCGTGCTGGGGTAGTGTTTTAGGGTTTAGGGTAGGGCAGTGGTGTTTGTGTAGTGTAGGGGGTAGTGTTTTAGGGTTTAGGGTAGTGCAGTGGTGTTTGGTGTAGTGTAGGGGGTCGTGTTGGGCTAGTGTTTTAGGGTTTATGGTAGTGCAGTGGTGTTTGTGTAGTGTAGGGGGTCGTGTTTTAGGGTTTAGGGTAGTGGTGTGGTGTTTGGGTAGTGTAGGGGGTCGTGCTGGGTGTAGTGTTTTAGGGGTTAGGGTAGTGCAGTGGTGTTTGTGTAGTGTAGGGGGTCATGCTGGGGATAGTGTTTTAGGGTTTAGGGTAGTGCAGTGGTGTTTGGGTAGTGTAGGGGGTCCTGCTGAGGGTAGTGTTTTAGGGTTTAGGGTAGTGCAGTGGTGTTTGGGTAGTGTAGGGGGTCGTGCTGGAGTAGTGTTTTAGGGTTTAGGGTAGTGCAGTGGTGTTTGGGTAGTGTAGGGGGTCGTGCTGGGGGCAGTGTTTTAGGGTTTAGGGTAGTGCAGTGGTGTTTGGGTAGTGTAGGGGGTCGTGCTGGGGTAGTGTTTTAGGGTAGTGCAGTGGTGTTTGTGTAGTGTAGGGGGTCATGCTGTGGGTAGTGTTTTAGGGTTTAGGGTAGTGCACTGGTGTTTGGGTAGTGTATGGGGTCGTGCTGGGGGTAGTGTTTTAGGGTTTAGGGTAGTGCAGTGGTGTTTGGGTAGTGTAGGGGGTCGTGCTGGGGGTAGTGTTTTAGGGTTTAGGGTAGTGCAGTGGTGTTTGGGTAGTGTAGGGGGTCGTTCTGGGGATAGATTTAGGGTTTAGGGTAGTGCAGTGGTGTTTGTGTAGTGTAGGGGGTCGTGCTGGGGGTAGTGTTTTAGGGTTTAGGGTAGTGCAGTGGTGTTTGTGTAGTGTAGGGGGTAGTGTTTTAGGATTTAGGGTAGTTCAGTGGTGTTTGTGGAGTGTAGGGGTCGTGCTGGGCTAGTGTTTTAGGGTTTATGGTAGTGCAGTGGTGTTTGTGTAGTGTAGGGGGTCATGCTGGGGGTAGTGTTTTAGGGTTTAGGGTAGTGCAGTAGTGTTTGTGTAGTGTAGGGGGTCGTGCTGGGGGTAGTGTTTTAGGGTTTAGGGTAGTGCAGTGGTGTTTGGGTAGTGTAGGGGTCGTGCTGGGGGTAGTGTTTTAGGGTTTAGGGTAGTGCAGTGGTGTTTGGGTAGTGTAGGGGGTCATGCTGGGATAGTGTTTTAGGGTTTAGGGTAGTGCAGTGGTGTTTGGGTAGTGTAGGGGGTCGTGCTGGGGTAGATTTAGGGTTTAGGGTAGAGCAGTGGTGTTTGGTTAGTGTAGGGGGTCGTGCTGGGGTAGATTTAGGGTTTAGGATAGTGCAGTGGTGTTTGTGTAGTGTAGGGGGTCATGCTGGGGGTAGTGTTTTAGGGTTTAGGGTAGTGCAGTGGTCTTTGTGTAGTGTAGGGGTCGTGCTGTGGGTAGTGTTTTAGGGTTTAGGTTAGTGCAGTGGTGTTTGGGTAGTGTAGGGGGTCATGCTGGGATAGTGTTTTAGGGTTTAGGGTAGTGCAGTGGTGTTTGGGTAGTGTAGGGGGTCGTGCTGGGGGTAGATTTAGGGTTTAGGGTAGTGCAGTGGTGTAGGTGTAGTGTAGGGGGTCGTGCTGGGATAGTGTTTTAGGGTTTAGGGTAGTGCAGTGGTGTTTGGGTAGTGTAGGGGGTCGTGCTGGGGTTAGTGTTCTAGGGTTTAGGGTAGTGCATTGGTGTTTGTGTAGTGTAGGGGGTCGTGTTGGGGGTAGTGTTTTAGGTTTTATGGTAGTGCAGTGGTGTTTGTGTAGTGTAGGGGGTAGTGTTTTAGGGTTTAGGGTAGTGCAGTGGTGTTTGGTAGTGTAGGGGGTCATGCTGGGGGTAGTGTTTTAGGGTTTAGGGTAGTGCAGTGGTGTTTGGGTAGTGTAGGGGGTCATGCTGGGGGTAGTGTTTTAGGGTTTAGGGTAGTGCAGTGGTGTTTGTGTAGTCTAGGGGGTCGTGCGGGGGTAGTGTTTTAGGGTTTAGGGTAGTGCAGTGGTGTTTGGGTAGTGTAGGGGGTCGTGCTGGGGGTAGTGTTTTAGGGTTTAGGGTAGTGCAGTGGTGTTTGGGTAGTGTAGCGGGTCATGCTGGGGGTAGTGTTTTAGGGTTTAGGGTAGTGCTGTGGTGTTTGGGGAGTATAGGGGGTCGTGCTGGGGGTAGTGTTTTAGGGTTTAGGGTAGTGCAGTAGTGTTTGGGTAGTGTATTGGGTCTTTCTGGGGTGGGTGTTTTAGGGTTTAGGTTAGTGCAGTGGTGTTTGGGTAGTGTAGGGGTTGTGCTGGGGGTAGTGTTTTAGGGTTTAGGGTAGCGCAGTGGTGTTTGTGAAGTGTAGGGGGTCATGCTGGGGGTAGTGTTTTAGGGTTTAGGGTAGCGCAGTGGTGTTTGGGTAGTATAGGGGTCGTGCTGGGGGTAGTGTTTTAGGGTTTAGGGTAGCACAGTGGTGTTTGGGTAGTGTAGGGGTTCATGCTGGGGGTAGTGTTTTAGGGTTTAGGGTAGTGCACTGGTGTTTGGGTAGTGTATGGGGTCGTGCTGGGGGTAGTGTTTTAGGGTTTAGGGTAGTGCAGTGGTGTTTGGGTAGTGTAGGGGGTCGTGCTGGGGGTAGTGTTTTAGGGTTTAGGGTAGTGCAGTGGTGTTTGGGTAGTGTAGGGGGTCGTTCTGGGGATAGATTTAGGGTTTAGGGTAGTGCAGTGGTGTTTGTGTAGTGTAGGGGGTCGTGCTGGGGGTAGTGTTTTAGGGTAGTGCAGTGGTGTTTGTGTAGTGTAGGGGGTCATGTTTTAGGGTAGTGCAGTGGTGTTTGGTAGTGTAGGGGGTCATGCTGGGGGTAGTGTTTTAGGGTTTAGGGTAGTGCAGTGGTGTTTGGGTAGTGTAGGGGGTCATGCTGGGGGTAGTGTTTTAGGGTTTAGGGTAGTGCAGTAGTGTTTGTGTAGTGTAGGGGGTCGTGCTGGGGGTAGTGTTTTAGGGTTTAGGGTAGTGCAGTGGTGTTTGGGTAGTGTAGGGGTCGTGCTGGGGGTAGTGTTTTAGGGTTTAGGGTAGTGCAGTGGTGTTTGGGTAGTGTAGGGGGTCGTGCTGGGGGTAGTGTTTTAGGGTTTAGGGTAGTGCAGTGGTGTTTGTGTAGTGTAGGGGGTCATGCTGGGGGTAGTGTTTTAGGGCTTAGGGTAGTGCAGTGGTGTTTGGGTAGTGTAGGGGGTCATGCTGGGATAGTGTTTTAGGGTTTAGGATAGTGCAGTGGTGTTTGGGTAGTGTAGGGGGTCGTGCTGGGGGTGGGTTTAGGGTAGAGCAGTGGTGTTTGGTTAGTGTAGGGGTCATGCTGGGGGTAGATTTAGGGTTTATGGTAGTGCAGTGGTGTTTGTGTAGTGTAGGGGGTCGTGCTGGAGGTTGTGTTTTAGGGTTTAGGGTAGTGCAGTGGTGTTTGTGCAGTGTAGGGGGTCCTGCTGGAGGTAGTGTTTTAGGGTTTAGGGTAGTGCAGTAGTGTTTGTGTAGTGTAGGGGGTCGTGCTGGGGGTAGTGTTTTAGGGTTTAGGGTAGTGCAGTGGTGTTTGGGTAGTGTAGGGGTCGTGCTGGGGGTAGTGTTTTAGGGTTTAGGGTAGTGCAGTGGTGTTTGGGTAGTGTAGGGGGTCGTGCTGGGATAGTGTTTTAGGGTTTAGGGTAGTGCAGTGGTGTTTGGGTAGTGTAGGGGGTCGTGCTGGGGTAGATTTAGGGTTTAGGGTAGAGCAGTGGTGTTTGGTTAGTGTAGGGGGTCGTGCTGGGGTAGATTTAGGGTTTATGGTAGTGCAGTGGTGTTTGTGTAGTGTAGGGGGTCGTGCTGGGGGTAGATTTAGGGTTTAGGATAGTGCAGTGGTGTTTGTGTAGTGTAGGGGGTCGTGCTGGGGGTAGTGTTTTATGGTTTAGGATAGTGCAGTGGTGTTTGTGTAGTATAGGGGGTCATGCTGGGGGTAGTGTTTTAGGGTTTAGGGTAGTGCAGTGGTCTTTGTGTAGTGTAGGGGGTCGTGCTGTGGGTAGTGTTTTAGGGTTTAGGGTAGTGCAGTGGTGTTTGGGTAGTGTAGGGGGTCGTGCTGGGATAGTGTTTTAGGGTTTAGGGTAGTGCAGTGGTGTTTGGGTAGTGTAGGGGGTCGTGCTGGGGGTAGATTTAGGGTTTAGGGTAGTGCAGTGGTGTAGGTGTAGTGTAGGGGGTCGTGCTGGGATAGTGTTTTAGGGTTTAGGGTAGTGCAGTGGTGTTTGTGTAGTGTAGGGGGTAGTGTTTTAGGGTTTAGGGTAGTGCAGTGGTGTTTGGGTAGTGTAGGGGGTCGTGCTGGGGGTAGTGTTTTAGGGTTTAGGGTAGTGCAGTGGTGTTTGGGTAGTGTAGGGGGTCGTGCTGGGGTTAGTGTTTTAGGGTTTAGGGTAGTGCAGTGGTGTTTGTGTAGTGTAGGGGGTCATGTTTTAGGGTAGTGCAGTGGTGTTTGGTAGTGTAGGGGGTCATGCTGGGGGTAGTGTTTTAGGGTTTAGGGTAGTGCAGTGGTGTTTGGGTAGTGTAGGGGGTCATGCTGGGGGTAGTGTTTTAGGGTTTAGGGTAGTGCAGTGGTGTTTGTGTAGTCTAGGGGGTCGTGCGGGGTAGTGTTTTAGGGTTTAGGGTAGTGCAGTGGTGTTTGGGTAGTGTAGGGGGTCGTGCTGGGGGTAGTGTTTTAGGGTTTAGGGTAGTGCAGTGGTGTTTGGGTAGTGTAGCGGGTCATGCTGGGGGTAGTGTTTTAGGGTTTAGGGTAGTGCTGTGGTGTTTGGGTAGTATAGGGGGTCGTGCTGGGGGTAGTGTTTTAGGGTTTAGGGTAGTGCAGTAGTGTTTGGGTAGTGTATTGGGTCTTTCTGGGAGTAGTGTTTTAGGGTTTAGGTTAGTGCAGTGGTGTTTGGGTAGTGTAGGGGGTCATGCTGGGGTAGTGTTTTAGGGTAGTGCAGTGGTGTTTGGGTAGTGTAGGGGTTGTGCTGGGGGTAGTGTTTTAGGGTTTAGGGTAGCGCAGTGGTGTTTGTGAAGTGTAGGGGGTCATGCTGGGGGTAGTGTTTTAGGGTTTAGGGTAGCGCAGTGGTGTTTGGGTAGTATAGGGGTCGTGCTGGGGGTAGTGTTTTAGGGTTTAGGGTAGCACAGTGGTGTTTGGGTAGTGTAGGGGTTCATGCTGGGGGTAGTGTTTTAGGGTTTAGGGTAGTGCACTGGTGTTTGGGTAGTGTATGGGGTCGTGCTGGGGGTAGTGTTTTAGGGTTTAGGGTAGTGCAGTGGTGTTTGGGTAGTGTAGGGGGTCGTGCTGGGGGTAGTGTTTTAGGGATTAGGGTAGTGCAGTGGTGTTTGGGTAGTGTAGGGGGTCGTTCTGGGGATAGATTTAGGGTTTAGGGTAGTGCAGTGGTGTTTGTGTAGTGTAGGGGGTCGTGCTGGGATAGTGTTTTAGGGTTTAGGGTAGTGCAGTGGTGTTTGTGTAGTGTAGGGGGTAGTGTTTTAGGGTTTAGGGTAGTGCAGTGGTGTTTGGGTAGTGTAGGGGGTCGTGCTGGGGGTAGTGTTTTAGGGTTTAGGATAGTGCAGTGGTGTTTGGGTACTGTAGGGGGTCGTGCTGGGGTTAGTGTTTTAGGGTTTAGGGTAGTGCATTGGTGTTTGTGTAGTGTAGGGGGTCATGTTTTAGGGTAGTGCAGTGGTGTTTGGTAGTGTAGGGGGTCATGCTGGGGGTAGTGTTTTAGGGCTTAGGGTAGTGCAGTGGTGTTTGGGTAGTGTAGGGGGTCATGCTGGGGGTAGTGTTTTAGGGTTTAGGGTAGTGCAGTGGTGTTTGTGTAGTCTAGGGGGTCATGCGGGGGTGGTGTTTTAGGGTTTAGGGTAGTGCAGTGGTGTTTGGGTAGTGTAGGGGGTCGTGCTGGGGGTAGTGTTTTAGGGTTTAGGGTAGTGCAGTGGTGTTTGGGTAGTGTAGCGGGTCATGCTGGGGGTAGTGTTTTAGGGTTTAGGGTAGTGCTGTGGTGTTTGGGTAGTATAGGGGGTCATGCTGGGGGTAGTGTTTTAGGGTTTAGGGTAGTGCAGTGGTGTTTGGGTAGTGTAGGGGGTCGTTCTGGGGATAGATTTAGGGTTTAGGGTAGTGCAGTGGTGTTTGTGTAGTGTAGGGGGTCGTGCTGGGGGTAGTGTTTTAGGGTTTAGGGTAGTGCAGTGGTGTTTGTGTAGTGTAGGGGGTAGTGTTTTAGGATTTAGGGTAGTGCAGTGGTGTTTGTGTAGTGTAGGGGGTCGTGTTGGGCTAGTGTTTTAGGGTTTATGGTAGTGCAGTGGTGTTTGTGTAGTGTAGGGGGTCGTGTTTTAGGGTTTAGGGTAGTGGTGTGGTGTTTGGGTAGTGTAGGGGGTCGTGCTGGGTGTAGTGTTTTAGGGGTTAGGGTAGTGCAGTGGTGTTTGTGTAGTGTAGGGGGTCATGCTGGGGATAGTGTTTTAGGGTTTAGGGTAGTGCAGTGGTGTTTGGGTAGTGTAGGGGGTCCTGCTGAGGGTAGTGTTTTAGGGTTTAGGGTAGTGCAGTGGTGTTTGGGTAGTGTAGGGGGTCGTGCTGGAGTAGTGTTTTAGGGTTTAGGGTAGTGCAGTGGTGTTTGGGTAGTGTAGGGGGTCGTGCTGGGGGCAGTGTTTTAGGGTAGTGCAGTGGTGTTTGGGTAGTGTAGGGGGTCGTGCTGGGGTAGTGTTTTAGGGTTTAGGGTAGTGCAGTGGTGTTTGTGTAGTGTAGGGGGTCATGCTGTGGGTAGTGTTTTAGGGTTTAGGGTAGTGCAATGGTGTTTGTGTAGTGTAGGGGGTCGTGCTGGGGGTAGTGTTTTAGGGTTTAGGGTAGTGCAGTGGTGTTTGTGTAGTGTAGGGGGTCGTGCTGGGGGTAGTGTTTTAGGGTTTAGGGTAGTGCAGTGGTGTTTGTGTAGTGTAGGGGGTAGTGTTTTAGGATTTAGGGTAGTGCAGTGGTGTTTGTGTAGTGTAGGGGGTCGTGCTGGGCTAGTGTTTTAGGGTTTATGGTAGTGCAGTGGTGTTTGTGTAGTGTAGGGGGTCGTGTTTTAGGGTTTAGGGTAGTGGTGTGGTGTTTGGGTAGTGTAGGGGGTCGTGCTGGGTGTAGTGTTTTAGGGGTTAGGGTAGTGCAGTGGTGTTTGTGTAGTGTAGGGGGTCATGCTGGGGATAGTGTTTTAGGGTTTAGGGTAGTGCAGTGGTGTTTGGGTAGTGTAGGGGGTCCTGCTGAGGGTAGTGTTTTAGGGTTTAGGGTAGTGCAGTGGTGTTTGGGTAGTGTAGGGGGTCGTGCTGGAGTAGTGTTTTAGGGTTTAGGGTAGTGCAGTGGTGTTTGGGTAGTGTAGGGGGTCGTGCTGGGGGCAGTGTTTTAGGGTTTAGGGTAGTGCAGTGGTGTTTGGGTAGTGTAGGGGGTCGTGCTGGGGTAGTGTTTTAGGGTTTAGGGTAGTGCAGTGGTGTTTGTGTAGTGTAGGGGGTCATGCTGTGGGTAGTGTTTTAGGGTTTAGGGTAGTGCAATGGTGTTTGTGTAGTGTAGGGGGTCGTGCTGGGGGTAGTGTTTTAGGGTTTAGGGTAGTGCAGTGGTGTTTGGGTAGTATAGGGGGTCGTGCTGGGGGTAGTGTTTTAGGGTTTAGGGTAGTGCACTGGTGTTTGGGTAGTGTATGGGGTCGTGCTGGGGGTAGTGTTTTAGGGTTTAGGGTAGTGCAGTGGTGTTTGGGTAGTGTAGGGGGTCGTGCTGGGGGTAGTGTTTTAGGGTTTAGGGTAGTGCAGTGGTGTTTGGGTAGTGTAGGGGGTCGTTCTGGGGATAGATTTAGGGTTTAGGGTAGTGCAGTGGTGTTTGTGTAGTGTAGGGGGTCGTGCTGGGGGTAGTGTTTTAGGGTTTAGGGTAGTGCAGTGGTGTTTGTGTAGTGTAGGGGGTAGTGTTTTAGGATTTAGGGTAGTTCAGTGGTGTTTGTGTAGTGTAGGGGGTCGTGCTGGGCTAGTGTTTTAGGGTTTATGGTAGTGCAGTGGTGTTTGTGTAGTGTAGGGGGTCATGCTGGGGGTAGTGTTTTAGGGTTTAGGGTAGTGCAGTAGTGTTTGTGTAGTGTAGGGGGTCGTGCTGGGGGTAGTGTTTTAGGGTTTAGGGTAGTGCAGTGGTGTTTGGGTAGTGTAGGGGTCATGCTGGGGGTAGTGTTTTAGGGTTTAGGGTAGTGCAGTGGTGTTTGGGTAGTGTAGGGGGTCATGCTGGGATAGTGTTTTAGGGTTTAGGGTAGTGCAGTGGTGTTTGGGTAGTGTAGGGGGTCGTGCTGGGGGTAGATTTAGGCTTTAGGGTAGTGCAGTGGTGTTTGTGTAGTGTAGGGGGTCATGCTGGGATAGTGTTTTAGGGTTTAGGGTAGTGCAGTGGTGTTTGGGTAGTGTAGGGGGTCGTGCTGGGGTTAGTGTTTTAGGGTTTAGGGTAGTGCATTGGTGTTTGTGTAGTGTAGGGGGTCGTGTTGGGGGTAGTGTTTTAGGTTTTATGGTAGTGCAGTGGTGTTTGTGTAGTGTAGGGGGTAGTGTTTTAGGGTTTAGGGTAGTGCAGTGGTGTTTGGTAGTGTAGGGGGTCATGCTGGGGGTAGTGTTTTAGGGTTTAGGGTAGTGCAGTGGTGTTTGGGTAGTGTAGGGGGTCATGCTGGGGGTAGTGTTTTAGGGTTTAGGGTAGTGCAGTGGTGTTTGTGTAGTCTAGGGGGTCGTGCGGGGGTAGTGTTTTAGGGTTTAGGGTAGTGCAGTGGTGTTTGGGTAGTGTAGGGGGTCGTGCTGGGGGTAGTGTTTTAGGGTTTAGGGTAGTGCAGTGGTGTTTGGGTAGTGTAGCGGGTCATGCTGGGGGTAGTGTTTTAGGGTTTAGGGTAGTGCTGTGGTGTTTGGGGAGTATAGGGGGTCGTGCTGGGGGTAGTGTTTTAGGGTTTAGGGTAGTGCAGTAGTGTTTGGGTAGTGTATTGGGTCTTTCTGGGGTGGGTGTTTTAGGGTTTAGGTTAGTGCAGTGGTGTTTGGGTAGTGTAGGGGTTGTGCTGGGGGTAGTGTTTTAGGGTTTAGGGTAGCGCAGTGGTGTTTGTGAAGTGTAGGGGGTCATGCTGGGGGTAGTGTTTTAGGGTTTAGGGTAGCGCAGTGGTGTTTGGGTAGTATAGGGGTCGTGCTGGGGGTAGTGTTTTAGGGTTTAGGGTAGCACAGTGGTGTTTGGGTAGTGTAGGGGTTCATGCTGGGGGTAGTGTTTTAGGGTTTAGGGTAGTGCACTGGTGTTTGGGTAGTGTATGGGGTCGTGCTGGGGGTAGTGTTTTAGGGTTTAGGGTAGTGCAGTGGTGTTTGGGTAGTGTAGGGGGTCGTGCTGGGGGTAGTGTTTTAGGGTTTAGGGTAGTGCAGTGGTGTTTGGGTAGTGTAGGGGGTCGTTCTGGGGATAGATTTAGGGTTTAGGGTAGTGCAGTGGTGTTTGTGTAGAGTAGGGGGTCGTGCTGGGGGTAGTGTTTTAGGGTAGTGCAGTGGTGTTTGTGTAGTGTAGGGGGTAGTGTTTTAGGATTTAGGGTAGTGCAGTGGTGTTTGGGTAGTGTAGGGGGTCGTTCTGGGGATAGATTTAGGGTTTAGGGTAGTGCAGTGGTGTTTGTGTAGTGTAGGGGGTCGTGCTGGGGGTAGTGTTTTAGGGTTTAGGGTAGTGCAGTGGTGTTTGTGTAGTGTAGGGGGTAGTGTTTTAGGATTTAGGGTAGTTCAGTGGTGTTTGTGTAGTGTAGGGGGTCGTGCTGGGCTAGTGTTTTAGGGTTTATGGTAGTGCAGTGGTGTTTGTGTAGTGTAGGGGGTCATGCTGGGGGTAGTGTTTTAGGGTTTAGGGTAGTGCAGTAGTGTTTGTGTAGTGTAGGGGGTCGTGCTGGGGGTAGTGTTTTAGGGTTTAGGGTAGTGCAGTGGTGTTTGGGTAGTGTAGGGGTCGTGCTGGGGGTAGTGTTTTAGGGTTTAGGGTAGTGCAGTGGTGTTTGGGTAGTGTAGGGGGTCATGCTGGGATAGTGTTTTAGGGTTTAGGGTAGTGCAGTGGTGTTTGGGTAGTGTAGGGGGTCGTGCTGGGGTAGATTTAGGGTTTAGGGTAGAGCAGTGGTGTTTGGTTAGTGTAGGGGGTCGTGCTGGGGTAGATTTAGGGTTTAGGATAGTGCAGTGGTGTTTGTGTAGTGTAGGGGGTCATGCTGGGGGTAGTGTTTTAGGGTTTAGGGTAGTGCAGTGGTCTTTGTGTAGTGTAGGGGGTCGTGCTGTGGGTAGTGTTTTAGGGTTTAGGTTAGTGCAGTGGTGTTTGGGTAGTGTAAGGGGTCATGCTGGGATAGTGTTTTAGGGTTTAGGGTAGTGCAGTGGTGTTTGGGTAGTGTAGGGGGTCGTGCTGGGGGTGGGTTTAGGGTAGTGCAGTGGTGTAGGTGTAGTGTAGGGGGTCGTGCTGGGATAGTGTTTTAGGGTTTAGGGTAGTGCAGTGGTGTTTGGGTAGTGTAGGGGGTCGTGCTGGGGTTAGTGTTTTAGGGTTTAGGGTAGTGCATTGGTGTTTGTGTAGTGTAGGGGGTCGTGTTGGGGGTAGTGTTTTAGGTTTTATGGTAGTGCAGTGGTGTTTGTGTAGTGTAGGGGGTAGTGTTTTAGGGTTTAGGGTAGTGCAGTGGTGTTTGGTAGTGTAGGGGGTCATGCTGGGGGTAGTGTTTTAGGGTTTAGGGTAGTGCAGTGGTGTTTGGGTAGTGTAGGGGGTCATGCTGGGGGTAGTGTTTTAGGGTTTAGGGTAGTGCAGTGGTGTTTGTGTAGTCTAGGGGGTCGTGCGGGGGTAGTGTTTTAGGGTTTAGGGTAGTGCAGTGGTGTTTGGGTAGTGTAGGGGGTCGTGCTGGGGGTAGTGTTTTAAGGTTTAGGGTAGTGCAGTGGTGTTTGGGTAGTGTAGCGGGTCATGCTGGGGGTAGTGTTTTAGGGTTTAGGGTAGTGCTGTGGTGTTTGGGGAGTATAGGGGGTCGTGCTGGGGGTAGTGTTTTAGGGTTTAGGGTAGTGCAGTAGTGTTTGGGTAGTGTATTGGGTCTTTCTGGGGTGGGTGTTTTAGGGTTTAGGTTAGTGCAGTGGTGTTTGGGTAGTGTAGGGGTTGTGCTGGGGGTAGTGTTTTAGGGTTTAGGGTAGCGCAGTGGTGTTTGTGAAGTGTAGGGGGTCATGCTGGGGGTAGTGTTTTAGGGTTTAGGGTAGCGCAGTGGTGTTTGGGTAGTATAGGGGTCGTGCTGGGGGTAGTGTTTTAGGGTTTAGGGTAGCACAGTGGTGTTTGGGTAGTGTAGGGGTTCATGCTGGGGGTAGTGTTTTAGGGTTTAGGGTAGTGCACTGGTGTTTGGGTAGTGTATGGGGTCGTGCTGGGGGTAGTGTTTTAGGGTTTAGGGTAGTGCAGTGGTGTTTGGGTAGTGTAGGGGGTCGTGCTGGGGGTAGTGTTTTAGGGTTTAGGGTAGTGCAGTGGTGTTTGGGTAGTGTAGGGGGTCGTTCTGGGGATAGATTTAGGGTTTAGGGTAGTGCAGTGGTGTTTGTGTAGAGTAGGGGGTCGTGCTGGGGGTAGTGTTTTAGGGTAGTGCAGTGGTGTTTGTGTAGTGTAGGGGGTAGTGTTTTAGGATTTAGGGTAGTGCAGTGGTGTTTGTGTAGTGTAGGGGGTCGTGCTAGGCTAGTGTTTTAGGGTTTATGGTAGTGCAGTGGTGTTTGTGTAGTGTAGGGGGTCGTGTTTTAGGGTTTAGGGTAGTGGTGTGGTGTTTGGGTAGTGTAGGGGGTCGTGCTGGGATAGTGTTTTAGGGTTTAGGGTAGTGCAGTGGTGTTTGGGTAGTGTAGGGGGTCGTGCTGGGGGTAGATTTAGGGTTTAGGGTAGTGCAGTGGTGTAGGTGTAGTGTAGGGGGTCGTGCTGGGATAGTGTTTTAGGGTTTAGGGTAGTGCAGTGGTGTTTGGGTAGTGTAGGGGGTCGTGCTGGGGGCAGTGTTTTAGGGTTTAGGGTAGTGCAGTGGTGTTTGGGTAGTGTAGGGGGTCGTGCTGGGGTAGTGATTTAGGGTTTAGGGTAGTGCAGACGTGTTTGGGTAGTGTAGGGGGTCGTGCTGGGGGTAGTGTTTTAGGGTTTAGGGTAGTGCAGTGGTGTTTGGGCAGTGTAGGGGGTCATACTGGGGGTAGTGTTTTAGGGTTTAGGGTTGTGCAGTGGTGTTTGGGTAGTGTAGGGTGTTGTGCTGGGGGTAGTGTTTTAGGGTTTAGGGTAGTACAGTGGTGTTTGGGTAGTGTAGGGGGTCGTGCTGGGGGTAGTGTTTTAGGGTTTAGGGTAGTGCAGTGGTGTTTGGGTAGTGTAGGGGTTTGTGCTGGGGGTGGATTTAGGGTAGTGCAGTGTTGTTTGGGTAATGTAGGGGGTCATGCTGGGGGTAGTGTTTTAGGTTTTAGGGTAGTGCAGTGGTGTTTGGGTAGTGTAGGGGGTCGTGCTGGGGGCAGTGTTTTAGGGTTTAGGGTAGTGCAGTGGTGTTTGGGTAGTGTAGGGGGTCGTGCTGGGGTAGTGTTTTAGGGTTTAGGGTAGTGCAGTGGTGTTTGGGTAGTGTAGGGGGTCGTGCTGGGGGTAGTGTTTTAGGGTTTAGGGTAGTGCAGTGGTGTTTGGGTAGTATAGGGGTCATACTGGGGGTAGTGTTTTAGGGTTTAGGGTTGTGCAGTGGTGTTTGGGTAGTGTAGGGTGTTGTGCTGGGGGTAGTGTTTTAGGGTTTAGGGTAGTACAGTGGTGTTTGGGTAGTGTAGGGGGTCGTGCTGGGGGTAGTGTTTTAGGGTTTAGGGTAGTGCAGTGGTGTTTGGGTAGTGTAGGGGTTTGTGCTGGGGGTGGGTTTAGGGTAGTGCAGTGTTGTTTGGGTAGTGTAGGGGGTCATGCTGGGGGTAGTGTTTTAGGTTTTAGGGTAGTGCAGTGGTGTTTGGGAAGTGTAGGGGGTCGTGCTGGGGGTAGTGTTTCAGGGTTTAGGGTAGTGCAGTGGTGTTTGGGTAGTGTAGGGGGTCATGCTGGGGGTAGTGTTTTAGGGTTTAGGGTAGTGCAGTGGTGTTTGGGTAGTGTAGGGGGTCGTGCTGGGGGTAGTGTTTTAGGGTTTAGGGTAGTGCAGTGGTGTTTGGTGTAGTATAGGGGTGTCATGCTGGGGGTAGTGTTTTAGGGTTTAGGGTAGTGCAGTGGTGTTTGGGTAGTGTAGGGTGTTGTGCTGGGGGTAGTGTTTTAGGGTTTAGGGTAGTGCAGTGGTGTTTGGGTAGTGTAGGGGGTCATGCTGGGGGTAGTGTTTTAGGGTTTAGGGTAGTGCAGTGGTGTTTGGGTAGTGTAGGGGTTTGTGCTGGGGTAGGTTTAGGGTAGTGCAGTGGTGTTTGGGTAGTGTAGGGGGTCATGCTGGGGGTAGTGTTTTAGGGTTTAGGGTAGTGCAGTGGTGTTTGGGAAGTGTAGGGGGTCGTGCTGGGGGTAGTGTTTTAGGGTTTAGGGTAGTGCAGTGGTGTTTGGGTAGTGTAGGGGGTCGTGCTGGGGGTAGTGTTTTAGGGTTTAGGGTAGTGCAGTGGTGTTTGTGTCGTGTAGGAGGTCGTGCTGGGGGTAGTGTTTTAGGGTTTAGGGTTGTGCAGTGGTGTTTGGGTTGTGTAGGGGGTCGTGTTGGGGGTAGTGTTTTACGGTTAACAAGGAACCGAAGCATGTGCCAGATATTTGAAAGGAAGGCAGATGGGTTACCTGGGACATACAACAATGATCTTAGATATGATTTTGCACTGCCTTATGAATAATTTTTTCCTATTTAATGATGAGATTTATGTACAGACACACGGCACAGCGATGGGGGCGTGTTTCGCGCCCAGTTTTGCGAATTTGTTTATGGGGGCGTGGGAGGATGACATCAGAACCAGTAACACTTTTCAAAATGACTTTACCAAAGTTGTGTTATGGCTGCGTTATATAGACGACATCTTTGTTGTCTGGAAAGGCACAAAAGAGCAAGCCTCAGACTTCATTTCTAGATTAAATCAGAACCAGATGAATATTACCTTAACATGTAACATAAGTAAGGATGAGGTAGAATATCTGGACACTAAGGTACAGATCAGGAATAATACACTTTATACTGTCCTCTACCGCAAAAATACGGCAGGTAACACATTGCTGCATGCTCTGAGCAGCCACCCGGAGAATCTCAAATGGAGTATTCCCTACGGGGAGCTGCTCAGAGCAAAAGAAATTGCAGTACTGAGCTAGATTTCATTAAAGAACAGAATATCATGACCCAGAGATTTTTGGTAAGGGGATACCCAAATTGGGTAATAAAGAAAGCCACCGACAAAGTCAAACTGGTGGAACGTGATAAGTTACTCAGTAATACTCTGGCCACACAAAACGAGAACCTTGATACATCTCAGACTCGTGTTATACTTAACTACAATGGTAATTCTAATCAGATCCGAAAGTGTATAGCAAAAATTTGAATATCCTCAAGGGGACCCCATTATCGGAACCACTTTACCTGATCGGCCAAGTATAACATATAGACGTGGGCGTAACTTGAAAGATATTCTAGTACAGAACAACATAGGTAGTAGGAGTCTGAACAGAGGGTAGATCTGCATGGCTTTTATCCATGTGGTCATTGTAAGGCCTGTAACAACAGCCATATGGTAAAAGAAAATTGGAATCCCAGTACTAACAAGATGAACAAAATAAAACAATTCTTGACATGTACTAGTGCATTTGTAATATATGTGTTAGTATGCCCATGTGACCTTAAGTACGTGGGCAGTACAACACATATGGCCAAAAAGCGTATTCTTGAACATACTAGAGCGATAAATAAGAATGATAAACAACACCCCATAGCCCGTCATTTCGAGGCTTATCATTTTTCTGATTCAACCAAACTTTCATTTTTTATTGTAGAACAGGTGAACCTTAATCAGAGGGGAGGCAACCGCACATTACGACTTAGACAGAAAGAATCTAGGTATATAATAAGTATGTGCACTCAATACCCTAAAGGGCATAACATGGATGAAGAGTTGGCAATACATTTACAAAATGAATAGAGTTTGTTTAGAGTGTACCTAGCATTTCTGTTAAACAAGACAAGGAATGTATCTTATGTTTTTAATTATGCACTAATGCTTGGACCTCTTCTAACATTTATGCTGTATTGTCTTCTTTTCTCCCTCTCACAGGAAGGAAGGAAGGGAGGGACGTTGTCTCAGGCTTGCGGCACCTGTACCCTAAACCTTTCTCAGTGTTTCATCTTCTTTACATCATGTCAAGTATTATACATTGTGATGTACATGGTTTTTTAACAACACTTGTATATATGTGCACATTTATGCAGTTTTTATGGTGATTCACTTTGTGCATGAGAATAAGATCTAAATATTTCGGTTCGTCCCTGTGGTTTTAAAAGGACTGTGTTTCCACTAATCAGGAAAGTATACATGGTAGCCAGATGAATTTTATGATGCGAGGGTGATTATTCAAGGGTGACACAGCCGCCATATAGATATGCACTTTTCATCAGCGGTTGAGATTTACGTGTAATTGTCATAAGTGCATGCATATAACACAGAGTACAAGCAAGAGGCCATCGATGTGTATGCCCGGCGTAATATGGCACTAACTAGTCATATACGTAGGCTTGTATAAGTTAAAAAGTCATAATTGTAGGGCATCCGCGTTATCGATGATACAATATATGGCCCTTGAAAGCAGTAATTTGGCATTAACAAGAGCCCACGTACTCTTAAAGTATGCATGTTTAGAAATAGGTGAGATTTACTCATGATGTGTGTGAGTTACTTTCTCACGAGCACGTTTAGACTACGGTCCCCATAATGCACCCTTGAGGTCACTACATCCAGGGAGTGGCAGAAGTCGAGGCCAATGTGTTAATGATACATAGGAAGGCGGAACTGGGTATATCACATTGACACTGTGTATCTCGAGTCCCTTGTCCCTTGATGATATTCGATATTCACATTTTCTTTGCACTAAAGTTTGAAGTTTACTGTTGGATATGTCATTTCGAATTGTCTGTCTTAAGATGGCGCCCAAACATTATTATGTCACAGTCCACTCTTTATGTCGATGAATGTATTGAGTTGAAATGCTTTTTAAGCGACGAACTTTATTGACCTTGTTGTGTGAACAAGCGCTTTTGGAGCGCGAAACGCGTCACGACTGGTTTATGCAGTAATAAACCTCTCATCTTGGCTTAAGAACGGACCTTGTTGTTGCTTTTGTAGACCTGAGTGCTCGTTGGAACTCCGTCCTTTGTTCATATATATATATATATATATATATATATATATATTTAAAAAACCAAAGGTTACAGGGACGTTATAGTTAAGAAATAGAATTTGAAAAACCTTAGAAATTCACTTAAAAATCCAAGGGTTACAGGGACAATACAGTTAGGCAATCGAATTAAAAAAATCTGAGAAATTCAGTGAATAAAACAAAGGTTACAGGGACCTTATAGTTAGGCTCAGATTTCACTCGAACAAAGCCAGTGAAATTCAGCAGTTATAGTTATCCGAGCTAACTATAACTTACGCCTCTGCAATGCACTGCTTATGACCACATATTACATCACTCATGACATGGTCAGTGACATCACTGATGACATCACTGTTCTATATACATTCTTCATTTGAATTGATTTAATTTAATTATATTTGATGTAAAAGTTAGAGCTCATTTCATTTAAACGTGTGATGCTAACTTAAAGGCCTTATCGAAATGCTTTTTCTCTAGTGCTGACCTTTTCCCTGATTTAATATGAGTTGCCAGTAAAATGTTGCTTATTTGTCCTGTACATGACTACACCCTGACATTCCTGAATGCTTCTTTAGTGTGCACCATGAAATATTCCTGTGGGAATACAATTTCAGCTATGCCTATGGATAGACTACTTTGTATCTTTTTATTTGATACTAGGCTTGTGTGGACTCACATATTTTTATTTCTCATGACTAGCATGGGAAACCATCTCAATGTTACAAATGCTTTAGGTGGCAAGACCATCGACTTGTGATAGTCTTTCGATGGTGGTGTGATGCCACGTGACTGGACAGTGCAAAAAATTCTATCAAAGTAGAAACCCCTAAAGGAGGGGCAACAACCACCCTTCTGATTTTTCTTACTTGTGACCCGGATGCTATGCTGATCTATCTTTTACTTTGGACTGTTTGTAGATGCTACAATCGGTAGCTGATGGACTGAGACTTTGCTTATTTCACTGAATATTGATTCTTTAATACAGTAACCAAATTAATCTAAATCTGTCTGGGCCTTTTATTGAGTCATGTTGGTTCTTCCATTTAAACTGTGCTACTGTACTAATGTGTTAAATGCATTGTAGGGAGAATCAGCGAGCTCTATCAGAACATCAGGTTTTACTTCTCTTATTCTTTGTTGTTATTGCGGAGCTTTTGGTTTACATAATCCTCACTTGACTTAACTTCTTTAGGAGGTTGGGTCTTCAAGTTGCTATTCTTTTTTTCCACAGCATGGTTTTGAGAGTGGTGTATCTAAATTTGATTTAAAATTTGTGAGTTGGCTATCAATTATTGGCCTCATTGCACAGCAAACGTGGAGTTTGATCACCCTAATTTCCACCCCTACTTTTGGCGAAGAAAGATTCAGAGGATCATTGCCTCTGTGGTAATGGAAATGCTTCAGACTGTCTAATCGTAAAGGGCCCAGTACGGTTAGGGGAGTAAGGAGAGTAAGCGTACAATAAATATTTTCTGCACGCTTCACGCTGCAACATAAGTATTGTTGGCCCTTTCTGCAGAGTCATCCCCAAAGTTTTTGCCTTCACCCTCCTATTTTCTGAACCTTTTTTGTTGGCTTTTAGGACTCTGTGCCCTTTACCATTGCTAACCAGTGCTACAGTGCTTGTACTCTCTCCTTAAAACCTGGTAGAATTGCATTATACCCAGTTGGCATCTTGGATTTACTTGTAAGTCCCTAGTAAAGTGGCACTACCTGTGCCCAGGGCCTGTAAATTAAATGCTATTAGTTGGTCTGCAACACTGATTGTGGCACCCACTTAAGTAGCCCTTCAAACATGTCTCAGGCCTGTCATTGCAGCCTGTGTGAGCATTTTTTAAACTGCCATTTTGACCTGCCAAAATAAACCTTTGCCAGACTCCGGCCCTTTTTAATGCATGTCAGTCACCCCTAGAGGGCAGGGTGCAGTATATTAAAAAAGTTGGGCAAGTATTTTAATATTTAGCATGTCCCGGTAGTGAAAAACGTTTAAATTAGTTTTTTACTACTGCAAGGCCTACCAACCCCATAGGATACTATTAGGGTTGTCTTATTACAATTAATAAGCTGTAACTTCCAAATGAGAACAGCTAATCAGTTCATGTTTAGTGTCTTTGGAATTGTAATGAAAAATCCTCTCTTATGGGAAAGTTGGATTTTAAATTACAATTTTGAAAATGCTCCTTTTAGAAAGTTGGTATTTTCCTGCCTTGGCCATTTAATGCCTGCAGCCTGCCACTAGGTCACATGACTGGGTGAAGTTGGCAGCTGGTCTTTGTGTATTCGTCCTAGACAGCCACACACAATAGGGAGTGTAGGTGTGCCTGGATGGGCCATCACTGGCAGGATGCATTGGCAGTGCTGGGCAAAACCCTATTTACATTTGGATAGGCTGTTTCCTGCCTTCCCACATACGGCTGTCTCCCCCCTGTAGTTATTCTGGAGACAGTGCAGGGGAGGCAGGAAACCTGTGCACCTCTAAAGGAAATGTCAAGAAGCTTCTCCAACTTCAAAGGAGGCATCTGGTATAAATATTGGACCTCAGACACCAACTCTTCAGTACACTTCTCAACCTATGGAGACTCTGTCAGGAAGAAGGACTGCTGTGCTGCTGAAAGGCCTGCTACCCTGCTGGACTGCTGCCCTACTGCCTTGCTAGACTGCTGCCTTGCTGAATTCCTGCCCTGCTTCTCTGCTGCCCTCCTGCCTGAGCCAGAAGGATTGGACCTACACCTGAACCTAGGACTGACTCCAAGGGATAGTCTCTGGCCTCTTGTTTAGAGCCACAGGGACATAACAGGCTCACAACTACCTGAACCAGTACCCAGATCAAGCTGGAGTAAGAGCCTGACCCTCAAGTGGTGACCCTTGGTGTGGCCTCTGTGGAGTTGAACTGAGGTTTTTGGGCTCTTCACGAATGCAAAAGGGCTCGTTGGGGCCAAAACCTTGTCACTCGCACAGCCCGCCAACGTGAAATTTCATCAACCTGAAACTTCGTGCTACAGCATCGACAGCTCGCGGGGAGCACAACCTTGAAGCTCCAGCCCAACCATTCACAATGACAATAGGATCTTCATTGACGGCGACGGCAATCTGGGACACCAGGCCTGCTTTTTGCACTACCTCAACAACTGTCCGCGACTATTCCCTGCTCCTCGCAGCCCCCTCCACTGCGAAAGGGACTCTTTGTGCTGGACTGAGAAGGTAACTTTTCAGCGAGGCAAACCTGGGCCCTGTATCTGACCCGCGCTCCTTTGCAGTTGGCCTGAACTTGTGATCTTTTCCCAGTTTTGCACGACTAGACAGCTGTGAGGCGCTTTGGGTTTTTTGGCGCTATTTCCACCTAGTTCTTTAGAATTGCATATATCCAGTTCTATTAATTGGATTTTTGTTGTTTTGTTCTTGATTTATTTATTACATTTTACTCTATTTTTCTAAATTGGTGTGGGATTTTTCTTGTGTGGTGTTGTCACTTTATTACTGTTTGAAGTGCTGCATAATTACTTTACATGTTGCCTTTAAGTTAAGCCTAACTGCTCTGTGCCAAGCTACCAGAGGGTTGAGCACACGTTAATTCGGGATTTGCTTGTGCCTCACCCTGTAAAGGATTGTGGTTGCTGTTTGAGTAGGGTTTCACCTCCCTCCATCCAGTGACCCAATTTCTCACAATTATTTTCCAACCTTTCAAGAAACTAAATGTTAGTTTGCAAATTGAGCCTAGTCAGTTTTCACAGCCACCTTGTAAAACATAAAATGGGAAAAGTGTAGTTAATTATTTATGTCAATATGGGTTCTCCTTTTACTCAATTCAATTCAATTCAATATTGTCTTTATTTCGATTAATCAATCATAAAAGACAGGATAATTCAATATTTAAAATGTATTAAAAAAATTTCATCTCATTACATAAGTCCAATAATTGATAAAACCAACAAACGATCAAAAATCTATGTAAACAATTAATAAATATATATACATTATTAAAACACATATTTATACATAATCAACGGTAAAATTAGTTTTTAAAATGTAAGATGACATTCAACTATTATCATATCACAGGGGCTAGGACCAAAGAAACCACCTGATTTACAAGAACCTAAGTTCGACAGAGATTTAGCAGCTGATCATTCCCTATAAATTCTTGACCTAATATCTGGTCCCTGTTACAATGAAGGTTGGTCTACCCCCATTTTCTTAGCTCGAATAGCCCACATCCATCTCAAAAATCTTGCCATGGCAACTACAATAAGATCCATCGTATCTGACCTTAGGATCCTTAGGGCCTCCATTGCTGTTCTTATACCCAAATTCCTGCATATGGGTTTAAGCCATTTGGTCCTGGGGAGGTTGTAAGCTGGACAAGCAAATAGAATATGGGCTAGGGTCTCAGTGTGGCCATGGCAAAAGATACATTTATCACCCGCTGATAAAAGCCATCTGCTAGTGAACGCTCTTATTGGAAGTGAACCTACTCTGAACTGATGGTACAATTTCCGATCAACCGGCCTAGAAATGAGGTTCCAGTAGGCTTCCAATTTAACCTCATATTTTACTTCTAGGAATTCCCTTGTCAGTGTCGGCCTTGTGATAGATGAAAACCTCTTGGTTTTAACCATATCCCAGTATGCTGCCTTGAAGATCTTTTTAGGGGGAAATGCTGTAACCTCTGGGTCCTCCCACAAAGTACTCATCCCCATGTCGAACAACGTGATTTTAATGTTGTTCAACCATGAGATCTCGTACAATTGACCCAGCCTCCTTACTTCAAGTAGGGCCTTAGCATACAGGGAAAGCTCAGGAGTAGTCCAGAGTCTTCTCCAGAATGCCAATGGTCTAAAGCGTGCCGCATCCTCAATGCTATGACAGCCCAAATCTAAATAAAGTGGCATAAGTGGAGAGGATTGCGGAAGACCAACTAATGATCTAACAAACTTATTTTGCGCTAATACCAATGGGGTTAGGTTTTCAAAGCCCCAGAGTTCGGCGCCATATAATATTGCGGGGCTAATTTTTGAATTGTACACTTGCAGAACAGGGGCAATAGGCTTAGTTTGAGAGAGCCTGTGCTCTTTGATCAGGGCACCTGCTAATTGCACATGTTTTAGAGGCGAGCATGTCAACCTGAGGTTTCCAACTTAACTTCCTGCTTAATGTAATACCCAAATAGGTGAATACATCAGTCTGATCCAAGAGGACTTTGTTCATGTATACTCTCCCAGTAATGGCTTTTGATTTGTGGAGCACCATGAACTTTGTTTTCTCCACATTGACCCTTAACTCATGGTCGTGGCAAAACACCTCAAACCGTGACAGAGCGGCCTGCAAGCCCTGTCTGGTCTTACATATTATCAGGGTGTCGTCCGCGAAAATGAGCAATGGTATCTTCATACCTGCTAATGTTGGAGCGTCAGTGGGGTGGTTAGTAAAATATTGAACAACCCTGTTTATAAATAGGGAAAACAGGGTAGGAGCTAATACACACCCCTGACGTACCCCCTTTAAAACAGAAAACCTCTCTGTGACTTCCCCCGGTTTACCCCAGCGGACCTGCGCATATGTTGAATCATGTAGTTTCACTAGAATAGCCACCATTTCCGGTGGCATCCCCATTTCCACCAAAGCACTCCACATTTTCACACGGGGAACTAGGTCAAATGCGGATTTTAGATCCACAAAAGCCTGATAGATTGTGCCTCCTCCTATAATAACTACCCGCCAATAAATTAACACAAACCTAAAGACCTGGTCAAGGGTACTTGTGTGGGGCCGAAACCCCGCTTGTAAGGGTGTCAGAATATCTGTTTCAACTATCCAGGCCTGGATTCTGCCAAGTACTAATCTGGCTACAATATTCTGAACAGAATCTATCAGGCTAATTGGCCTGTAATTTCCTGGTTGTGAACGATCACCCTTCTTATATATAGGTAGGATTTCGGAGCCTGACCAAGTATCAGGAATCGGGGCACCACTAGCTATGGCGTTCGCCAATAACTTAATATAGGGTACCCAGTACTCTTTTTCCTTTATAAACAGGTCTGCGGGTATGCAGTCAGGACCAGGGGCCCTACCTCTTGGAATTAGTTTTAGCACGGACTCAACCTCTGAACTGGTAAAACACAGGGGTTCTCTAAATGATGGCCATAGGGGGATCTCTTCATTACAATTAGAGGACTGAAACTGCGCCTCATAGTGTGCCACCCACTGTTCTGGAGCAACGTGGTTGGTCGGTATCTGCTTCTGTTCACCTCTACCCAATTTGACTAACAGCCAGAATTGTATCATATTCCTCCCTTTACAGGCCAACAGAAGATCTTGCCATCGATCTTCGTCCCATACCTTCTTCGCTTGCAACTGTGCTTTCTTATAACTTGCTCTGGCTTTTCTAATATTACCCAAATCTTTAGATCTGATGGCCCTCGATAAAATTTTGTAAGCCTGTCTACAGGAACTATTATACCAAGAGCCCGCCTTCGCAGTACTCTTCTTCCTAAGAATACTACTTTTAATAAAAAACGATTTTAGATTCTTAAACAGGTCTTCATGGACCTGGGAAACAATAAAATGAATGTCCTCCTGGGAATCACAGTCAAGAAGTGTGGTCGTTGAGCCAGTTACCAAATCCCTCATTAGTGCCAATTCTCCCTCGTTATTTGCAATCCTTGCCCATTGGACTCTCCTCATATCATCGGTTAATGTAACCTCTTCTGTACTATACACAACTTTCCTGGTGTACCAATTACAAAAACCCACATCCTGTAGTTTTAAAACCAATGGATTATGGTCACTTTCGGTCCGCTTCTGGACCTCCATATCCAGGACTGATGACCAAAATTCTACCTTGATAAAAATGTAGTCTATTCGGCTACTTCTTAATCCATTATCAAAAGTGTTTGCACCCAGCCTATCTGACTTCGTCCTCCCATTTGCTGCCCTCATTCCCCTTTCCAGACAGAAGCCCTTCAGCTGTAATGCGGCCTCTGTCCATTTTTTAATAGGGCCTAATTCTAACTTTGGGATGTTCCATTGTGCATCCTCCTCTTCACTAAGGTTTCCGTCCTCCTGGTCCAGGGGCTCAAAGCAACAATTAAAATCACCTGCTATAATCAAATTGCAGGTGCCCCGTAGATTATCCAAGTAGCCATCAAGGGCAGTAACCACACTGGATCCCTTGCCACCCGGCTGCCCTCTAGCATAAACATTAATAATCAAGGTATCATGACCATAGGTAGAGCGAACTCGTATGGCCATAATGTCCGTGCTGTCAATGGATACTCCATCCACCCTTATTCCCGCCTGCTGTCTAACCCAACAGGTTAGCCCACCAATCGGTCTTCCTCTCTGTCCTCCTGTAGCAGCCTTTGAGAAGTTTAAAAAGCCTGGGTGATAGACTCTATCCAAGGACCAGGTCTCCTGGAATATCCAGACGTCAAAGCCATCAATAAATGATGACCAGTCTGTAGACGCAGTTTTAGAGGATAACCCTGCAATGTTCCAGGAGGCTATGGTCTTATAAGTTTTTAAATGACCATTAATCGTATTATTGCAACTACTGGTTACCTCGAAACCTAATACCTGATCTTGTTCCAATAAGCCATGGCTAGGGATGCTAGTTGTATTAAGGGGACATACTACTGCTCTTTTGGGTGTTACGTTCACCATGTCACTAAAGCTTGTTTTCAACAAGGGTGAACACACCACTCCTACACTGGTGGGACTACGAGCCTGTATGCCCTTACAAACTTCCTCGGATTTAGACAGCACGACTGGGGTAGAGATACCCGGGCACATGTCAGCCTCCTCCTCACCTGTATATTCCTTTAAAACTGTTGATGGAGAATGGTTAGTTGTTCCCAGTCAATCGACTTCCTCTAGAGAGGTGAGGATTTCAAACCGATTGCTTGTGTGCACTGGATAATCATTTTGATTATATAATCTATGAGGTCCCCGCCACTTATTAAACCTAGATGTACTCTGCGGTTTATAAAAAAACCTAACGGAAGGATTTTTATATCGTCTACTTTGGTAAAGCAATGCCCTGCCGTTTCCAATATGTGTTGAACCAATGTTGGCGATCTAAAACTAAGAACCACGCAGTCACCTGGTAGGGACTTGCATGACTTCCCAACCCAGGGGATTCTACGTGCCATTTTGAACTCAGAGAACAGGTGATCTCTTGACCCTATCCTGTTGCCCAAAAAGTATAGAGCCTTGTTCTTTAACGTTGACCAGTGCTCCCGGGCATCTACTGGAAGCTTTGGAACGTTAGGAAGAACCACCGTATACGGAGTGGCTTCCGGGGGGAGATGCAGAAAATTATGTGGATTCGTATCACTTGCCTCAGATGTCTCAGGGGGCCTGTTCCTAAAACCACTCTCCCCTTACTGCGGCTTCGTTGTCATAGATATACCATCATTAGATAAATTAGTAAAACATTTGGGCTCAGAACTTGTGGCTGTTACAACGGAGGGTGACATATTGCAAACATTTACCGGGATTCCCTTTTGCACTATGTCAACTACCCTCGCCTGTTGATTGACTATCCCACCATCCTTCTGTACATTAGAGTGATTAGGGATGATTGGAATAGTACCAAAGATATCCTGTTCTATCTTCTTTAATCTATCATCGACTGAAATCAGTTTTTTAAGTAAAGGGTCAATCATAGCTGTAATTTTCACTCCTATCAACGAGCATAACTCATCTATGTTAAGCTGGGAAGATGAATGAGCTAAGTGGGCTGTACTAGTGGCATGATCTACAGTGCTGTCGGTTGGATTTACTACGGACTGATGGACACCTGTTTTACCAATGGTGGCTACCTTTCGTTTAACTGTTCTTGGGGGTAGTGGATTTGATTTTACCGGTCCACGACCTTTCCTTTTTTTTGAGGGCGGTTCTCCGCCCATACCCCCATTAAGCTTCTTACCCCTGGTGGTAACCATAGACGTGTTTATTGGACATTCCCGGCCATGTAATGTGGGTGAAATTGATGGCACTAAATCAGAATTTGTCATGTGAGGCTGAATACTATGCGTTTCAGAGTCGGTGGTGCGTTCTATTGATTCTGGGAGAGGCTGCGCTATGGAACTACAGCTACTAGTTGGAATCAGGGGTCCGAGCGATAGCCTACGCTCCGTCAATTGAATCTCGTGCATCAATACGGATTCTGCCCTGCTTAAAAAGGCATCTAGAGTACCTACAGCCCCACCACCCAGCTTCCATTTGCTCATAATTGCAGAACCCCAACCTGCCAAAATACACAGATATGGCCAATCAACAATACTCAAGCAGATGGAAAGCTATATCACACAAGCTTACAGTTCAAGTGTCAATGGTATAGCCCGGCCTGGCCTCGTCTGGGCTCTGACGGGCGCAGACGGGCCCGCCCTTGGCCCGGGCTTTGCCCGGGCACCCCCGCGCGCGGCCCGCACTGCGGGAGCCGAAGGCAGCTTTTATGCGCCGGCTGGCGCGAAGATGACGCGGCTCCGGCCGCGGTTCCCCCTGGGCTCAGGAGTCCTCTGGTTTCCTCTGGTGCAAGCAAAGTTATTAAAAAGCAGGTCAAACGCTCCCGCGCTGCGGGAGCCGAAGGCAGCTTTTATGCGCCGGCTGGCACGAAGATGACGCGGCTCCGGCCGCGGTTCCCCCTGGGCTCAGGAGTCCACTGGGTTCCTCTGGTGCAAGCAAAGTTATTAAAAAGCAGGTCAAACGCTCATTTTACTCAAGGGGATGAGGAGTGGATCATTCATTAAAACGTAGTAAAAATAGCATTATATTTGTTGTGTTCTCATATCGACTGAAAGTTCAAATATTCAGCTCAGAAGAGCTACTGGCTTTGGATAAAGCCCTCTAGAGTGGCTCTCACTGACATGGCCCCAATCTAAGTCATAACACACCATTTGGATCGTAACCACCTTCAACCACCGACAATGGTTCTGACTAACTGGACCAACAAGAAACAAATGTGAAAGAAACACAAGAGAAAAGTATTTTCATATACCAACTAAAAACCAACAATAATGACTGGATAGAAAGATAATAAAGTTTTAAATATATAATATAAATGGAGAAAATGGAGAAGTGCCGCCTAACCCACAACACCTGCCTTCATTATTTCCAGCCACTTCTACTTACTACCCTGCTTTCGCTGGACTTTACCAGTTATAAAAATCTAGATTTCAATTGTTTGCTGTAGTTCATATAAACAGGCGTACAGATGATGTGTCTTCAACCCTTTCCAATACAGGATGATTATTAACTTTGCCACATTAAAAACTGAATTCATGAACAACAGCTAACAGTCCATATCCAGAATAGAAATAGCAGAGTTGGTGCTGATTAAAGCAAGGTAGGCTATTAGAAGAATATTGGCAGAAGTAGCTCTATTCAAATAAACAGTGATACCACTTCAAAGCCCTCTGTCAGAAATCTGGCTAAGCACAGATGCCCAATTAAGCATAAGGTGCACGGCGGTAGGAAACTGTAGCGAATGGGCCAGTGGAAACTAAACAGAAGCGTGACACTAGATCACCAATTGGCAGGCTTAATACCACTCACTTGCCGGTTTCGGGCTTCCAATGCCTTCAGGAGAAGAGTTGTATTTATTTCTGATAGACAGCCTTCTCTCGGCAACAGGTCACAAACTGTTGTGGCCTTTTGCTTTCTTTCAGTTTACACTCATTTCCATCCTCCATGTTTATTGTGTTTTTTACCCTCTCAACTCCTTGGTGGTAAATTTCCTGTTAGGCCTACTTTTATTCCTAATGCCGTTATTTGGGTACCTATCTCCCACTTCCCTCCGCAGCTTCCGACTGGCTTGGCATACATTGGCATTCTGGAGCAATCAGCTGGCATCTAGGTCTTCTCAAGGCTCAACATAGCAATACTCACTGCCAAAATCACTGGTCCCATGACCTTCGGTCCCTCCAAAACTGAGGTAGGTCTGTGATGTCCCTCGTCTGAGACAAATACATTCTGTAAAGTGAAATCCAGGCCTTTGTCTATATCTCTCCCACTTCCCTGCCCTGTTTTCCCCAGATTCCTGCCCCAGGCAGAGGAAACATCTCACACCAACACCTGAAGAAACCTGTTTAGGAGGGACTTAATATTTTTCTATCCAGAAATAGTTTCTGGTGAAATGAGGGATTCTGAAGGCTTCCTTACCTCAGTCCATGCATAAGACACCTTCCACTATTTTTAATTGAACCTTCTTGAAACCTTTTGGTGAGGAGAATTTAAAGAAAAATCTGATGGAGATATAGGGAGGCATACCATATTAAAAAGGAAAGCCCCCAATAATGTCCAGATGTTAATGGGGGCCAAGGTATCTGCTTCCATCCAATACAGGCAGCCCAGAAATATTTCTGAAAGCTAGATCTCACCAGTACCCCCTGCAGGATTCTATGTGTTTTCATGGGAAATTTGTATACCTCTGTATGCAAAGATAAAACTATCAATGTACAATCAGAAATTCTTTAAAAAAAGGTTGCAAGGATATGTGTCGATACATGCCATGCTGGAACAAAAATTGTACTGTGTGCGGGGCCGTCATCTTGATGTAATTCTCTCTCCCATCTTGGACCAAAGGAAGTGACAAATTTCGATCCAAAAGATGCCCAATCTTACCCTAGGCTTCTAAGCAATGGACTAATCTCTATAAATTAAATTATTAGATAGATTAATCCCTAAATATCTAACTCCTGAAATTTCTTTTTCATTTGCTTCCTCAACCCCACCCATATGCCTCCTCAACCCACCAGTGTCTAGCATATTAACTATATAGCTGCAGAGCTTTCCAAATTTCTTCAATTTATCCATCATACACAAAAGAATTCCTTTCTCACCGTTGATAACCAACACGTTATTGGCATATAGCTTTACTTTATATGTTACAGACTCAAACAGGGCTATATCAATCGGTTTTCTGAGTCTTTCAATCAAAGGCTCCATATATAAGGTAAGGGCAGAGGGAAATAGAGTAACTTTGTCTAATCACCCTACAGATACAGAAGGGAGCCAGTTGATCAGAGTTAACACATATACCAGCAGATTGGACCTTATATGAAGATTTTAGATCCTAACAAAGGAGAGGAGGGAAAAGTTGTCTCTGAAGCACTGCCCAGAGGTAGTCTCCGGCAACCCAATCAAAACATAGTAAGAGCAATGGTGGTTTGAGGCTTCATAATTTTGCTCAAGAAACCAAAAATAACCCTAAAAAAGTGCTTTATCCAGTGAGTTCAGAATAGAGATGTGAGATAAGGGATGGGTAGGCACTGGGCCTGGCCAAAAGCCAAGGCAGAGTCTAGCATCCATGGTAAATGGGCTCTGGAGTGAAAAATTAGTGGGTTCCTAAAGTCAATTGCCTTAGCCCAGGGCCCACTTTACACAGCCATGTCTAGGCAGTGGCCATGGAATATCATAGCAAAATCAAAGAATTCCCTGAAAATACCATGTTAAAGGAAAGTTATGGATCACCACTAAATAAAGTGTGTTTTAAAAAATAATCCTGCAACCTCCCTGTAAAACTTCTATTGAATGAGTGCTATGGTTACAAGCTGGTCAGTGTAATTTGTCAGTTATTGTTATGCAACTCTATACCCCCTTCACTGCTGACGACCACACAATTATGTTATTGACGACAACACAAATGAGTTAACATCAGTGGCATCATGCCATATCACATCACATTAGCATTATCAATTAAATAAGTCACTCAATGCACCGGCCCACGGCTCCACCTTTAGTTATGTTAAAAGAAGCAATTGCACCCACAGTTGATTTTTTTACTCTTCTGTGTGGCATTTACCAGTGTTAATGCTGCCTGGGCAGTGCTGGTTTTTCTACAAAGTATGCCAGCAGGTTTGGCAAGTGACATAGGTATTTAACTAGTTAAGTAATTCATGTACTATTTAAAGTAGCAACAGAGATGTCTTCTACTTCAAGACACATAGACCATCATTACGAGTTAATTCTGATAGGGCCGGTCATGCTGGGTTTATGACATCTACAGGAACACCACAGATCCATTTTGTCTTACCCACAGACATCAGCCAAAATCTCTGGATGTGAATCTCAAAGTGAATGTGAATAATTACTGCTGGAATAGGGCCCGAAATAACTAATTACAACAGTAATTCCTCACTTCTCAGGGGAACCTGGGAGTTCCATCTGTAATTCCAGAGATGTTGGCAGCATTAGACCTACAAGTACACCCTGCTATTGTTAGTGGAATTACCATTACAAAATCTGGACCATTCATAATGAGGCCCAAAGTAGTTACATTTGATTCTTATCCTCTACATTACATTGTGTAAGTTAGATAGAAAGTACAACTTACATGGACGTTATGTCAAAGTTTGAGTAAGACAAACATTTTTTAACTTTCTTCTGAGGTGCTTAATTTCAGAACTACACCACAGAAATGTTATAATATTTAACAGAAGGCAGAAGAGTCTCTTTAAAACTGAAAGGCAAATTTAAAAAGCTTTTATCTGGAAGCGTGCTGATTTAAAAAATTTACAGGGATCTGATAGCTTCGATACCAGAGGTAAACACCTGAGAATCATTTCTTTTACGTAATTAACTAGACTTATCTGATTCTATGATAAGAAACCATGGAGCCCGGTACAAAGTCATGTAGGTCAAGCTGACATTCTGCTAGCAATTCTAAGGGTTGCACCAAAAAGATGAAAAAGTGAGACCCTGATCTAATCAGAACTCTCAAACACTTTTTTAAAAACAACTCTCATTGCAGTGTTTTTGAAAAAAAATGTACAGCTGAAATGTAATATGTAATTTAAGAAAACTGCCAGTGGGAGTTTTATTATTTTAAACATATTTTTATTTGGAGAGGCACTGCTCCTACATGCAAGGAACCTGCTCTCTGCTACCATTCAGAACTTGCTGACCAAGCAACAACACTTAAACCAAATAAGGTCCTGATGTAGAGTTTGGTGGATGGAGTAGTGTTTGTCAAGATGGCAGAGGACATTACCTCTGCCATCTCAGGGGAACTCCATTCACCAAACTTGGGGGCCGATTAGGATCAATCAATCAATCAATCAATCACGGCATTTATAGAGCGCGCTACTCACCCGGGAGGGTCTCAAGGCGCTGGGGGAGGGGGTAACTTACTGCTCGAACAGCCAGGTCTTGAGCTGCTTCCTGAAGGAGAGATGGTCCTGGGTTCGCCGAAGGTGAGTGGGGAGGGAGTTCCAGGTCTTGGCTGCCAGGTAGGAGAAGGATCTTCCTCCGGCGGTGGCTCTGCGGATGCGTGGTACGGTGGCGAGGGCGTGGCTGGTTGATCGTAGCTGGCGGGTGGGCGTGTAGAAGGTCATGCGGTCGTTGAGGTACTTGGGGCCCAGGTCATGGAGGGCCTTGTGTGCGTGGGTGAGGAGTCTGAACGTGATTCTCTTGCTGACGGGGAGCCAGTGCAGGTCTTTCAGGTGTCCGGTGATGTGGCTGTGTCGGGGGATGTCCAGGATGAGTCGTGCGGAGGCGTTCTGGATGCGCTGGAGTCTTTTTGAAGTTTGGCTGTGGTTCCGGCGTAGAGGGTGTTCCCATAGTCCAGTCGGCTGGTGACGAGTGCCTGGGTGACGGTCTTCCTGGTTTCAGTGGGGATCCATCTGAAGATCTTGCGGAGCATGCGCAGGGTGTTGAAGCACGAAGATGAGACGGCGTTGACTTGTCTGGTCAGCGACAGGGAGGAGTCCAGGATGAAGCCCAGGTTGCGTGCGTGGTCCGTTGGCTTGGGCGCGGTGCCCAGGGCCGGGGGCCACCAAGAGTCGTCCCAGGCGGAGGGTGATGAACCCAGGATGAGGACTTCCGTCTTGTCTGAGTTCAGTTTAAGGCGGCTGTTCCTCATCCAGTCGGCGACGTCTCTCATCCCGTCGTGTAGGTTGGCTCTGGCGGTGGTGGGGTCGTTGGTGAGGGAGAGGATCAGCTGGGTGTCGTCGGCGTAGGAGATGATGTTGAGGTTGTGTTGGCGTGCGATGGCTGCGAGGGGGCTCATGTAGACGTTGAAGAGGGTTGGACTGAGTGAGGATCCTTGTGGAACGCCGCAGATGACTTCGGTGGCCTCGGATCTGAACGGGGGAGGCGGACTCTCTGGGTTCTTCCGGCGAGGAACGAGATGATCCATTCCAGTGCTTTCTCTCGGATTCCGATGTTGCTGAGGCGCTTCACTAGGGTGCGGTGGCAGACGGTGTCGAACGCCGCGGAGAGGTCCAAGAGGATGAGGGCTGCTGTTTCCCCGTTGTCGGTTAGGGTTCTGATGTCGTCGGTGGCTGCGATAAGGGCGGTCTCGGTGCTGTGGTTGGCCCGAAACCCGGACTGCGAGGGGTCGAGGGATCCATTCGTCTCGAGGAAGGCGGCAAGCTGTCTGTTGACGGTCTTCTCGATGACTTTGGCCGGAAACGGAAGGAGCGAGATGGGACGGTAGTTCTTGAGGTCGGTGGGGTCCGCCGTTGGTTTCTTCAGGAGGGCGGTAAGCTCGGCGTGCTTCCAGCTCTCCGGGAAGGTGGCGGTGTGGAAGGAGGAGTTGATGATGTCCCGGAGATGGGGTGCGATGGTGGCGTCGGCTTTGTTGAAGACGTGGTGTGGGCAGGGGTCGGTTGGTGATCCGGAGTGGATGGAGTTCATCGTGCGGGTGGTGTCTTCGGTGCTGATTGGGGTCCAGTTGCAGAGGGTGGTGGTGGCGGGCGTTGGTTCGGCGGTAGGGTGCGTGGTCTGTGCGTCGAAGCTGTTATGTATGTCGGTGATCTTGCGGTGGAAGAACGCGGCGAGTGAGTTGCAGAGGTCTTGCGAGGGGTGATGTCGTTGTTTCCGGCGCTGGGGTTGGAGAACTCTTTGACGATGCTGAAAAGTTCCTTGCTGTCGTGGGCGTTGTTGTCCAGTCGTTCTTTGAGTGCCGACTTCTTGGTGGCACGGATCAGCTGGTGGTGTTTGCGGGTGGCGTGCTTGAGGCGGTCCTGTTGTCTGTGGTCTGGTCGAGTCGCCAGGCTTTCTCGAGAGTGCGGCAGTTCTTCTTGGATTCCTTGAGTTCGTTGGTGAACCAAGGGGTTTTCTTGCTTCCGGGTCTGCTGGGAGGGTTTTTAGTGGTGCGAGGTCGTCGGCGCAGGCGGTCAGCCACTTGGCGAGGTTGCTGGCTGCTTCGTTTGGGTCCGTTGTGTTGGTGGGTGTGTTCTGGCTGAGGGAGGCGGTGAGCTGCTCGGCGGTGATCTTGCTCCAGCTCCGGCGGGAACCTGTTGCGGGTGGTGGTGGGTCGCAGTCTTTCTGAAGCTGAAGTGGACGCAGCTGTGGTCGGTCCAGTGGAGTCCGGTGGCGTGGCTGAAGGAGATGTGCTTGCTGGAAGAGAAGACGGGGTCAAGCGTGTGGCCGGCGTAGTGGGTGGGCGTGTTCACCAGTTGCTTGAGTCCGAGGTTGGCGAGGTTGTCCAGCAGGGCGGTGGTGTTTCTGTCGTTGTTGTTCTCCAGGTGGAAGTTGAGGTCCCCTAGGAGGATGTAGTCGGCGGAGGGCATGGCGTGCGGGCTGATGAAGTCTGCGATGTCTTCGCTGAATAGTGTGCGTGGTCCCGGGGTCTGTAGATGAGGGTGCCTCGGAGGGTGGTCTTGGGGTCAGTGTGTATCTGGAAGTGTAGGTGTTCGGCGGCGGTGAAGGTCTCGTCGGAGTTAGTCGAGATGCGGATGGTGTTCTTGTGTACGATGGCGATGCCTCCTCCCGTCTGGTTGACGCGGTCCTTCCGGGTGATCTTGTATCCGTCCGGGATGGCTATGGCGATGTCGGGCGCTGAGGAGGCGTTCATCCAGGTTTCGGTGAGGAAGGCGACGTCCGGTGCTGTTGCGTCGAGCAGGTCCCAGAGTTCCACGGCGTGCCTGTGGACGGAGCGGGTGTTCAACAGGATGCATTTCAGGTGGTTGCTGCTGGTGCTCGACTTGGCGGGGGTGGTGCAGGTCCGGGGGCAGGTGAATCGGCAGGCTTGGCAGGTGAAGGGTCCGTGGGTGCGTCTCGGGAGGCTCGGTAGCAGGCAGGGTTCCGGCCGGCATTGAGTGCGGTGAGGGTGGCGGCGTCGTAGGTCCGTCGAGTAGTGTTGCATCGGTGGGATCCAGGGGTCCTGGCGCTGGGCGCGTGCCAGGCGCGGACGGGCGCAGACGGGCTTACCTTGGCGCACCTTCGGCGCTCCGTCGGTGCTCCCGCTGCGCACGGCCGCTGCGCGGTCGCTCAGGGGCGTCATAAGTAAGGAGCCGGGAGGGAGGAGCAGCTGGGTGGCGGGAGCGGGGCGGCGAATGGAATCACGGGGGGCAGGGCCGCAGTGGCGGGAAAGTCCCAGGAGCAGCGGGAAAGTCCCAGGAGCAGCGGGCAGCGGGAAAGTCCCAGGAGCAGCGGGCAGCGAGCGAAGGAATCTGCAGGCAGGAGGCGACAAGGCAGGCAGGAGCGGCAGCAGTGAGTGGGGCGACCAAGCCCTGTGGAGGGCAGAGCGGTCGGAAAACCATTCCGACCGCCATGGTAGCGGAAATTAACCGTCCGCTGGTACCGCGTAAAAACCAGTGGTCCGATTAGGATCAACCGCCAGAAAAATCCGACCGCGGCGGAACGATGCCATGAAAGACCGCCGGTAGCGGGTGGAGCAGGTGAAAATCCGTCCGCGGCGGTCGGATTCGCGGCGGAAACACCCATAACCGCCGCTAGGCCAGCGGAGTGACCGCACGTTAAATTAGGATACCATTGAGGTGACAGCGGAACGATCCGCTGTTTCCGACCGCCTCGATCGCAAACAGTGATGAATGGGAGAGCCGGCGGAAGGGCTGTTGCATACCCACCGCTGCGGCCGCTCCGCAACAAATATGGCGGTCGGAAAAAAATAACGCACCACAAGGCCACCAAGTGCACAAATCAAACTAACTCAGCCCCCCAAAACACCTAACACACACCAATGACACACCGCCATGGCAACTAAAGAAATACAAATCCCAGGACAACCCACACAACCCACCTGACAGCAATACCACATTTTGACACACCCACATAGCTGAGTATAAAACCAGCCCCTTCCCTGACCACAATCCTTTGTAATACTCCACCCCTGAAGGAAATAACCCTACAGCACAAAGGAGAGGCAAACCACCACACATCTCACCAGCACAACAACACACACACACACCCCACTTACATCACCCCCACCACCCTCACACCCGCACCTCAAACCATTTGCACATCACACACCATGGCACAAAAGAAAATGCCCAAATTCACTGACAGTGAGTTGTCAGTCATGGCAGATGAGATAATCAGAGTAGAACCACAATTGTTTGGTAACCTGGTCCAACAGACACCATTAGCCACCAGAGCACAAATGTGGAGAAGGATAGTCCACAAGGTCAATGCAGTAGGGACCACCCCGCGCACCAAGAAGGAGATCATGAAGCGGTGGCATGACCTCAAGAGGCTGGTGAAACAGAAGAACTACAAGAACCGTCAGCTGGCTCAGATGACTGGCGGTGGCCCTCCCATTCCACCAAGAACATTCACTGCATGGGAGGAGAAGGTGCTTGCCATACTGCATCCAGAGAGTCTCACAGGAGTACCCGGGGAGTGGAGGCTGGTAAGTACAAACAAATGTCTACCATTACACTGCTATGTACTGTCTTGCACAACTACAAAGCTACACCTCCTAGGCCCAAATCCATTCATGTGCACCACACACTACCCAACACATGTCTCACAGATGTAACATTCACTCCCTCTGAATCACCCCAAAGGTAGCCAGCAACATTCCCAGGGTTGCATGTGTACACTAAAACTCCCACCAGGCCCCCTTGTCCCACCCCTGAGCAGAATGTAGCACTCCACCAAACCCAGAAGCATGAGGCAGCCATTGCATAATTACAACCAAACTTACAGGTAGGTATCCATCTTCACAGGGAGGGTTGTTTGGGGGTGGGAGGCCTGCACTACAACTCCCACCATGCCCCCTTGTCCCACCCCTGAGCTGGATGTAGCACTCCACCACACCCAGAACCATGTGGCAGCCATTGCATAACAACAACCAAACTTACAGGTAGGTATCCATCTTCACAGGGTGGGTTGTTTGGGGTGGGAGGCCTGCACTACAACTCCCACCAGGCCCCCTTGTCCCACCCCTGAGCAGGATGTAGCACTCCACCACACCCAGAAGCATGTGGCAGCCATTGTATTGTTCACCTTCACCTAACAGGTAGGTATCCATCTTCACAGGGAGGGGGGTTTGGGGGTGGGAGGCCTGCACTACAACTCCCACCAGGCCCCCTTGTCCCACCCCTGAGCAGGATGTAGCACTCCACCACACCCAGAACCATGTGGCAGCCATTGTATTGTTACAACCTTCACCTAACAGGTAGGTATCCATCTTCACAGGGAGGGTGGTTTGGGGGTGGGAGGCCTGCACTACAACTCCCACCAGGCCCCCTTGTCCCACCCCTGAGCAGGATGTAGCACTCCACCACACCCAGAAGCATGTGGCAGCCATTGTATTGTTCACTTTCACACTAACAGGTAGGTATCCATCTTCACAGGGAGGGTGGTTTGGGGGTGGGAGGCCTGCACTACAACTCCCACCATGCCCCCTTGTCCCACCCCTGAGCAGGATGTAGCACTCCACCACACCCAGAAGCATGTGGCAGCCATTGTATTGTTCACCTTCACCTAACAGGTAGGTATCTATCTTCACAGGGAGGGTGGTTTGGGGGTGGGAGGCCTGCACTACAACTCCCACCATGCCCCCTTGTCCCACCCCTGAGCAGGATGTAGCACTCCACCACACCCAGAACCATGTGGCAGCCATTGTATAACAACAACCAAACTTACAGGTAGGTATCCATCTTCACAGGGAGGTTGGTTTGAGGTGGGAGGCCTGCACTACAACTCCCACCATGCCCCCTTGTCCCACCCCTGAGCAGGATGTAGCACTCCACCACACCCAGAACCATGTGGCAGCCATTGTATTGTTCACCTTCACCTAACAGGTAGGTATCCATCTTCACAGGGAGGGTGGTTTGGGGGTGGGAGGCCTGCACTACAACTCCCACCATGCCCCCTTGTCCCACCCCTGAGCAGGATGTAGCACTCCACCACACCCAGAACCATGTGGCAGCCATTGTATTGTTACAACCTACACCTAACAGGTAGGTATCCATCTTCACAGGGAGGGTGGTTTGGGGGTGGGAGGCCTGCACTACAACTCCCACCATGCCCCCTTGTCCCACCCCTGAGCAGGATGTAGCACTCCACCACACCCAGAACCACGTGGCAGCCATTGTATAACAACAACCAAACTTACAGTTAGGTATCCATCTTCACAGGGTGTGTTGTTTGGGGTGGGAGGCCTGTACCACAACTCCCACCAGGCCCCCTTGTCCCACCCCTGAGCAGGATGTAGCACTCCACCACACCCAGAAGCATGTGGCAGCCATTGTATTGTTCACCTTCACCTAACAGGTAGGTATCCATCTTCACAGGGACGGTGGTTTGGGGGTGGGAGGCCCTCACTACAACTCCCACCAGGCCCCCTTGTCCCACCCCTAAGCAGGATGTAGCACTCCACCACACCCAGAAGCATGTGGCAGCCATTGCATAGCATCACCTTCACCTAACAGGTAGGTATCCATCTTCACAGGGAGGGTGGTTTGGGGGTGGGAGGCCTGCACTACAACTCCCACCAGGCCCCCTTGTCCCACCCCTGAGCAGGATGTAGCACTCCACCACACCCAGAACCATGTGGCAACAATTCCCCTCAACTGTGTCACAGAACAGGTAGGTAGACAGTGCATGCACCCTGACACTCCCCTCAAAAAGCATGGCGCCATATGACCACACCAGCCCTCACATGTCATCCAACTTGGCATAGATCCAATAGCCACTTCCAGTATGCAGACAGAAAAGCGTATGTAACTGTCACAGAAACCAAAGTGTGACTCACCAAATCACATGTTGAAGAAATTCAGGGCACAATCATGCACAGCACTGAATGCTATCTTGAAGTGCCATGGGGGCAGAGCATCAAGTCCCATATGAAAACAAAACAAGCATGGTCAGTAGTAAAAAGAAAGCAAAGCACATGATATGACAAAGGTATGCATGAGACTACAATGGCTAGTTCATGCCCAGTTGTAATGTCTTCCATGCAGAGTGAACAACAAAGATGCTACACATAAAGTTGTTGTGCTGCTAGTTGTTAGATGATGACATGTCCTCGTAATCACACAATCTGCACGTTGTGCATGGTACCTATTGACATGTCACACCATGGACAAGTAAGGTATGTACCTCCACATCATGACATGATGCTCAAAACTGTGCAGATATACAATGTAATATCAATGTAAACTGTGTGGTGTATAACATGTAACAACAAAACATCTAACACCAAGCTTGAGGGGTGCACTCCAATGACCATTTTCCCTCTGTTCCACAGGTGACAGAGGACTGACAGCTGCAGATGACCACACCAACCTGCAGAGCCAGTCTCCCCCCGGAACATGGACTCTCTGATGCAGACTCCCTAGATTTCTCAGATGCGGAGCCCGAAGCCGCCCCATCAGGCATGCCAGGGCGCAACAGGTCCCAGGAACTCACTGTCCCCACCGCCACCACCTCAGCATCAACAACCACGCTGACCCCTGCTGTAATGACCTGTGCGGCCTCCACCACCACCAGCACCACCAGTGCTGCCTGCAACACTGTCCCTGCCTCAGAGGATGACCACCCCACCCCACAATCTGAGGAGGGCAGGGAGAGTACGCGGGTGCGTAGAGTGGTGACGCCACAGGTCCGGGACAGCAGGGCAGGTGGCAGGGCACCTAGGCGACAAGAACAACCGGACACTGGGACCGAAGGCCTGGCCAACATCGCCCGAGTCCTTGGGGCCTATGAACAAGCCCAGGGACACACGGGCCAGGCTCTGGAGGAATCCCGTGTCCGCCTGCTGCTGAGGTCCATAGACACACGATTGGGCCAAATCGTGGACCTCTTGGGCCAGCTAGTGGGTGTCCTGAGAGACAGGCCTGCGGCCCAAACAACAGCTCAACCTACCTCCAGTGGCCCGCAGGATGACAGTTCCCCCACCTCCCCTGCGGCCACAGAGAGGGGTGAGTTCTCAGACACTGCTGAACCCGCAGCAGAGGCCCCCCCTGCCAAACGCTCAAGGGGCCGTCCAAAGAAATCCCAGGGAGGATCACGTGGCAAAGCACCAGCCAAACGCCAGTCAAGGAGCCAGCCATGATGGCACCCCTCTTCACCTTGCCATTGACTTTGTTGACTGTCCTTATCCACACTGCCAGGTTAATGGCATGCGTCTGTTGGGCAGTGTCACCACAACAATGTGGTGACTACTCTATTGTCTCATCTACCATCACTGACAACTCATTGATTCACTTTTCACCTGTTTGCAAATATTCACTTCCCTGCCACATATACCCATTGTTAATAAACACTCCTTACACACCTACGTTCTCGTGTCAGCTCCATGTTTATTACAGGATGTACAATGTTGACTGGGATTACAATGTATCAGGAGCACGGATTGTTTGGAGGCATTGAGAGGCAGAAGGGACCTAGGAAAACACAAAAGAACAACATTCACTTGTCAGGTGATGGCATCACAGCCATTACACAACACTTGTCATCAAGGTACTCAAATCTGCACACATTACAATGAGCAACAGTACCGACATAGACATCCTGTAGCTGTGCACAACTACCCTGTCCCAGAAACATTAGCACCCAGCACAGAGCCAACAACAGGCAGCAGTCACAAATCTCCCATAGGCCTTTTCACGAACAACACAATCAGCAGACAATGGCACCGTTGTATGTTTTCACTCACCTTCAAGGGAAGTAGCGGTTGATGAGCTGTTGACGCAGGTCAACACCTTCCTCCTCTCCACTATCCTCGTCACTGGACATGGGTGGGTTTGCAGGCGGTGGCCTCGGCTGCTCATCAGCGTCCAGGAGCAGGGGGATCTCCTTGCGCAAGGCCAGGTTGTGGAGCATGCAGCATGCAACTACGATCTGACACACCTTCTGGGGAGAGTACATCAGTGCACCTCCGGTCTTGTCCAGGCAGCAAAATCGTGACTTCAGGAGACCAAAAGTACACTCCACCACACAACGGGTCCTCCCATGGGCATTATTGTAGCGGACTTCATCCGGGGTCCTGGGATTCCGCAGTGGGCTCAGCAACCAAGGCCGGTTGGGATATGCAGAGTCACCTAGGTGTGAGACACACAGAACAAACTTGTAACATTACTGTGGCAGAGGACAGCATGTCACACATACAGCACGCTACTTCACCCTGCCTACTCACCCACTTTCCATGCATGCTCCGGAAGCAGATTTGCCATCAGCTGTGGCACAATGCTGTTACGCATGATGTATGAGTGATGGGCAGAGCCGGGAAATTTGGCATAGACATGTGAGATTATCATATCCGCCTGGCACACCACTTGCACATTGATGGAATGGAAATGTTTCCTATTCCTGTAGATGTGCTCACGTGCCTGTGGTGGAACCAGGCCAACATGTGTGCAGTCAATGGCACCAACAATATTAGGGATGTGGCCAAGGGCATAGAAATCAGCCTTCACACTTGCCAATTCATGCCTCCTGGGGAAATGGATGTATCTGTCCTTGTAGGTCATCATAGCGGACAGGACATCACGTAGCACCATGCTGAACATAGGTTGCGACATCCCACCTGCGCCGGACACCGTGTACTGGAATGATCCAGTAGCAAAAAAATGCAGGGCCGCCATCACCTTAGACGTTGGTGTGACAGCAGTTGGATATGTTCTGCGAGGCTGCAGGTGGGGCTCCAACAGAGCACATAGGTCTTGTAGGGTGGGTCGATCCAGATGGAATTTCCGAATGATGTCCTCATCCTCCATGTCCGCCAGCACTGTGAAGGGACGTTGCACATTTGGTCGCCTCCTAGGTGAGATGAAAGGGGACACATGTCAATGCAAGCCACCATGAGATGTGTGCAACATCTTATGTTTTGACTGACACAGCGCCAACAATGACTGGCATCACGCTTCAGCTTACAGCACAACTTACATGTGGGGACACCTTCAGCTACACTAGGCTTACACTTGTCCAGTTTTCACACAGTGAGTACCTCCCAAACAGATTCAGACTATGTGAATGCCCAAAGGGACAAGTCCACATCTTGCGTAACCAGCCCTGAGAGTAGTTCATACAGCATATGTGTGAAACAGCAACACTGTTGGCTCCTACCTAGCTGCTGTACCTGCCACACCTTCTTGCGCAAGTCGAACAGGGCACACATCAGCACTACAATGAGCACAGTCTGTGCATTAAGATCAAGTATGTATATGAGCAAAGCAAACTACACAGTGAAATATGCACATTGTGTAGTCAGACCTTCATCACTGTGTGTTGCGTAGCCAGATCACACATTGACATGTGTACACATTGGAGAGTCCATCACACCACTGATCTGTGTACATGCACAACAATATCATAAGTGACATGTGAGGGTGTACATGCCAATGTTTGCAATCATGTGCACTGACATGGCATGTGTAGTCAGCAGTGGGCTAAATGTTATACAGGCATTGTTTGCATTATCTTGTGTCATGAATCAGGTGTCTACTGTACACTGTTGAGAACTGTCCATTGCCATTGACACAGCATGATGTGTCCATAGGTGCTGTTGACGTGCTCCGCCACCCAAATCACAGTCATAGGCACCAATGTATGGCAGCCATATCGTGGTAGCGACCGCCTGGCCCCTGCGGTGTGTCACCGCCAATGCCCATGCCCTTACAGCCAATGGGACCCGCATCCGCGGTAGTGAAATACAGATTTAGAAATGGCGGTTGGCATGCTCCGCCACCCAAATCACGGTCATAGGCACCAATGTATGGCAGCCATATCGCGGTATCGACCGCCTGGCCCCTGCGGTGTGTCACCGCCAATGCCCATGCCCTTACAGCCAATGGGACCCCGCATCCGCGGTAGTGAAATACAGATTTGGAAATGGCGGTTGGCATGCTCCGCCACCCAAATCACGGTCAAAGGCATGAATGTATGGCAGCCATATCGCGGTATCGACCGCCTGGCCCCTGCGGTGTGTCACCGCCAATGCCCATGCCCTTACAGCCAATGGGACCCGCATCCGCGGTAGTGAAATACAGATTTGGGAATGGGGTTGGCATACTCCGCCACCCAAATCACGGTCATAGGCACCAATGTATGGCAGCCATATCGCGGTATCGACCGCCTGGCCCCTGCGGTGTGTCACCGCCAATGCCCATGCCCTTACAGCCAATGGGAACCGCAATCGCAGTTGCCAAATGCAATTTTGAAAATCGCGGTAGGCGTGCTCCGCTACCGCGGGGCCGGGCATTGGATGCAATTGAAAAATGCACGATCGCGGTAGCGACCGCCTGGCCCCTGCGGTGTGTCACCGCCAATGCCCATGCCCTTACAGCCAATGGGAACCGCAATTGCGGTTGCCAAATGCAATTTTGAAAATCGCGGTAGGCGTGCTCCACTACCGCGGGGCCGGTCATTGGATGCATTTGAAAAAAGCTGAGCTGGAACACCAATTGCAGCAGCTTAGAACCACAGAAACTACCCCAGGGGGCTATATATGTGTGGGAGAGGGCCTCACATTTCCACTGCTCCTGGACCCAGACACTGCTGACTGACACTCTTCACCACCAACTGCTGCTGCTCCTGTCCCCTGGACCCAGACACTATTGACTGACACTCTTCACGACCAACTGCTGCTGCTCCTGTCTCCTGGACCCAGTGATGGCGAGGACTGAGAACATCAGGGCCCGTCCCTTCACCACAGAGGAGCTGGAGGTCCTGGTGGACGAGGTGCTCACACAGTATGGGAGGCTATATGGTGCTCCAGATGTCCTGGTAAGTGTTTCAGAGTAGAAGTGAGAGTGCAGGGAGTGCACACATGAAGTTGATCTGCTGCAGTATGTGCCTGAGAGTGTGGGTTTGTGTGATACACTGCCTAGCATGCTGACTTCAGTGAAATGGGGTTTGTAGCCTATTTCACACATTCCCCGGGCTGCATTTCAGGATGGGAGGGACATGCAGTCTTTTTGCAGCCATACAGTGACACTGCAAGTATAGAAAGTGGGAGTCAGGACAGACTTTGCCTGTGCTAATGGATCTTTGAGTCCATGAGGTTTTTCACAGCCTCATTTGTGAAATGAGACAGACTTTACGTCCAGAGGGTACTGATGGAAGTGTGTTTGACTCTATATTGCCACCATGGATATGTAAGCATTATGCACAAGAGTGAAATGCCTGAGGGTGACACTCTTGGCAAATAATACACATATGACACCTCACATTGCTGTACTTTGAAAATATCATCCTCCCATTGTTTTCATCATGTGTTCAGACTCGCATGTGTAGGCACTGTTTGCCCTCTCATATTGTACCTGCATGTGAATGTTCTGATGGCCCACGTTAAACCTCAGTATGAGCCCCCCTGGCCTGCACAGTCACTGCCCAATTTGACAAGGACCCATCACTGCATGGACAGAGTGAGACATATGGGTTGTCTGCTACCCTATCCATCAAAGAGCTATCTCCGGCCTGTGTATTGCACAAGACAGACCTTGTGAGAAGGGTGTGAGACTGTAAGATCATGTCCCTAAATGTGACCTCCATGACACAGTGAGCCATTCACAGGGCAAGGACATTGAGGGGTGTGCAGTGTTGGACACAGTGAGTCTGCCCCGACACATCATTTCCAATGTGATGTATGTCTTGCTCACTCACAAACTGAATCGCAGATGTGGGCCTCCTTCACATTGCTTTCTGTGCTGCCATTCAGCATGTGTATGAGATGGGCAGGTACTGTGCCCATCCTCATACCTGCATGCATTTTGTTATGATTATCCCATGCTCATGTACTACGTGTCATGCTGTATTGTCTCTGCTAAACATATCTGTGAAGCTGTGCTGAGTTTGTGCATGCTCCTGTACTGAGAGATAGTGGTACATAACCCAGTGTCACTGAAATTTCCTCCTCTTGTCTCCCATGCCTGCAGCTCAAAGTCCACCAGCATAAGGCCGTATGGAGGGCCATTGCACGCAAGGTGCGGGCTCTGGGTGTCTCCAACCGACGACACACACACTGTCACAAGTGGTGGGATGACATCTGCCGGCTGAGCAAAAATGTGGCCGAGATGACGCTGGGGCAGCTCCCTCGGACTGGCAGGTTGACGCGCAGGAGCATGACACCACTATTATATTATTATAGTTTACACGTGCAAATAGACATCTATAGGTAAGTAAAGAACTTTCACAATTATGCTCGTCCGGCTATCCCAGACCATCTGGTAGATTAGCTTGGATTATTACAGATGACACCATACCATTAAAATTAGATCTATACGATTAAAAGACTTATTGTAAAGTCAGAGTTAGGGATTTTTTGTGAATACATATTATTGTAATTTTTCCCTTTATAAGCGTGACACATTTGCTCTGAATCCATCCAAATCATACGTCCTTTCATCATGCACGACATTTTTACTTCTTTCCAATATGGCGGTTAAATTGCATACAAAGCCACAGTCACATTGTAGGTGACTTTTTGGACCCGCCTAGTTATAATTTGAGCCAACCAGCGATCACTGAAGGCATATCCGGGAACAAGGCAATGACGCTAGTCTGCCTACATTACGTTTAAATACAGCAGTGGCGCGGGAACATGTTTGGCGTGCCGTTTCTCAGCACACGATTACGGGAGACGTGAATTCTAGACCGTGGGGACGCAGTACCGACTACAGCAATCCTGCATTTCAGGTATAGCACGTCGTATTGCCCATATCGGGTTTTGTTTTGGTTTTTAGCGTTTATTGCGTGGCGCTTTAACCAGCTGATCCAATTTCACCATTTAGAGGCTATATAAATTATAGTCATTGTGCCGTAATACAAAACGTCACATTTATTTGTATCATTCTATGGCACCAACATTCGCGCTTACATGCTATTTTTTCAATGCAGGACTGTATAACTTGTTCAAACCGGCATATTGTGCAGTTTGCCTCGAGCATAGCAGACCTGGTTCCCGGCGGTAGTATTGACCCTTTGCAGGACCGACACACAACATTTGAAGGTATAGGTCATATTTGATCATAAATCAAATTTTCTTTTATGAGTCGTTATGTAACGTTTAGTGTCAGCCAGTCGAGTATAAACCCAATTTGGAGGATTTCATTCCTCTTTTTACAGATATCGATCGTACGTTTTTTGAACATACCTGCAAAACTTAAATATTAGTACTAGATCTGTTTATGGATGAAACCAGACTAATTACACCACAAGGATCAATACAGGTAAGACCTTTACGTGTCGGCTGATATCATCTTGCCCTTAGACGCTATTATAATGTGCAGTATCATGATGCACTTCCCTTTTCTCTTCCTCCTCATTTTATACAGAGGTACCAACATTTACTGCATTACGCTTTGTCAGGCAGATCGACTGAGTTACTACTATTCTCTATCAGCCAGCCTGTTTATAATTCTAGTGTTGTGATCATCTTATTAGTAAGGGGTAAGCGTTTATCCATTATCCCCCTTTTTTCTTTCTAATCAGATTACTGGGATATATAGGACAGCGGTGGGGCACAGAAACATATAGGTATACACCGCATGTTCTTCCATGATGACTGCCACCGGTATCGTTCTTATATTCCTCTGTTTTCTTATAACATCTACAGTTATTTCCTCAACAACTAGCGTTCCCACCAGTTTCTCATTGAAATTCTATTGCCAATCGATTTATTACATATATCAAGGTAACACCACGTACAATCTTCTTGGAATTGAGTAACTGCCTGTTACTATATTCAAACTTGTTATTTTTAAACTCTACCACCCAACTAAGGGACTTGTCTATACACACATTGGTTTCTTGTTCTTAGGGTTTGTTATCTTTTTCCGTTTTCATCTTTTCGCAAACCTTTTGGTGAATGGTTTATTAAATGGAATTCTAGAAGTTAGACGCTTAGAAATGGTTCGCACTCTTCTTTCTTCTTCTCTTTATGGCTCTATTCAACTCTTATTTAGAACTTTATTAAAATGCACTACTGTCTTTGTCTGTGACATCTTAAACTTTTGTATCATCTAAATAATTTAAAAAAAATAATAATGAATTTTAGTAGGACCTGCTATTATATGACCAGAACAACTCTTCACAATTATGTTTTCCCTTTTTAGATTTTACTAGACCACCATGGCTACCTGATGAAGGCGTACAGCGAACACGCGTAGACATGAACTATGTTAGCCATGATCACATTTTCTAATGTTTTAAAACGATATCTGTGTTGAACAATTTTGTTTCTCTGTTATTTTCAACTAATTTTTGGTACACAAATCCATGTTTACTATCAACAATATCATGTCTGATATATATTGAATTACTTAAATTAGGCCATGTATGAATGGAGAAGTATGTATGAATAGTATCAATAATAACTATATAACGATTTTGTACATCACACATAGGCCACACTTGGAATTGTATATGTACCCTAATTGTTATTAACATTGTATGTCATGTTTTTGTTAAAAAGATTTAATATTTACAAAAAATGCATTTTCTATTAGTACTTGATCTATAAATATAAAAATAATAAAAACGATATTTTTGATATTTTCTCTTTTCTGGTCATATATTGATTCTGTACTATCTATCCTAGGTCCACTTTTTATCTATTTCCTAAATGGATTTTTCACCCACCGCATCTTGGCAGTGACACAGCCAGAGCTGGATGCATGTTTGAAGGACCATCAGCAGCAAGCTGGGGGTGAGTATTCTGGGAAGGGTGACTTTGGTTGTGAGTGACTGCATGTATTCCAAGCCTGAGCCAGTGCTGAGCTCTGTGATGTTGCTATTGTGATGCAATGGATTGTGAGTGGCCTCTCTGTTGGGTGCAGCTGTCATGCATTTTCGCTACATGTACTTTCTCATGTCATTGATGTAATGGCCCTTGATGTTGCATTCTGAGTTGTGGGCATATGGCATCGGCTGCATTGGGGGAGTCAGGGACATCCCATGGCAGTGAACGGCAGTGTGCCTCATCTGAGTGTGCTTTCATCAATGTGTGCAGTGCCTGACCTCAAATTTGTGAGAACTACACATCTGACACCAATGTGCAACTGTAGTTTTGCCCCAAAGCACGACATGGCGGATGGCCTGAGCTCATGGCCATTGCAAAATTATATTTTGGAGTCTGTATCTGTGTTGTCCCCTTATGGTGACTCCATATGTGACTGTGACAACATGTTGGGATGTACATCTTTTTCACCCACAGGGACCTAGGTATGCTCAGAGGGATCTGTATGTCTGGTTATACGGAGGCACGGGCAAGCTGTCTGGCTGTGTGAACATCACATGGGTCAATTATGCCAAGTTTGCATGTTACCATGCGATTTTTGATTTTTGAATTAAGGTTGCACAATGTGACTGCACAGGGTGGTGTGCAACATGGGGGTATCACCATCTTGTTTTGTGCGTTGCTTGCATATGATGTGTGTGTGTATGGCACTAAACTGAACCTACGTCTCTGTCTCTTGCAGCATCTACCGAGGGCACAGAAGGACAGGGGACGGACACCAGTGGTGAGGCATCAGGCACGTTCTGCTTCACATGAGCCAACTGATGTGACCAGCGCCTCGGAGGGGGACAGGAGTGTGCTTGAGGAATCACAGCCAGAGACACAAACCTCAACGTCATCTGACGCCAGCGGTGACTCATCGATGTTGGCGGGCACAGGGAGTGTGAAATCTGCCTCCTCTTCCACCACACATCGTCCAGTGCCCACCCTCCCAGCTACTTCCACTAGTGCTGCCCATGTTCGCACCAGTAAGAAGGGAAGAGTGTCCTTCCCCCCAGGCACCGCTGCCCCTGTCTCCCCTGCTGCCCTCAGTGTTGAGGCTGTTGACCTTTTGCGCCAGCTGTGTGTGGGTCAGACAACTCTCCTGAATGCCTTCCTAGACCATGACAAGAAGTTGGCACAGGTAGTTGCCTTCATGGAGGGCATTCATTCACACGTGGGTGGGCTACACAGGACTGTCCAGTCTTTGTCCTCCACAGTGACAGCAGCCATTCGGCTGTCACAGGCTCAGAGTCCAGCTCCAGTCCCTTCGGCCACCCCCCTGCCAGTGGCTACATCTGACGAGAGTGACCAGACACCACAGCCCTCAGGCTCAAGGTACACCACACGCAGCACACAACAGCAGCACCCCAAGCGGGCCAGAGCGCAGACACCATCCCCCAAACCAACCAAAGTCACCCCGGAGCGCAAAGGCAAAAGCCCTTCAGGTGACACTCAGGGGCATCAAGCCAAGAAGCAGGCCTCAGGCTCACATGCCTCAAATTCATCCCCATCCAAAGACCCTCCCGTCCCAAAAGCGTCTCCCAAAGACAAGCAGACAGTTGCCGTGCCTGCTGTGAAGCTGGTGCCTGCTAAGAGTCCGCAGAAAAAGCCCTCTAAGGCAGATTCACCCACAACCTCAACTCCCACCCACACCCCTGTGAAGCTGGGAAAGGGGGGCACTGTAGGGGATTCACCTGGTCAACAGGGGATGGAGGGGAAAAGGCAAGGCCAGGCCAAGCATACCGCCGGATCCAGCAGATCCCCAGAGGGAGGGCCACCGCCTGCACCTGATGCACCTTTGGTGGAGAGTGTGCCTGTTGTGCCCGCCCCACCTCCCACTCATACCAAGACCAGAATTACCTATCGAATCCCCAAGAAGTGGAAAGGCACACCTCCACATTCTCCCTCACACACTGTGTCTCACTGCAGCATGTCTCCGCCTCCACGTGCCACCACACCACCCGGTCCAAGCAGCCCTCCGGCTCACAAAGCAAATGATGCCTCTACCTCAGCTGGTCCTCTCTCTCCCAGGTCCAGTCCTCCAACTGAGCACGACAATCAGCCACCTCCCAGTTCGACTGACAGCCAAGTCTGAGGCTGAGTCCCCCTCCCACACCTGTCTCTCATACAGCGGTGCCTGGACTGCCCATTGTTGTCCCCCTAGCTGTGTTGCTGACCATGGCAGTGTACGGTCTCACCCATTCCCTGTGCAGGTTCTCATGCACACATGTGCCTACTTTGGGCTATGGACTGGCCACTGGCCTTGCTGTTTGTAACCATGGATGCCCATTCCCTGTGCAGGTTCTCATGCACACATGTGCCTACTTTGGGCTATGGACTGGCCACTGGCCTTGCTGTTTGTAACCATGGATGCCCATTCCCTGTGCAGGTTCTCATGCACACATGTGCCTACTTTGAACTGTGGACTGGCCACTGGCCTTGCTGTTTTTCACTTTGTTTGCCTGTAGGACTTGGCCTTTTTGGCTAAAGTTCCCCAAACTTTTTGCTTTCCCCCTAGACCGTTTTCCTGACATAGAGTTGCCAATTTAGATGCTTTGGGTACTTTGCCACTGCTGATCAGTGTCAAAGTACAAGTGTTCCCTGTGTAAAGTGTAATGGTAATTGGTTGGCCATGATTGATATGTTGCCTTACTAGTAAAGTCCCTAGTGATGTGCACTGTGTGTGCCAGGGCTAGTAAAGCAAAGGTGCGCGGAGAAGGGAACTCAGGCCTGCAGTGTAGGGCCTGCGCGCAGTTTGCTAAGTTAGCATGTTGTCCTGACAAGTGCAACCACTTGTCAGGCCTTACTTTCCCTTTTGCGTACACAGTGGGCACCCCTGTGGTAGGTCCCAGGTAACCCTTGGGCAGGGTGCCATGTAAGTAAAAGGCAGGACATATACTGAGGTGTGTGTTATGTCCTGACAGTGAAAAACACTCCATTTCATTTTTCACTGGTGAAAGGCCATCCTGCCCATAGGACAGAACTGGGGAGGCTGGGTATTGTGTTTGTTAGCCTAGTTTCCCATAAGTTTAAAATGGGGAGGTGAAGTTTAGTATGTATGAACTCACAGCGTCATAACCCATCTTTCTATGAAAGTGGTTTTGTCACTGTGTGTTCAGAAACTACTCTTTTAGAAAGTGGCTGAGTTTTGAGCTTTAAGCATTTCTGTGTGTCTCTGCTGAATGTGGATTGACAGTCTGGATCTGAGAGGGGAGAGAAGCCGGGGGAGGTCTTGACCCAGGGAGGGGTTGAGATGGCACCAGGCTGACCAGGATCTGGAGAGTATGCGAGGACAAACCCCGGGAGGTGAAGAGGCCTGGGTTGCAAGCTATAAAACAATTGACCCATCTCCTTCTGAGTGATTAAGGATCGAGACCCCCAGTATCAAAGGGAGAAAGGTGACACTGGGAGGGAGACACCCAGAACTGATTTAGGCAGGGGTCAGGGACCCCTGAGCACAAACGAACTTCAAAGACATTTAGGGGTATAACTATGAGAGCTCAGACCCCTGAACGTTGGAATGGAATAGAAATGGATTGAGACTGAAAAGGCTTAGACCCATTTCGTGGTCAAGAGGAACCTCTGCTAAGGAAGAAACAACTGAAGAGACTGCTGGGAAGGACCAACCCTTGCTTCGTGATCTGGGGCTGGTCTGCAGTTTGCTGTTTTAACCAAGGAAGAGGCTGTTGGGACTGTGCTTTGTGCGCTGGGTCCCCCTGCTTGAAGAAGACTTTGCTTTGTGCTGTGTCTTGTTACCCCAAGGGCCCGAGGTGAGCTGGCTCCCTGTTTGGAAACACAGGAGCATAAAAGTTTCCGGAGATGTTTCCAGCGACGCGGTGGGCGCGTGTTGTGGCAGCTTGAGACCCTCGGAAGGTGTGCCCTGTGATCTTGGACACATGGAGGAGAAGCGAGACTCGGACGCGCTGGGTGCGTGTCGTGGTGCACAGGAGGCGTTGGTGAAGAGCGCCTGGTCGACGTGTGCACCGAAGGTGACGTGAGACTCGGACGCGCAGGGTGCGTGTCGGGGTGCACCGCAGGCGCTGGTGAAGAGCGCCTGGTCAGCGGGTGCATCGAAGGTGAAGTGAGTCTCGACGTGCATGGTGCGTGTCGTGATGCACAGGAGGCGTTGGTGAGGAGCACCTGCTCAACGTGTGCATCGGAAGACTGTGCTTTGTGCTGTGTCTTGTTACCCCAAGGGCCCGAGGTGAGCTGGCTCCCTGTTTGGAAACACAGGAGCATAAAAGTTTCCGGAGATGTTTCCAGCGACGCGGTGGGCACGTGTTGTGGCAGCTTGAGACCCTCGGAAGGTGTGCCCTGTGATCTTGGACACATGGAGGAGAAGCGAGACTCGGACGCGCAGGGTGCGTGTCGGGGTGCACCGGAGGCGCTGGTGAAGAGCGCCTGGTCATCGAGTGCACCGGAGGAGAAGTGAGACTCGGACACGGTGAGCGTGTCGGTGTGCGGCCGAAGGCGTTGGTGAAATGCACCTGGATATCGGAGCACCGGAGTTGGAGTAAGTCTCAGTGAAGCAGTGTGCGTGCTTTGGTGCAACCTGGGACTGTGGAGGTGATCGGCTGACCAGCGTGTGCACCGGAAGAAAGTGAGTCTCTGCAACGTGGTGTGCAGGTCTTGGTGCCAACTGAGACCGCAGGAAGGAGTGCTTGGTGTACGTGCACTCGGAGTCGACGTGAAGTCCCATCAGCGTTGCGTGTGTGGCTTCGTACCAGAGGAGACCCGGAGGGTGCTGTGGTGAACATGCACCCGGAGTAACGTAATCTCAGGGGCGTGGGGTACATGTGCCCTGCGGCCGCCTGAGACCTTCCTAACACTTGCGGCCCGGACCGGCAGCCCCGGAGGAGCTGAGCTGCCAGGCAGAGCTGCTGAGGCCCATTGAGAAAGTTCTACACGGAAGGCCCAGTTCGCTGAAGGAGGAGAGGAAAGTGGGGTCACGCCCCCAGGTAACGTGGATCACTGCCTGGGCGGGGGCGGGCTTGGAGGGACACTCTCTCGGCCTCTCAGTCCTTCTGGCGACGTGAACCTTTGCTTCTGCTCAGGTTGGAGCCCGTTCTGGCCAAAGGAGTGGCAGTACTGGGGCCCGAGTGAGAAGCTGGATTTTATGTCAACGTTGATACGTGTGGGGGGCAACTGTTATCGAAGAGACTGACTGTCGTAATACACATTGCCAATATTGCTGCTAACGAACTGCCGGACTGTCTTATGACGCTTGACATTTCTGCATAACGAAGTACACGATTGTAGCGCTACGCATTGCCTTATTTCTCCCTTGCCAAGTACAAGATTGTAGTGGCCCGCATTGCTTTATTTCTTCATTGCAAAGTACATGATTGTAGCTACGCATTGCATTATTCCTTGATTGCAAAGTACATGATTGTAGCGGGCGTATTGCATTATTTCTTCATTGCAAAGTACATGATTGGGGTGTGACGCATTGCATTATTCCTTCATTGCGCAGTACATGATTGTAGCGGTACGCATTGCATTATTTCTCCCATTGCAGGTACCGGGGTGTATTGTTACGCATTGTATTATTTCTCCTTTGCCCAGCACAGGATTGTATCGTTACGCAGCGCACTATTGTTTGTCCATTGCAACGTGTGTGATTCTAGCATTACGACCAGCATAGCATTTTGAAAGTGGTGGTTGGGATTTGAACCTACCAGCCAGCCGGAACGAATATTACCCTTTATTATATGTTGGCTTTTGTATCATGTGGTTTGATCGTATATCTTTTTATATAAAGTTTATACTCGTTTTTATCAAACTCGTGTGGAGTCCATTTGTGGTGTCGCCAGTGGGTTGCTGTGGGTGTGGTTGCACATACTGTACACTCGTGCCTTGGAGATAGGCCTGGCTGCTTGTGCCAAGGTACTAAGGGGTGAGCAGGGCTATCTCAAACGGTGTCCTTACTTGGCCTAACGTTGAGGGAGGAGTCCCAGGTCGCGCATTTGTGACAGTGGCGCGTGATGGGGACTCCGGCTTCCAACATTTGGCGGCAGAGCGGTGGGATACGATCCTAACGTTATTGAAACGCGTGTGTGCAAAACCACTCACAGTAATTGGTGTACATCATAAATTGATCGCAGACCATGACGCAACAACATATTGTTTTGAATTGTTGCTTCTATTGTTGAGTAACCTTTAAACCACACATCATGTCTCAGGAGGGGAGCCAGATAGCCGGTGAGGCTGCGGCTGCAGAATTAGAGTTTAACATTGAGGCATTGTTCACCTACAAGGTTGATCAGTTGAGGAAATTCTGCAGAGCTTTGGGATGTCCCATGAAGGGTAGCGCCAAAAAGGAGGAGCTGCAAGTGGCCTTGAGGGCCTGGTGGTAAGCCAAAGAGGCTCAGGAGGCGGGTGATGTTGAGGCGGATGAGGATGACCCAGGGAATGGATTTGGTCCACAGGATTTGCCAGTGGAGGGACCAGCCGCAGGGGCTGGTAGTAGCCATTCAGGGAGGAGTTTTTCCCCAGAGGAGTTGGACGAAAACCAAAGGGTCAGACTGCATGAGTTGGAGGTGTTAAAACTTAAAACTCAAGCAGAGGAGAGCAGGAACGCTCTCGCGTTGGAAGAGAAACGGATTCTCTTCGGTCATTAGTTAAGCATGAGGGAACTGGACATTAAGGGTAAACGAGCAGAGTCCAGTTCGAATGGTGGCAGCGCACAGCCAGTGCAAAGTGTGGATGAGTACAAGTGTGCACTGGAAGATTGGGTAGTGGTTAGCATGGTAAATGATTTGGAGGGGTTGTCCAATTTGGCCCCAGGGGAGCCTAGGCTCAGAAATTATTTTCCAGGATTGCGCCACCCCGGGTTAAGGTGTGGGCTCCTTGATTCCCGGGAGCCTGCACGAGAACCGGACCCCTGGTCATGGGTCCAGGGGCCTGAATAGGCCCCAGAGAGAGAAGAAGGGCCAAGTGGTGCAAGGAGATCCCAGAGTAGTGAGGAGGGGTTGCTGGCTAGCCCTTGTCTCAAAAAGGGGGGAGGAAGAGTAAGCAGCACCCCCAGGGATCAGCAGCACCACCCAGGAAACTGGGGGGCGTAGAAGAGCCCCGGGTGGAGGCCTAGTGCCTACTTGCCAGAGGTGTGAGGAAGGACACCTAGCGTCAGGAGGGCGTGGGGAGTCTGTAGCCAGAGCTCCTGCCGTCCTGAAGTTTGTGGGTGCCATTCCTAAGTGGCAGGCCCAGAAAAATAAATGGAAGGATAAAAGAGGGTTGTGTTCCCCAGTGGGAACACCCGTGGGACAGTGTACAGCCAGTGGGGCTGGGTCCCCTAGAAGTGACCAGGGTAAACCCACTTTTAACCTAGAGGGCCAGATGACTGGAGGTAGTATCCTGACCGATGGGCCTTCCCAGGGTACCACTCCAGGGTGGGGTTGGCATGGGACCAGCACCTCTGGAGGGGTCCCCCTGGCCGGGAGGGATCCATGGAACAGCATTGTTGGCTCAGGGAGTAGTGATTAAGAAGACCCCCTGGGGTCAGGAAGGCGTGGAACAGGAGGGTGTCCCTGTGGTAGAGGGCCTGCGTCCTGGTTCTATCGCCCGAAGCAGGGAAGTCCATCAAGGTAAGGACTGGTCTACCCTGGCTTTTGGCTGGGAGGGGGTTGTGTAGGACTTGGCCTTTTTGGCTAAAGTTCCCTAAACTTTTTGCTTTCCCCCTAGACCATTTTCCTGACATAGAGTTGCCAATTTAGATGCTTTGGGTACTTTGCCACTGCTGATCAGTGTCAAAGTACAAGTGTTCCCTGTGTAAAGTGTAATGGTAATTGGTTGGCCATGATTGGTATGTTGCCTTACTAGTAAAGTCCCTAGTGATGTGCACTGTGTGTGCCAGGGCTAGTAATGCAAAGGTGCGCAGAGAAGGGAACTCAGGCCTGCAGTGTAGGGCCTGCGCGCAGTTTGCTAAGTTAGCATGTTGTCCTGACAAGTGCAACCACTTGTCAGGCCTTACTTTCCCTTTTGCGTACACAGTGGGCACCCCTGTGGTAGGTCCCAGGTAACCCCTGGGCAGGGTGCCATGTAAGTAAAAGGCAGGACATATACTGAGGTGTGTGTTATGTCCTGACAGTGAAAAACACTCCATTTCGTTTTCACTGGTGAAAGGCCATTCTGCCCATAGGACAGAATGGGGGAGGCTGGGTATTGTGTTTGTTAGCCTAGTTTCCCATAAGTTTAAAATGGAGAGGTGAAGTTTAGTGTGTATGAACTCACAGCGTCATAACCCATCTTTCTATGAAAGTGGTTTTGTCACTGTGTGTTCAGAAACCACTCTTTTAGAAAGTGGCTGAGTTTTGTGCTTTAAGCATTTCTGTGTGTCTCTGCTGAATGTGGATTGACAGTCTGGATCTGAGAGGGGAGAGGAGCCGGGGGAGGTCTTGACCCAGGGAGGGGTTGAGATGGCACCATGCTGACCTGGATCTGGAGAGTATGCGAGGACAAACCCCGGGAGGTGAAGAGGCCTGGGTTGCAAGCTATAAAACAATTGACCCATCTCCTGCTGAGTGATTAAGGATCCAGACCCCCAGTATCAAAGGGAGAAAGGTGACACTGGGAGGGAGACACCCAGAACTGATTTAGGCAGGGGTCAGGGACCCCTGAGCACAAACGAACTTCAAAGACATTTAGGGGTATAACTATGAGAGCTCAGACCCTTGAACGTTGGAATGGAATAGAAATGGATTGAGACTGAAAAGGCTTAGACCCATTTCGTGGTCAAGAGGAACCTCTGCTAAGTAAGGAACAACTGAATAGACTGCTGGGAAGGACCAACCCTTGCTTCGTGATCTGGGGCTGGTCTGCAGTTTGCTGTTTTAACCAAGGAAGAGGCTGTTGGGACTGTGCTGTGTGTGCTGGGTCCCCCTGCTTGAAGAAGACTGTGCTTTGTGCTGTGTCTTGTTACCCCAAGGGCCCGAGGTGAGCTGGCTCCCTGTTTGGAAACACAGGAACATAAAAGTTTCCGGAGAAGTTTCAAGCGACGCGGTGGGTGCGTGTTGTGGCAGCTTGAGACCCTCTGAAGGTGTGCCCTGTGATCTTGGACACACGGAGGAGAAGCGAGACTCGGACGCGCTGGGTGCATGTCGTGGTGCACAGGAGGTGTTGGTGAAGAGCGCCTGGTCGACGTGTGCACCGAAGGTGAAGTGAGTCTCGGACGCGCAGGGTGCGTGTCGTGGTGCACCGCAGGCGTTGGTGAAGAGCGCCTGGTCAGCGTGTGCATCGGAGGTGACGTGAGACTCAGACGCGCAGGGTGCGTGTCGTGGTGCACCGCAGGCGCTGGTAAAGAGCGCCTGGTCAGCGGGTGCATCGGAGGTGAAGTGAGTCTCGGACGCGCATGGTGCATGTCGTGATGCACAGGAGGTGTTAGTGAAGAGCGCCTGGTCGACGTGTGCACCGAAGGTGACGTGAGACTCAGACGCGCAGGGTGCGTGTCGTGGTGCACCGCAGGCGCTGGTAAAGAGCGCCTGGTCAGCGGGTGCATCGGAGGTGAAGTGAGTCTCGGACGCGCATGGTGCATGTCGTGATGCACAGGAGGCGTTGGTGAGGAGCGCCTGGTCAACGTGTGCATCGGAAGTGGAGTGAGTCTCGGACGCGCAGGGTGCGTGTCGGGGTGCACTGGAGGCGCTGGTGAAGAGCGCCTGGTCATCGAGTGCACCGGAGGAGAAGTGAGGCTCGGACACGGTGAGTGTGTCGGTGTGCGGCCGAAGGCGTTGGTGAAGAGTGCCTGGATATCGGAGCACCGGAGTTGGAGTAAGTCTAAGTGAAGCAGTGTGCGTGCTTTGGTGCAACCTGGGACTGTGGAGGTGATCGGCTGATCATCGTGTGCACCGGAAGAAAGTGAGTCTCTGCAACGTGGTGTGCGGGTCTTGGTGCCAACTGAGACCGCAGGAAGGAGTGCCTGGTGTACGTGCACTCGGAGTCGACGTGAAGTCCCATCAGCGTTGTGTGTGTGGCTTCGTGCCAGAGGAGACCCGGAGGGTGCTGTGGTGAACGTGCACCCGGAGTAACCTAATCTCAGGGGCGTGGGGTACGTGTGTCCTGCAGCCGCCTGAGACCTTCCTAACAGTCGCGGCCCGGACCAGCAGCCCCGGAGGAGCTGAGCTGCCAGGCCGAGCCGCTGAGGCCCATTGAGAAAGTTCTACACGGAAGGCCCAGTTCGCTGAAGGAGGAGAGGAGAGTGGGGTCGCGCCCCCAGGTAACGTGGATCACTGCCTGGGCGGGGTGCGGGCTCGGAGGACACTCTCTCGGCCTCTCAGTCCTTCTGGCGACGTGAACCTTTGCTTCGGCTCAGGTTGGGGCCCGTACTGGCCAAAGGAGTGGCAGTACTTGGGCCCGAGTGAGAAGCTGGACTTTATGTCATCGTTGAGACATGTGGGGGGCAACTGTTATCGAAGAGGCTGACTGTCGTAATACACATTGCCAATATTGCTGCTAAGGAACTGCCGGACTGTCTTATGACGCCTGACATTTCTGCATAACGAAGTACACAATTGTAGCGCTACGCATTGCCTTATTTCTCCCTTGCCAAGTACAAGATTGTAGTGGCCCGCATTGCTTTATTTCTTCATTGCAAAGTACATGATTGTAGCTATGCATTGCATTATTCCTTGATTGCAAAGTACATGATTGTAGCGGGGCACATTGCATTATTTCTTCATTGCAAAGTACGTGATAGGGGTGTGACGCATTGCATTATTCCTTCATTGGCTAGTACCTAATTGTAGCGGTACGCATTGCATTATTTCTCCCATTGCAGGAACCGGGGTGTATCATTACGCATTGTATTATTTCTCCTTTGCCCAGCACAGGATTGTATCATTACGCAGCGCACTATTGTTTGTCCATTGCAACGTGTGTGATTCTAGCATTACGACCAGCATAGCATTTTGAAAGCGGTGGTTGGGATTTGAACCTACCAGCCAGCCGGAACGAATATTACCCTTTATTATATGTTGGCTTTTGTATCGTGTGGTCTGATCGTATATCTTTTTATATAAAGTTTATACTCGTTTTTATCAAACTCGTGTGGAGTCCATTTGTGGTGTCACCAGTGGGTTGCTGTGGGTGTGGTGGCACAAACTGTACACTCGTGCATTGGAGATAGGCCTGGCTGCTCGTGCCAAGCTACTAAGTGGGTGAGCAGGGCTATCTCAAACGGTGTCCTTACTTGGCCTAACGTTGAGGGAGGAGTCCTGGGTCGCGCATTTGTGACAGTGGCGCGTGACGGGGACTCCGGCTTCCAACAATGCCTATCTGGGTATTATGTAATAAAGACAGTTACACCTGTTGTGTGCTTTGTCAGTGTCCTTGCTATATGAAAATGTATTGTGTATGGGTATGGTTTAATGTGACACATGCTCTGTATGCCACTTTAACATTGCCAATGGCTTGTTTCACTTTTTCAGAGTTTGCCAGATGTGACAGGCACTTCAGTTCTTCTTGACTCTGAGGCTTGGGGGTGCAATGATGGTTGTTTGTGATGACCTACTGTTATCCTAATCATTCTATGGTCAGGTTTGCTAAATTGTACACATGACATGTTAGGATGCACTACCAGCACAGAGGGGAATTCTATCCACAGGATTGCAGGCAGGCTGGCCAGGGTCCATCATGTGTGTGTGATCTTTCTTGATGTGTGTACAGCAGTGTTGGTGTATGGTCATCTTGTGATGGCCTGTCTTCCTAGTCACATGGGTACATTTGAATGTGTGCACTTGAGTGGTCATGAAGTGTGAAGGGGTGACTTGGTCAGTAGTGTTGATGTGTGTGTGCCCCTGCAATGCCAACTGCACACATGAATCACCCAGGAGCTGAGTGCCTGTTTGTTTGATTTGTCAGCCCTGTGCTTGTGATTGTGTGCACATGTGGGAGTTGTAGGTTGTGCACTGTGCAGTGTGTTGGTGTGTCCTTGCACTCCTGGGGGACACCTACTTGTTGTTGCTGCCAGTTGTGAGTATGCAGAGTGTGTGACAGCCAAGTCTGTGTTGTGTTTTGTTGATCAGCCATGTGTCTTGTTACTGTTTGTGCTCACTGTGCAGACCTGCTCAGCCACACTGACATTGTTGGTGAGTTTTCTCATGCATTGCTGTCACTTGAGCCATGTTTGGCTCCAGTATGGTATGTGGAGTCATGCCATCCCCTAGCTTTGCTTCTGAAGCCTACCCATTGTGAGTGACTCCTCCATGTATTTGTGTATAGTACACTCCTGACCTGTCCACAACTGACGTACACACCTCTTCACTATCATGTCACCTATCCCCTTGGGTTGCCAGTGTGTGGGCCTCCCCACCACTTCATTTGTTACACTGTGCTATGTGGTGCTGATCTGTGCACAGGACCAATGTGCCACTCAGGACAGTTTCACATATGGTTATGTGTGATTTTCTTGTACTGGTTTGCAGTCATGGTTGCTCATGTGCAGTGCAACTGTTTATGCTGCACAGTCCTCTGTTCATGTTGTTTGCACCTGGGTGTCCTTGAGTTGTGCATCTGTGAGTGTTGGGTTAGCTGTATGTGTGTTTCGTGAGGTACTGCTACCATTCCAGAGTGTGATGTCTGTGTGCTGTGCTGATTTGTGTTGTGGGAGTACATGGTGTGACACTGAGATGTGTGTGCTACTGATTTTGTTGGTGTGCACACACTGCTTGGCCTGCATGCAGTGCTGTCAGTGTATGTTGCCTTATACTTGCCTGGTGTGCATCCCCTGATGTCCAGCTGAGTTTGCAATGTGATGTATTGGCATGTGCATCTGTTGTGTTTTTGTTGTGGATGTATGCAGTGTTTGGGCTGTGTTGGCTCTTTCTGCTGACAGATGCTCTGTGTGTGATGTTCTATTTGCATTACATTGTGTGTGAGTTGTTTGTGCGTTGTGATACATTCAGATGTGTGTTGCAGGTGTAGTGTAGATTACTTTTGTGTGCGTCACATGCAGCAAGTTATATTCTGGTTGCTGGCCTTGTTTTGAGTGCACACTAGTGCTATGTCCTCCTATCTTTGACCTGTCACTTGTCAGTATTGTGCATGTGCATGCATGTGGTACACTATGACACCATGTTGACTTGATGGGTGGTGTGGTGTGTCTGTCTGTGTTAGCTTATTGTCCCATTGATCCCAGTTTGTGTTCCTGATTGTTTTGAGATGATGCACTTCTTGTTTGTGTTGGCGTATGGTGTCTGTGCATTGGTCCTGAGTGACAATGTTGTGTACTCCTGTCCTGTCTAGGGACACATTGCCTTTCCACTGTTTGGCTGCACATGTCTTGGCTTGTTGCACGTCTGTGGATGTTGTTGGTGAGCTTTGTGTTTGACTGTTGTTTTTGTGTCACCATTGGTTCAGGCATCCCTGAGTGTGAGTGTGATGTTTGTGGATACAGCACAGGGTGTGTGGTTGGTTGTCAGTGAACTCACAGGACCTTATTTGCACCATTATGTGTGTTTCTCACAGGTGTGGAGTGTTGCAGGTGTGAGGTGGGTAGGTGAGGGGCATGTGTGGAGGTCCTACTTGTGTTTGACAGTCAGGGAGTGTGACAATGAGCCATGTGTGTTGTTCTGATGACATACACATGTCAAGTAAGTTGACACAGATGTGTGGCTGGTCACTGTATGACTTTAGACACTTCCTATCATTCCTGTGCCTATGCATGGCTTGCCTTGCTGTCTCCCTGAGTTGTTGCACAGAGGTCACTGTGGTTTAATTTCACTCACTGTGCCAGCCATGTCTGATTTGATGGCCTATGGGTGGTGTGATATGTTCCTTCTCTTGCATGTGATGTACACATGCTTTGTGGCTTGCTCCATGACTTTCCAGCACTGTCCACCTCACTTTTGCCTAGCCCATTTATTGTCCTACATTGCTGCTGACATCTGGTATGTGTATGTGGCTGTGTGTCAGTGTGGGGTGTGTCTGGGTGATTTGACAGGCAGTGTGTACAGTTGAGTGGTTGTTCATATGCAGTGTGAGTGTTCATTTTGTGATTGGACTCAGTTTGCTTGACATGAGTGGGGGTAGGTGTGAGGAGGAAGAATGCCCTGCCCCTGAGCTTCTGTGCAGGGTGTTCCTCTTCTCCCCCACCTTCTGAGACAGGCTCCCTCGTTGTTTGGTGTGTGTGGTGCAGGGTCTGGGTACACCTGGCTGGTTAATTGTGCAGGGGGGGGCACAGGAGGAGCACACAGCATTCCCCTAATGGGTGTGGGGGGCGTGGTGTGTGAAGGGTGAAGGTGAGTCCCTATGATCTTTGTGGACTGCCCATGCCTGGCGCTGGCCCTGCCGACTACATTGTGCGCATGTTTTCCCGCATCTGCACCGCTGTGGTGACGTGAGCGGGACATTGCTGTGATTTCGCGGTTGATGGGTGGCCCGGGTGCGGAGGGGTTATTTGGTGACAGGTAGGACATGTGTGGGTACACTTGGGGATGTGTTCCTGTCCCCACCAGAGTGTCTGATGTGGACAGGAACCGTATGTCAGCCCAGTAGTTGTGTGTTGTGGTTGTGTGCGGAGTAGTGTGATTGCGTGCCAGCGGCGTTGTCCGCGACGGGCCATTATTTGCTGGTAGTGGAGCAGGTACAGCACTGGAAAGGCGTGTAGAGCTGGATCCATTGCGGTCGGGACCGGGTGGAGGGGACCGGGAGTCTGGTTTCGCGCTCCGCTGTTGTGCTTCCGCCGTCTCTGGTTGGGTGGTTTTTCCGCTGCGGTGTGACTAGCTGTTTGGGGCATCGTGATTTGTACGGCAGATGGGACGTCATTTCGCATGGCGGTGGGTCTCTATTGGCTCACACCGCCGTGGTGGCTGGCGCATTTTTATGGCGGGTCACGTCGCACCACCGTGGATGGGAAATGGGCTATGTTTGCCCATCTTAATATGGCGGACGTGAGGACCGCTGCTGGCGTGCGGAAAATGACATTTTCCGCCACCGCCAGCCCCGCGGAGGTGCCTCTGCCCGCCATCCTAATGAGCCCCTTAGAGATGACCGCCAGCCCAGTGGTCATCTCTTCACATTGAAGTGAACCGTTGTCCTGTCAATGTTCTAAAGCTTTGGTGGATGGCCGCTGTCGGTTTTGACCGCCGTTGGTTTTGACCGCCGCCCACTAAACATTTAACTTATTTTTGGTTTTCAAATAAAAACTCCTAAAACAGAAGTTTGTTTCTGAAAAACAAAAATGTAATGACACCCACACCCTGGGAGTTGTCTCCCAGGGTGTGGGGGTAATTATATATTATTTTTGTCCCTCACCACCAAGTATTTCCTGGTGGTGATGGATAAGAAAAAAAGACATTACACCATCCACCCAACATAGGGTGGCCAGTCTAATGTACCCCACAGGGACGTTGGAGGAAGTATCCCATGGGGGCACTATTGACAGAATATTTCAGAATAAATTGTCTCTCAATGAGGCAGACAGGACTAAGGTTTGGCAGGCAGGGTACTCCATCGCGATTGCAACAGACTATCCTGTCTGCCAAACTCTAAATCAAGTCTCACTCCTGGTCCAAGTCACAAAAGTATTTGAGTACCTACATTTAACTGAAGTTATAGATGAATACTGATTGGGCCTCAGTGTAGGTTTTCATTTCCATCTAACTTGCAAAACAGGATGCAGACCACAACTCATTTAAATCAAACATAACCACTATGGACTTGATTCCCATTCAAAAAGCAATTTGCAAGTTCACTTGCAAATAGCCTTTTTCAAGAATGCAAAACAACTTTTGTAATTCAAAAAATTCAGTTTTGTACTTGAGTGTGAGTAAACCTCCTCCTGCAGTTGAAGATGGAGGGGCCGATTCACAGAACTAATCTGAGACAAAATCCTAAACTTACTACTTTTGGTATTCACAGAAGGCATTTAGTAGTAGTAAAGTTAGGACTGCTAACTTTACCACTACTAAATGCCTTCTGTGAATACCAAAAGTAGTAAGTTTAGGATTTTGGCTCAAGTTAGTAGTAGTAAAGTTAGTAGTCCTAACTTTACTACTACTAAATGCCTTCTGTGAATACCAAAAGTAGTAAGTTTAGGATTTTGTCTCAGATTAGTTCTGTGAATCGGCCCCGGAGTGTCCCAAGGTAGAAATGCCTTGGAAATTTGTTAACACCCACTAATTTAGAAGCCTATTTACAAACTGCATTATTTAAAAACATAAATAAATGTCATTGAATGTTTTAAAAAATGAATAAATAATTTTTATTTTAAAATATTTTATTAACCTTTTTAAATGTAAAAATAAGGATAACAATACTAACAAGCATTGGCATAGCCAATAGGTCTCGCCTTTGGGACCTTATAAATGTTGACATGGCTTGGCAGTTCGGGCTGGACTGTTCCCATGAGGCACAGGGTCAGACTGATTTGCATATGGCCATGTCTGAACTGGGGTGGTGGAGTGAGCTAAAGAATGATGATGGATTAAACCCAGATCAGTTGACTGGGGGTGAGTGTTTGATTGGCTCAAACGTTCCGTCCATCATCCCCTTTTGTATCGCTTATAAATGTTTAGCCAGAGATATTGACTTTGCCTATGTCTTTAAGCTGTGCTGTACAGAAGTCTGCAGCATGCTGAAAAGTTATAATAAAGAGGTGTCAGAAGCATTTTTGTTACCTTATATATGACCAAGAAAGCATTATGTACAACTGAACGACCATATTAAAAAAGTATTAACAATAAATAATGTCTTGAATTTTTTTTGTCCTTTCATTGCTGGCAACTTCTATCTGCCTGTCCCAATGGTTGCTTGTTATGGTTTTTTTTTGTTATGGGGCGGCATAAATAACAGGAGGGTGAAGGTTGGGAAATAGTACCTGTATAACAGCCAGTGAGAGAGTCAGTCAGTCAGTGAGAGAGAGAGTGAGAGAGTTAGTCAGTCAGTCAGTGAGAGAGTCAGTCAGTTAGTGAGAGAGAGAGAGTGAGAGAGTCAGTCAGTCAGAGAGAGAGTGAGAGAGTCAGTCAGTCAGAGAGAGAGTCAGAATGTCAGTCAGTCAGTGAGAGAGTCAGTCAGTGAGAGAGTCAGTCAGTAAGTCAGTTAGTGAGAGAGTGAGTGAGTTAGTCAGTGGGAGAGTCAGTCAGTTAGTCAGTGAGAGAGTCAGTCAGTCAGTGAGAGAGAGAGTGAGTCAGTCAGTCAGTGAGAGAGGTAGTCAGTCAGTCAGTGAGAGAGGTAGTCAGTCAGTCAGTGAGAGAGTCAGTCAGTGAGAGAGTGAGAGAGTCAGTCAGTCAGTGAGAGAGAGTCAGTGAGAGAGAGAGACAGAGAGTCAGTCAGTGAGAGAGAGTGAGAGAGTCAGTCAGTCAGTGAGAGAGTCAGTCAGTCAGTCAGTGAGAGAGAGAGGCAGTCAGTTAGTCAGTCAGTTAGCGAGAGAGTGAGAGGGTCAGTTAGTCAGTGAGTGTGTCAGTTAGTCAGTGAGTGAGTCAGTCAGTCAGTGAGAGAGTCAGTCAGTGAGAGTCAGTCAGTCAGTGAGAGAGAGAGAGTGAGAGTCAGTCAGTGAGAGAGGTAGTCAGTCAGTGGGCGAGTCAGTCAGTCAGTGAGAGAGTCAGTCAGTCAGTGAGAGAGTTAGTCAGTGAGTCAGTCAGTCAGTGAGAGAGAGTGAGAGTCAGTCAGTCAGTGAAAGAGAGAGAGTGAGTCAGTCAGTCAGTCAGTGAGAGAGAGTCAGTCAGTGAGAGAGTCAGTCAGTGAGTGAGTGAGTCAGTGAGTGAGAGAGTCAGTCAGAGAGTCAGTCAGTCAGTGAGAGAGGTAGTCAGTCAGTCAGAGAGTCAGTGAGAGTTAGTCAGTCAGTGAGAGAGTCAGTCAGTGAGAGAGAGAGTGAGTCAGTTAGTGAATCAGTCAGTCGGTGAGAGAGTCAGTCAGTCAGTAAGTCAGTGAAAGAGTCAGTCAGAGAGAGAGTGAGAGCGTCAGCCAGAGAGTCAGTGAGACAGTCAGTCAGTGAGAGAGATATTGAGAAAGTGAGTCAGTCAGTCAGTGAGAGTCATTCAGTTAGTCAGTCAGTGTGAGAGAGTCAGTCAGTGAGAGAGAGAGTGTCAGTCAGTCCGTCAGTGAGAGAGTCAGTCAGTGAGAGAGAGAGTCAGTCAGTTAGTGAGAGAGTGAGAGAGTCAGTTAGTCAGTGAGTGAGTCAGTCAGTCAGTGAGAGAGTCAGTCAGTCAGTCAGTGAGAGTCAGTCAGTCAGTGAGAGAGAGAGAGTGAGAGAGAGTCAGTCAGTGAGAGAGGTAGTCAGTCAGTCAGTCATTTCAATGGGATTCAAAGCGTAAGATCCCAGTAGAGGGGTTGTGTCCTTTCTGGTGATCCTGAAAGGCTGGACAGCCCCCGGTGCTGGGGGGGGCGGGGGTCAGGGGACATGCTTTCAACAGATGCTACGGCTGCAGAGACATGCGCTGTGCGGGTTTGCCAGCGCTGCAGGGGGCTGCACAGAAATGTTGGACGCGAAGGCTTGGTGGAGCCCATGGCGTATTGGGGGCTTGGGGGAGGGGGCATTTAAAGCCCCATTTCTTAGGCTCGCCCTTTGAGCTTATAGCTCTGTACCGGCTGGGCCTGTGTTGCTCTTGTAGCCCGGGGCCGTGTGCTCATCTGCAGCCCCCGCCAGTGTGGATAAAGACATTGATCGTACACTCAAACAGTGCAATCAATATACACACTCATGCGAGCCCCTCCCTGCTGCCCTCCCCTGCCCCCCTCCCCCTGGGGTCGGGAGATTAGCAGTCAGTAACTCCTGCGGTTCCGTTTGCCAAGCCTGATAAGCAGCGCAGGGGGTTAATTAGGCTTATATGCATTTACATCTTAATGGTACTTATTTTCAATTTAAAGACAGATTGAAAAACAACCACAGTGAAATATAAACAAAGAAAATGTAAATAAATGCACGACAGAATTCGACCCCGTTTAACAAGACACGCAAGGAAAGACACATATTAATAGTAACTTGTTCTTCTATCGCGATAACTTCTGCTATGGTAAAAAGATACAGAAATCATTATGGTGGACCACGCTTGTTGTTTAAAAACAGCGCCACATTCAAATGTTCTGCAGAAAATCGAGTTAATCAACGTCGACGTTAACATGGTATTTGAGGAAACATTGTGAATTGAACAATCGCTGTTGAAATCTGTCTGCTACCTGCTGCCACAGGCTCATCCCGCAACTCCGCATTTCATCCTGCCGACGTCTATCCATTGAGGTTTGGGAAATAGTAACTTATCAACTCAGATGGACCTGGGCTGCTATGTCAGTCAGTGAGGAAACCTAGGTTTTCTGTACCAGCAGGTAGACTCGTTGGCATTATGGGAGATCAAGGATGTCTGTGGTAATCAAGGGGAGAGGATGAGCCCTTACGGCCAGAGCTGCCGACTTTGGAGCTGGGGAACCAGGTTCGAGCCTCGGTGTCCGCTCAGCATCCTGTGATTCAGGGCAAATCACCTAATCTCCCCGTGCCTACCAAAAATGAATGTGTCCTTGTGTAACGTAACTGATGCTCATATAAAGCGCCCCAATACCTTCGAGTAGCGTTCGCGCTATATAAATCTGCAAAAAGGGGGAAAAAAAAGTCGGGGAGGACGGTGTACCGATCTGGACGGACTGTTCCAATTCAAGAGACATGGACTTTGTGTGCCAATCGGGGAGAGAGACAGGGATCTTTCTGCCAAGCAGTGATACTCATGAGAGTTTAGGAAGACGGAGCTCTGGACTGACGGCCTACCCGCGAGGCTCAGGTGAAATCAGGGCTAACGAGGCTGTTTGTGCCGATATCCCAGGAGCCCCCACCTCCTGTGAGGTCACGGTGCCCTTATAACACGTAGTTCACGATCAGACCCCTGCTGCTTTTATGTCTCAGTGTGGGGTAGTTTAGTTCCTCGTGACGGAATGCCACCCTCACATTTGATATGCTCTTATCCTAGAGAGGAGACACGCCGTCACCGAAGCCTCAAGTGAGCCCGCGAGTGCTGCGCGCGCGCGCACTGCAAAGAATTTAAGGAATGCAGCAGCCAATAGCGTGTGAGCAAAAAAAAAAAAACACACGCACGAGTTGGAAGTCCTTACTAGAAGCCTCGTAGGCAGCGCATGTGCGCTGTCGAGACCTAAAAAGGTATTTAATTACTTAATTAGTTCTATACATCACCTTTAATCATTGCATGCATAATAAAAAAAAATGTTTATCTTCTGTGGGATGTTTTAAAATGTAAACTTCAGAAAAATATTTTATTCAATATTTTATATATTCAAAGCAATAAACGTTTCAAATTAAAATGAGGTTATTAATGCTGCAGCATTTTTTATATTGCTCCGTACTGAAAACAAATATATAAAATTGGTTAACATGAATATTTAACATAATAATGTTTTTCCTAATTGGTTAAAAACTTTACTAAACTACTAACATTTTCCCTATAATTTACCGTAGGGAGATCTTTGCCCCGGTGGTGGTGATCTCCGCCTACATGTGAAAAGTTAGGAGTAGTAACTTTACACTAATAAATTAGGCTCCACCCCTAAATTCAGGAGGTGGAGACATGTAAGCATATACGTTTGATTAACTCTACACTCGTAAATGGTGAATAGCCAAAAGTACTAAAGTTATTTAAAATTGTAAGAGTACACTTACCTGTGTAGATAGATGTACTCACATTTAAGTTTAACTTTGGTGAGTATTCACCAATGATTTTCGGACCCTTTCATATACTGAAAACAATCGGAGATTTAATCCTGTCAATTTGCAGAGAGAGAAGGGGAGAGGAACGCCCCCACTCAAAATTGGTATGCATATATGGGTGATGGGTTTTCTCCACTGGAAAAAATATTTCCACAACAAAAAACAGAAAGTTATCAAGTGCTTTTGTACTTGTGAAAACATATACCTTTATACTGAGAAAAAGGAATTCACAAAACTTTTCCAGGATTCCGCATGTGCAATGTCAAGCAAGGACCATACTGTACAAGCGCATGGTCCGTAGCACCAGCTGACTTGACTGTCTCAGCGCCACATGGCTATGCTGCCAAGCTACCATGTGCATGAAGCCTTAGCATAGATGCCTGGGCAGATTGACCTGAAGGAACAGGCAGCCAGAATAGTACCTGGGAATGTTTTACTGGAGAGGTGCAGGAACAGAAATGAGTTCCAGTGCCCTGAAATCAATGTTGGTGGTGTCCACTGGCACAAATTAAGTCCTGCTTGAACCAGACCATGGAAGGGCTGGAATGCTTTAAAAGTCGCCTTTCAGAGCCTATAACCTTTTAGGATATTTAAGCGACAACTGAGCTATAAAATTATTCCTTCCTTTTTACCATTGTGCCCCTTGAGGAACGTTGGCTCACTTGCTTCACTTGCTCTCTGCAACTGAGGCAGTGGATGATACTGGTGGCAGAGAGAGGTGGTGCCAGTGGTGGATCTGGGAGGCATCTAAGGAGGAAATACAGCTCTATCTATCATTTGAAAGAGCTTTGAAAACATCAGTGTTCTGAGTATTATTTGAGCTGTCCTGCAGATCAAAAATGTGCAAACCAGCTATTGTTTGTACTTACATTCTGCCAATTTTCATCCAAACTGATTTAGTATCTTCCAAAAAACATGCATCTTTTAAAGTTTCCCAGTACTTCTATTCCATCCTTCTCTCCATGGCTGTAAAGAATGTTTCTGTTGTGCTGAATTGTATTGCTCTGTGCAACACTGCAATTGACCTTTCTTCTTCAGCAAATGCCAGCAGCTGTGTCAGGGTTGCTGTTTGTTCCAGGTCCTATGGAAACATTGTGCCGACTTCTCTGGCTGTTTTGGTTTGTTACATGTACTGCAGAAACTGACTAGGCTGCCCACCTAGTATGGCCTGTAGTTCTTCAATGATAGAAACTTGGCATTAATATAGAGGTTGTTTACCTTATCACATTTCCCATTTGCCCTTTTACTAACAACCATATCCTGCTAAAGGTTCTTAAAAGCCGGCAGACACCATAATGGCATCTCCACTGCAAAGGTGATAATAGTATATGATATATAGCTCTAAATATTTTGAAGGGGAGGGGACATATTTTGCCTTGCTGCCCAAAAAATGCATCTGGGAATGAATTATGTTTATTCCATTGCTAAGCTGCCAATCACAGAAAGCACCATCACAGAAAGAAGTAGGGCAGTCCAAAATGTTATGCATCACATCAATCAATCAGGATTTATAAAGCACGGCCAATCACCCAATAGGGAATCCAGGAGGTTGCAGGTCGCGGTGGCTTTTTCAAATAGTCAGGTCTTGAGGGCCACTCAGAATTCCAGAAGTGAGGTGATGACCTGAGGTGCGTTGGAAGGCTGTTCCAGGTCTTTGCTGTGATGTGGGAGGAGGAGCGTCCTCCACTTCTGCTTCAGTAGGTGCGGGGAGTACGGGCAAACGAAAGGGAGGTGGAGTGTAGTTTTCTCGGCGGTTGGTGGATGTTAAGGCGGTGGTTAATGTAGGAGGGTTCTTGGTTGTGTAGAGCCTTGTGTGCATGGGTCAGAAGTTGCATTGGCATCTCTTCTGTATGGGGAGCCAGTGGATTTGCCGAGGTAGGGTGTGATGTGGGTTCGTCGGGGATGGCCGAGCATAAGTCTGGCTGTGGCGTTCTGCAAGGTCTGAAGTCTCTGTAGGAGGTGTGCAGCGATTCCTACGTAGAGGGCATTGCCGTAGTCCAGTCGGCTGGTGATGGGGGAATGTGTCACGTGCGTCTTGTGTGAAGGGGTAGCCACTTGAAAATCTTACGTAGCATGTGCAGAGTGAGGAAGCAGGTGGAGGCGATGGCGCTGATCTGTGATTTCATGGTGAGTTTGTTGTCGATGATTCTGAGGTTTCTGGCATGGTCGGAGGGAATGGGTGCAGGTCCTAGGTCTGATAGCCACTAGGAGTCGTTCCATGTGTTGCTGCTGTTGCCAAAGATCAGTACTTTCGTGCTGTCTGTGTTCAGCTGCAGGCAGTTGTTCTTCATCTAGTCAGTGACATTTGCCATGCATATGTGAAAATTGGTTCTGGTGGTTGTGGTGTCATCAGTGAGTGAGAGGATGAGTTGGGTGTTGTTTGCGTAGGAAATTATGTTGAGACCGTGAGATCTGATAATGTTGACCAGCGGGTCATATATGTGTTGAAGAGATTGGGGCTGAGGGATGAGCCCTGGGGTACACCTCAGGTGGTCTTCTTGGGTTGAGAGGTGAAAGGTGGGAGGTGGATCCTCTGGGTTCTTCCGGTGAGGATGAGGTGATCCATCTGAGCGTGTCCCCTTGGATGGTGGTAGAGTCTTTCGATCAGCGTGTGGTGGGATACAGTGTTGAAGGCTGCTGAGAGGTCAAGGAGGATCAAAGTTGCTGTTTCTCCTCGGTCGAGGAGGGTTTGGATGTTGATGGTGGCTGCGATCAGGGCGGTTTCGGTGCTGTGATTGCTACGGAAGCCAGATTGGGAGGCGTCATGTAGTTGGTTCTGCTCCAGGTATGTCGTAAGTTGATTGCTTTTATGGTGGAGGTGGTATCCTGGGGAGAGAGGATGTTCCATGTGGTCAGTGTGTGGTTTCTGTCAGTTAAGGTGGTGGCGTATCTGTTGAGGAAGTCTGTAGGTGTGAGTTGAGGTTAGAAGTTTCTGTATATGGTTGCGATCTTGTCATGGAAGAAGTGGGTGAGGTTGTTACACAGCTCCTGAGAGTGTGTGATTTTGTTTTTGCTGGCAATATTGGAAATGGAATGTCAAAATTGGCAAAGTAATATACCCATGAATTATCCAATCCGCGGAGGGCATTTCCTCAATGGTGAAAGGTAACTTCTCTAGCTTTTCAATGTGTCACATGGTGTATTTTGCATCTTTACAAGCCATGAGTATCTGCTGTTCCATCCGGTGATATGGAGAAAACAAGACTAGTGGCATTAATATGTCGCCATGGCACATGGCCAGAACGTAGTCTTTGAAGTGTCCAGCTTAATAGCATAATAGACCTAAGTTGTGACTGCCTATGTTGCTTTTGCGGGCGTATCCTGTTGTTAATGTCTATTGCAGATGACACTATGTTGCCCAAAGAGTATAATCTAGAGGATAAGGTGGTCATATCATTGTTAACCACTGCCAACGTCTTTTCTAAATTAACCCTTTCAATTTTGAGCAGTCTTTCAGCAGCATCCTCCTGAGAAAACTTCCATAATTCATTGTATATGTCATATAAGAAGCGCTTTTGATGTGGTTTACGGGGACGCAATAAAAAATCCCCGAGTTCCAGGTCATCAGATAAAAAGGACAAGTGTTGTTTTACCAAAGACAGTGTCGAGGTTTTTAGCCAATCAAGGCACAACTTCCCAACACTGTAAGTTGTTACCACACCGAGTGTTTAGACTGCACATAACACTTGTCATGTCTACTACTCTTGAAACCCTTGGTGTTACCCAGGAATCGTGCCTGACATCCGTTAGTGTCCAGTGGCCAAACTAACCATCCTTTCCAATTGGGGACAGATGAATTGTATGTGAAATTACACAGCATGGCATCTAATATATCCTCACTGTAATGGGTTAATTGTTGCCTGTTTTCGAAATGTGCAAATGTGGGAATTTGTGGTTTGTTCAAATCTTTCTTCATGGCTATTCCAAGACATTTTTTTGTTGCACAGTTTTGTTCAGGAAAATAATTTGTTGTGGTATCAGGCATGTTCTAAACAAAACCTTGATTTCCTGAACCTGCCAGTCTCTTGTACCCCAAATAGATTTTACATCTTTGATGTCCCTCCAAAAGTCGAAACCCTGTACAGACAGCTGGGAAAGAAAAGAGGTAGAATATATCAGCTTGGTGTCAGTTAGCATATTTTTCTTTGCAGGTGATGGTGCAAGCCTATAAAAATATGAGTCTGGGTCTGATGAATCGTAATCAGAAAAATAAGCAAACTTCTGTGCAAATGTGTTTGAACTTCCCTGTGGTGGCGCAGGGCAATGTTCTTATTGAGTGTAATTATAAACTGCATGTGGAACACTTGCTTTATGCAGGAAATGATGGCCGTAATTTTGAAAGCAGAACATGTCATCATAAGTAGCTGCACCATCATATAATTCATTAGAGAATCAATGTCCCAATCATCAGAAACAGTACTAGGGGTAATGACATCATTCAAAGAAATTTTGAACAAATATGGATTTTGTAAAAGTTCAGTAGGGCAACACACATCATACGATACCCTATCCCAAACAATTCCCTCGGGAACTGGAACTGCTCAAATGATCACCAGGGAAAGGTTTCTCCTTTCATGGTGTGATGATGCATGTGGTTTTAGTATCAAGTTCACCAGCTGTACTGCAGAACGTTCTGGAAGATAATATCCATTTAGAAGCAGGAAAAAGATTGTCACCAAATCAATCCAGAGGACCAGGAAAAGTAACCCAATTGTAATCCAAAGGTGTAACCAAGGAGAAACAAAAGATGTCCTTTTCAGCTAAAGATAGAAAACATGCACTTTCAGCCAGAAAGGGAGAGGTGGCGGTTGTGGTGGTGGATCCAAAGCATCAGAAGATAAGTCATCAAAGTTGATGAAGTAACCAGAGTCGGACCTATCAATGTTTGGCAGCTCAGCAGGTGTAGTAGAACTGTGAGATGACTCGATCTGTGGTACATTGATGTAGACCTTATTCTTGTCTTGATTCTGAATTGAAATCTGAGTTTTTGTACTAATTGACTGTACAGTAGTTGTTGTTGTAACAGGTAGAAAAGATACTTCATTGTTGTTGTTTGTTGTCTCTCGGTGAAGAAAGGATGCTTCTTCAGTTATCAAAGCTTCCATCAGAACTTCCTGTACAATAGTGAGAGGAGGCAACTAGCTACCCAGGAGCCGACGCGGCTTACTGTTGAGATTAGGCCACATAGTGTTTTTTGATTCATCAATGGAAACAAATCTTTTGTCTTTGCGACCAGCAAGGGGTGGAAGAAGTATGGTTCTGATACCTTCAATAGCCAGGATAGGTACAGGTGCTCTGTAAGATGGGCCAAACTCTTTTTTGTCCACAATTTTCTCCCTGACAAGATCCCCAACCTTCGGGATCTAGCCAGGCCATGCTGGGACTACCTTCACTTCTCCAATGGCGGTGCATTTTACTTGGATACTGCTTTATTCGTCCCAGCATTTGTTTGGTTCCTGAAAAACAGCCAAACGTCCATTGATGTCAAATGGTATTTCTGCTGCCACTGTGCTGGGATTGTCGAGATCTGGGACCCACTTCTTTACCCCAAACAGGATTTCGTAGGGAGTCTGAACACCCAGGGATTTTCTCTGCATGTTGTTGAGTGCCCTCTGGACCCCATATAGGTGATAGACCCAACTGTGACCTGAGCCTACAACCCATGCTTTTAAAGTCTGCTTTAAGTCACAGTTTTTCCTCTCCACTACCGAATTTCCCTCGGGATGATAGGGGAAGGAGTAACGAAAGGTCACACCCAAACTTCCCATGGCCTCTTTGTAAGCCTGAGAGCTAAATGCCGGACCCTGGTCGTAGTGTAATGTGCCAATTGCGTATGTCCCGATAAAGACTCACAGATCCTTTATAACAGTTTGGGCGTCAGCCAACTGCTGTGGCCATACCTATAGGAATCGAGAGCAGGAATCCACTGCTACCAAGATGTACTTGTAAGCCCTATCTGATTGTTGAAGGCTGCAGTAATCCAAATGGACACAAGCCAGTTGCTTGTTTGAAATCAGTAGAGGTGTCTGTGGTGGACGTGCTACAGTGGAACCCTTCATCTGCTGGCAGATGTCGCATTTAAGGGCAAAGTCCTTGGTCTGTTTGTAAAGACCTGGCCACCAATAGCGCTGCTGCAGTAATGAAATTGTAGCAGCCACCCCAACATGTGCAGAAGCCAGACCCTTGTGTGCAGCTAGTATCAACCCCAGTTTGCGATCTGTGTTTGGTATTACTCTATCCCCTACTCGAGGAATGTGAGCATATGGTATGTTGTTAGTGTGGTAAGTAGAGGTCTTTGAGAAGGCACGATTGAACTACTCAGGCACCCCATTTAAATAAGTACTTAACCAACGTTGGCGGCGCCATATTGAGTAGTTTCCACCCGACGGTAAGAACTGCGCGTTTGTGGATAGCATAACTGTTGGGATGGTGCCAGACTGATTTTATGCACCCCCTCAGGATATATTGTCCTACAGGCCAGCTAGCTCACAGTGCCACCATGAGTACCCCTAAACCTAGGCAGGCGGGTAGTAAATGGTTCTGGCAACCACTGAACATGACAACCCTGATCTCCCAAGGATTGTGGTAACAAATCTAGAACCCTTTTGCTCAGTCACTCGTGCTCTCAGAAAATTATACAAGGAATACACAGTGGGACGTTTTCAGTGTTTATTGAACCAGCTTAATTCTTGTATAGAATATATGTGCTGCAATGATCAATAGACAGAAGCAGATGAAAGTTATTAGAAGTACCAGGACAGTGAACAGAATAAAAAGTTCCATAATGGTGCTAAGACAATGTATATTTGCATACATATAACACAGTATAGAAATCTGGCATACTCCTACTATGCAGTCCCTAACCTAAGTGTCTAGGGTGTGTGTATGTATTCTGCCAAGAATCCCCGTACTGGAGGATCCAACCCCGGTTACCTGAAGGGAAAGAATGTAAGTCCCCATCTTGGTCATAAGCTGGACACCCTTTGCAGAGATATCAAGAAACTGTTGGGCCGAAGCTTCAGCATGTAGAGACCTTGCCAATGTCAGCAGAGCACTTCTCTAACTAAACCCAGAAATGCTTGTTTATTTATAATGAAAAGCAGCCTTGCGTCCCCCTGGGCAAGCCAGCATTGTTAGGGTCTTTAGATAGCCATGTTGCCTCATGGATAAAAAATAGAACATCATTTGCACAATGCATGTCGAGGCTTTGTTCATGGTGTTCAAGGAGTCGTGATAATGGTCTCGCGAAGTGGAATCTGTAAGTGAAGGAGTTTCAGAGAAACTAAGCATTGTCACACACACAAATGTGTGTAAAATGTTAATGTGTGAAAGGGAAGGCAATGTAAGAAACATGTTTATGGTGAAAGATGGCATTGTTTCTATGTGGTCCTAAGACACATGACAGCAGCTAAATAAACAAAGTAGCACACAGTTATGGGATCCAAAGGCGAACCTAAATTACAGTTGGAAGCTAAATCAAATCAGGAAGGCAACTCTATTGGTTTAATAGATGTCCAAATTCAAGATTCAACCAAAGGTGATTTCAGAGAACAGCGAGCTCTCTAGTCATGGAAGAAAGCAAAATGAAATAGGGTGCAAGCAACACAGAGTCATGAATAAGTCACTTTGCCTACAAAGTAGGAGGCAAGTTTAGTTTAAAGTGCTTGGAAGGAGGGGCATCCAAGGAGAGATGATCTTAAGAAGTAAATTCATTTCCATCTTAAAAACTTCTTTTTGAATGTTATTAGCAAAAGCAATTCTGGCAGAATAGTTCTGCAAGCTGAATGGAGTAAGCATTTATAATGAGAACAGACCACATTACAGGCCAGTTTTCCTAAATGTGATACTTAAAAAGTCATTCTGACCTTTTCATTTATTATTTTCAGGAACATAAGTTTCTTTTAAACCTGAGCTCACTCCTGGCACAAGGGGAGTTCTTTTAATCTGTTAAGGGAAGGCTTGATTAAGGGTGGTGGTAATTAGCTTGCAGTTAGACTGTGGAATATCGAAATGTAGAAGACTGACAAATAAATGTAGCATCAAGTACTGTTAGCAGAGAGTGTTGAACGAATTGTGATTGAACAATTTCCAGTTCCTGGTAAAGGCCCAAGAACAGGTAACCTTCATTGCATCATTCATACAGAGAATCTCAAATAATAACAAAAGGTCAGATCAAAAAAATATGGGTGCCCTGCAAAGAGCAGAGAGCATTAGCCTGGATCATATAACTTGCAAAGTGGGTTGGCTCATTAGCATGTTGCATCAGCAAGCAAAAATGTAAGTGTGCAAATATGCCTTAGAGATCAAGAGCTGTGGTGTTCTTCGTGTAAAGCTTTTAATTGCTGGGGATGATAGCGACAGCACAATCAGTTGTAAGGTTTACTAGACTCTCTTCTAAACTAGCTACGAAAGATGAGAAATTCCAAGGGGGAGGGGCGTGGGGGGGAATATGAATAAAAATGAAAGAGTTCTCAGATGAAGCACACATTTTAATTGCGAGTGATTACGAGTTCCAGAAGTAAGTGGAAGATTAAATAGCTGTCTGAAGGTGAGGTTTTTAAGCAAGTGACTAGGCTTCTGCCACATCTTTCACGTGGACAATTGCCATGAAAATAAACCAGCTATTCACAAAGGTAAATTTACATGTGATTAAAGCTACACGTGTAAATTTACTTTTAGACTGTGTAGTAATGTACTACTTTTGGCTATTAACTATTTCCAAGTGTAAATTTACTACAAAGTGTGAACTTGCATATCGCCACCCCCTCAAACAGGGAGTGGAGCCAAATTATGTAAGTTACTAATAGTAACTGTTGGACCTGGCCCTTTTGCAGGGTTATCCCGAATCTTTTGCCTTCCTCCTGTATTTTTTCTGACCTGTTTTCATTGGCATTAGTACTTTCAGCACTTACCAGTGCTGATCAGTGCTAAAGTGCATGTGCTCTCTCCTGTAAACTTGGTAAGATTGGTCTACACCTGTTTTGCATATTTAATTTACTTGTAAGTCCCTTGTACAGTGATATCCTATATAACCAGGACTTGTAAATTAAATGCTACTAGTGAGCCTGCAGCGCTTCTTGCGCCACGCACAGAAGTAGCCTTTCAAACCTGTCTCAGGCCTCTGTCACTACGGGGCCTGCTTGCGCAGTTTACTGCCACAGTGACTTGGCATTTAAAGTTACTTGCCAAGTCTGGAACTCCCCTTTTACTACATATAGGTCGCCACTAAGGTAGGCCCTAGGTAGCCTTGTGGGCAGGGTGCTGTGTAGGTAAAAGGTAGGACATGTGCCTTTGTTGTGTGGCATGTCGTGGTAATGACAAACAGCCTATTCGGTTTCTCACTGCTGTGAGGCTGTCCTCTCATAGGTTTGCATTGGGAATTCCCTGATGTGTGTTTGAGTGGTAATTCTTATCTGAAAGGAGTAGCGTTGCCATGTTTGGTATATTTGTAATATTGGTGAAAAATCCTGCTAATTGGTGAAAGTGGAATTTTATTACTATTCTAGAAATTGTACTTTTAGAAGTGGACATTTCTATGTGCTTATAACTCTTTGTGCTTTGTAGCCTGACTCCAATCATCGTCTGGTTTAGACTGACAGGGGCCTGTTTTGTGCATTCACTCTAGACCAGAGGTCTTCAATCTGTGGGGCGCGACCCCCAGGGGGGCCGCGGAGGCCAGGGAAGAGGGTCGCACATTCCCCAGCTTCACTTGTGCCTGCAATCCAAAACGTTTGCTTTCGTTTTGGATAAAGACAGCAGTCCTGGGAAGGCTAATTTAGATCTTTATCAGCTGAAGTTCCATCAATTGAGTCTCTTGTGCTGTGAAAAGTTTTGGTGCAGGGTGTGGGCTTGGCTAAGTGAAATGCAAATGTGCCTAAGTTAATCTGCAAGTGTAAAGGGTGCTTGGGGGCTGATTCTCCCTTTATTTGATCAAATCACTCCAAGTTTTGTGATGACAAAGATTTGGGTTTTTAGTGGTAGTGCAAAGAGTTAATAACTGAGCTGTGAAGTGTGTGCTTTTAATTTTAACTGCATTTACAGAGCCCTTAGTTCCTCCAAAGGTGTGTTGAACGGACAGTTGTGTAAAAAGAAAATTGCATTACATATGCTCTGGTATCACTAAAATCTACATTTTGGAAGCACCATTTTACTGAAAAACTATTTGCATGTTTTGCAGCACTCTGTCTTACACTGTGATGTCCTACAGTGCCTTTCCCACTGAGTAACAATTTTTAAAATTTATTTTTCATTGACGCTGCCCATTATTTTATATGTAGATACCTGATAATGAAAAACCTAAAAACGTACAGAATATTTTGGGGCTTATTTATGAGAGGCTTTCATCACCAGAGCATCTCTTTTTTTATGCTCCGGTGGCGCAAGCATCTCAACCATACCTATGAGGCTGTGCAAAGTCACCCTGCATGGCTTTGCATGGCCTCATAGATATGGAGTAAGACATAGCAGCGCAAGTCACTGCGTTGCCTTACTCTGCGTCAAGGAGGTGTTCTTTGGGCTTTGTGTGGGGTTCCCACGCAACACTCATGGATTTCGATGCTGCTCCATATTTACAAAATCACGTAAACCTGGGGCAGCTCCAAAAACAGACGCCTCCCCAGCGGAGGTGTAACGAGGAGAAATGTTTTCATTTCTACTCGTTTTTCCTTATTCCATGTGTGCTGCATTCTGCAGCTCATATCGAAAGAGGAAAACACCTCTCGGGATTGTTTTCTTGAAGGAAGGTGCCCCTTCCTGTACAAAAACAATCCTGTCTATGTTGGTGCTAGGCAGCAATTTATGCGCCAACGCAAAGGAAAAGGACAAGAATGCACCGAATTTCATAAATACTGTGCATTCCTGCCCTTTCACATCGGCATAGGGCAACGCAGCAAGAAGACTTGCGGCGCTGCCCTTCTCCAATTCCTCATAAATAAGGCCCTTTGTTTTTAGCTACACCTTTGAATACACCCCCACGCTCACTGACCTTTTGTTTGCTAAACAGTGTTTAATATTATTTCCCCACCGTAAAAATTATTTGCTGTGGAAATTGGGGGTGTTTATGGTTGTCGATAGTTGTCTATGATGAGGAGTACCAGGTTCTAGAAATTTTCATCAGAAGGGGGTTCTTACGCCTAAAAACGTTTGACAAGGGGGTCTCGGCATCAAAAAGTTTGAAGACCTCTGCTCTAGACAGTCACAAAGGGAGCTGAGGTGTGCCCCGTATATCCTGACGGGTCTTTCTGGGTTAGAGTGGTGGGAGGAGTTGTCGCCTGCACCTGAATAGGGCTGTGCCCATCTTTCACAATGCTGTCCCTGCCCCCCCTGTAGTGTGTCTGGAGCCAGGGCTGGGGACTGAATGGGGGTGTAGTGCACTTCTACAGTCTGTATTGAAGTTATCTTCACATCAAAGACATTATGAGTATAAGTACAGGGGCCCTGACCCCATGATTTGAGACACTGCGTAGTCTTGTAACCAGATGCTGCTGGCTCTACAGACTGCACCTTGCCAGAAGGAACTGTTATGCTGCCAGGAGGAACCACCATTGAACTCCCTTGTGTGTTGTGCTGACCTGTGGCATGTTGGGCTGCAAGAAGGACTCTGTGCGCTGGCCTGCTGCATCTGTTTCTGATTGGTGCCCCCAGTGATCTTCCAGGGCTTGGTGGCCTGCCTTGTGTTTGTAAAAACGTAGCGCCTGGTGAGCGCTTCATTCCTTTGGTTCTTGGTAGCCAGAGAAGCTTGTGGTGAGTGCTTTATGCCCAGTGTGTGTTGAGAGCTTCACTGGTGCCGCAAGTGTGTGAAGGGCTTTCCCCCTTCAAGAAGAAGTACCCTGAACTGGGGCGTGGTAATCGCTTTGCACTCGATTTTCTCAAAGCAGCGTGCCGGGAGTTGAGAACAAATAAACTTGCCTGCACTTTTGCCCCCGTGAGGCATACCAGGGGAGTAGCGTATCTGCCAAGCAGGTCGTTGACAGGGCAGCGTGTCCGGACTGGTGAGCCGGAGAGAGGGAGAGCACTGAAGGCCTGGATTGGTGTTCATGCCCGCCCGCCTACACCTGCCGCTTCGGGAATCATCATTTGCGGGCCTTTCTAAAACAGCTGTCTGAGACCCCGGAGGGTCCCAAACACGTTGCAACCCTGGCCTCAGTACAGTGGGAAGCTGCATTAATTTCAGCAGCTGACCTGCACGGTCGCGGGCAGCTGCCTTGCTGATTTTACTGGAAGGGGGACCTGGGGGGGTTGCATCGTAGTCTCCCCGCTGTGTTGGGCAGGTTCTGGGGTGGCTCGATTCGCACCCAGTAAGGCCTCCCGGCCGAAAGGGACAGTGTGGGAATTCCCCCAATCTTTACTGTCAGACATACCGTCGGGGCATTGGAGCATCATCGATCAGTACAGGGAGGAACCCTAACCCCTGGAACCACAGTGCTAAGCGATTATATATATATATATATATATATATATATATATATATATAATAATAGGGCCTAGTATGTCATGACGCATTTATTTAAGGAATGTTCTTGTGGTGGGGATCAGTGTCAGTCAAGCGAAGAAGGTGGAGATATTTGGGACAGGTTAATTTGCTCAATTCCATGGATAGTAAAGCGATGAAGGGGCGTCAGAGTTCAGTGTATGAGGTGCCTTGTGCTGAAAGAGTCAGAGTCAGTCTCTTCATCCCTAATATATACCATAGGTGGTGAAGCTACATACTTTAATGAAAAAACGATTAAAATATTTAGGGCCAGATGTACGACGGGATTTAGCATGCGCAACCGGGTTTGCGACCCGTTTGCACATGCAAATATCCTGTTGGCCATGTACAAACCCTATTTTGCGACTCGCAAAAATTTGCGACTCGCAAAATAGTGTTTTGCGACTCGCTATTAGGAAGGGTGCTTTTCCTTCCTAATAGCGACCTCAAATGCCATGTATGACTGTTTTGCAACCGCAATTGCGGTCGCAAAACAGTCAGTAGTTTACCACCCTTCACAGAAGGGTGGTAAACCACTCACAAACGGTCCCAGAGACCACTACCAGCCCTTAAAAAATGAAAAAGAAAAGTTACATTTTTCTTTTTTAAATGCATCCCATTTTCCTTTAAGGAAAACGGGCTGCATTTAAATAAAAAAAAAACTGCTTTATTTAAAAGCCGTCCCAGACATGGAGGTCTGTGACCCCAGCAGGCCACCATCCCTGGGAGTGCCCGCCATTCCCAATGGGGTCGCAAATTGCGACAGCCTCATTAATATTCATAAGGCATGCAATTTGCGACCCCACTGGGAATCGCAAACAGTGTCTCAGACACTGTTGTATATTGGAAATTGCGACTCGCAAATTGCGACTCTTGCGAGACGACAATTTCCAATGGTCGTACATCTGCCCCTTGGTCTTATATTACTATTCATTTATATATTATTTTATAATATTAAATTAAATGTTTATATATTTCTAAAAAGTTGAAATAAATTAATTTATTTTAACATTATTTCCTATTGCGTCCCAGCCTCTGTTATTTTCTATGGGAGGGTGTACAGTACCAGTGCTTGCCCATGTGTGTTGCTGCACTTACTCCAGATATGAGCTGGAGTACATTTACTGCTGTTTTTTGGCTGTATTAACTTTTGAAGTGCAGTTTGTGAATAGCAATGACCTTAATCTTTTGATGGTGAGTGTCTCTTCCTCCGTAAACCTCTCCCTAAGCCCCTCCTTACTGCTCCATAAGCCCCTCCCATTTAGTAGTAAGTATTCCCTATCTAGACACCCTCCCAATCCCTCCCAGATTTACTACTAAGCAGTAAATTTACATGTGTGAGGATCTCTCCATAGAAAAGATAGAAGAGGTGGAGATTTCCACTCATAGGTTGGGAACAAAATTTTGAAGTAAGTATGTACTACAAAATGAAGTTTTTGAATCAGGCCCACAGTATCCATAGTACCTGACTGGTGTTGCTTCAGTTAGAGGCAAATATTCCCAGTGTTTTAGCCATATATCTGAGGCTGGGAATCTATCAAACCTGTTTTCAGTAATCAAGTCTTTTGCATCAAATGAGTGCCGTGGTAGAGATCGGAAGGTAAGCGGACCACCTTTAGCGAGTTGAGGCTATTAAATGTATGTGGCTGGGTGCCCAACTTTTTTGTAGGCTTGTCTGATACAACATGTAAAGTAAGTTAAACTTACAGAAGGGTGCTAATTACTGTGGCGCTTGCGTACAGGGAGTTGGGTTGCAAGTGACACAGATCCACACAAGAATAATGGATGGAATGTCCGATTAAGGGAATTACAGGGTGGAAAAGGGGCAGCCATTCTGGTCCTGGCCTGTCATTGAAGGGTGCTGGCAGTCTTGTCTTTAGCGCGGCATTGATGCAGATACACTAGACATGCAGCAATATAGGCTGCATTGACATTCAGGCAGGAGCACCAATCAGTCAGGTAATGCCCAGGTGCCTATTAATAAAAAGAGAAAAAGGGAACTAATGAACTGAGAACAAACTGAAGCCCTGATACTCTTAAAAGATTTGGGTGGCTTCCCATCCCATGGACCTACTGGGAACAAAATACAAACTTAAATAAAGCTGATAACAAGACCCAAAAGAAAAAAATAGCAAAAATAATAAAAGCATCAAGTGCGAGGTCATTATGAAAGTTAAAATGAATAGGAGGGAGTGGGGTTGGGCACCTCCAATTTACGAGGGAAGCAATATAACAAAAATAAAATAAAAAGCATAAACTACGTGTAACAGCATATGTGCAGGTCCTTATCAAGTGCAGAGTGGCAGCAGAGCTTACAATCTTACTCCTCATCCTTCCAGTACTTCCCTGCCCTAGTCACTATAACAGGAGTTAAAAAGCCCTACAAGATCCTGGCTCAGTTACCCCAGGTAGGGCAGCCGTAGTAGTTGGTGCTTCCTGTGCTGCAGCTGCTCCAGCAGTTCAAGAAACAGGTAGTTGTTAGCAACGCCACTCAACGTCCACTTCTCATCCGCCAGCATCTCTTAAGCGACACTTGCATTATGTTTAGCTCCAGCCTGCCTAGCAGCATAAAGGCTCATTGCTTTTCTAGGGTGCAACAGAGCTTAATGTTCACCCGCCCAGAGAAAAGGAAGGTGATGTGTCCTCCTCCATCCATGACCACAGCTCCAGCTCATAGAGCTCAGGAGGAAGGCTAGACTACAGCATTGTTAGGGGAAGTATCTTATCCAAAATGGTATCTGCATCATCATATTCACATGGCATCCTGGGGGTATTGTCAACAATGGGCATCTCTGCTGTGCAGAGCACAGAGAAACGAACTAGGGGCATTAAATCTGCTGGAGTTCACCAAAATCCACTGCTGCTCTTTCACTGCCAAACTCCCCACTCTATCTGTCACGTGCTGCAGTGGAGTAGGCTGCTAGTGGCAGCAGATTTTTATCTTTGCACAGTTAGGGAAATCCCTCATCTAAGATAGCACATCATGTCGCTCATGTCCAGGCAATCTTACATAACAGGCTGAGTGTATCCATGTCCCACAGACCTTCAGTGCCCCACCAGCGGCTCATTGGCACTAATGCCAGGCATGGACTCATTTTCCAATGGAAAACGTTAGTGTTACACATTGAAATATATTTTTTGCTTTGGAAAAAGTAGCAGGCCAACTAAAAGGTGTTTGTATTTGGTTAGAAAAACAAAATGGCTTGATAGTGGTGCCTAAATGAAAGAGTAAGCGTGAACCAAGCACTAATTGAACTTTCACTTATGGTTTACAAGAAAGCATGCAAAGACTAAATGCTTGTCAAACATAAAATAAACTTCAAACAAACGATGAAGGTTCTAGCTTGCTACAGACGTTCTGCCTCCACTGGTGCATATTCTGGCCCTTCAGGTGCCAGCAATGGATTCCTCAGAGTTTATGTGGTGAGTAGTGGAATGTACATATATAGCGCATTCTAACCACAGGTGGTGCATGAAAACCTTTTAGGCTAGCTAGCAGTTGGCTTTTATCTGTTCAATAGTAATATGAAACGCATTGGAAAATGCATACCTCAAGTGATTTCACTGAGTAGCATAACACGATTTTAACACCAAGGGCCAATGCAGGCTGCAGTATGTTCTGTGGAAATGATCCTTTTTTAAATGAAATTATATCAGACAGTCAAAAAAGACATTTTACATACCATAGAGCCACTGTCTCAGCCAGGAACTCTATGATCCCAGTGAAAAGAAGAGCCAGCTCATTGACCTGCTACATTCCAATACGTTAAACATAAATTAGGATTAGCTGAGAGAATAAAGTGTCATGAATGAACTGCATTGCTGGCAATGTTGCAACTAGAGCAATGATTGAAAAAAACTGATATTTAAGGCAACAAACCTTGCTGTAAATTTTCAGCTTGAACATAAATGTTCTCTTGTCTCTTCTGTCCAGACTTTTCTGCGCATACTATAAAAATAAAAAGTATGAACTCATTAGATTTTTTTTTTTTTTTAAACTTATATACATAGATCATAGTAATCTTGCCTTATCATTGTATCAATTGAGAAATAAACATTAACAGCCACATGCAAGGACTTGCAGCAAATTTAAACTGTTCACTATGTACACTGCGACTAGCCAAATATAGGGGCCGATTACGAGTTTTGCGGTCTTACTACTGCTGGGCTGGTGGTCTTCCGCCCGCCATATTACGATGCATGCAGCCTGAACCGCCGACCGCTGTCGTCAAAGTGGTTCCCGCCAGCAGAGCGGTGGAATGCAAGGTTGGCGATGCGTACTCTGTCACGTTAGGGCCACGGCTTCCCACGAGCCAATTACGAATTACACAGTTGTACTTGTGATCCCCGTGCGACGGTTCCTCGACAGCTGTAGGCCGTCGCGGTACGCTTTCAGCAAAGCACCAGAACAGTGCCCATTGGATGGATAAAAAACAACACAGCTGATATTCCATTGGCCAAGTATACACACCTGCAAATCACACTATAAAACACACCTCATCTCAGACCACGATCCTTTGCCTCTCCACTACAGCACAGCAAGACAGACACCACACTTTTTCGTTCAGATAAGACAGCCCTTTTTCCCCTACCCCATTCAACACTCTCCACACACTATTTTTGCACTTTTTTCTAAAATCCCTTGGTGTTTTTTTCTCATTGACACTCATTTTAATTTACACTTATGTTACATAAAAAAAATCCACGTTTTTCAGAGGCTGAGCTGTCAGTCATGATGGATGAAATCATAAGAGTAGAGCCACAATTGTTTGGAGCCCAAGTTCAACATACTCCTCTCAGTAGGAAAAGGGAAATGTGGGACAGGATAGTCAGCAGAGTGAATGCTGTAGGTACCATCCTGAGCACAAAGGAGGAAATTAGGAAGTGGAACGACCTGAGGGGGAAGGTGTGTTCCCTGGCCTCCAAGCAACACTTGGAGGCCCAGACGACTTGTGTTGGTCCTCCCAGTGCCCCATTACAACTGTTTCTCTAGGAGGAGAAGGTCATCCTGCAATCTGAGGGCTTGACAGGAATAGCTGGGCGAGTGGAGTCTGGTAAGCTACACCTCACTAACTGTCACAACACCTCAATGCTCTGTATGCTCTCATCTCAGCTTTTGCTGTTGTGTTGTCTATCTACTTTCCTAACCTGCAATACTCAAAGTATCAGAGATGTTTGATTGTCAGTGTCAATGTGCATTGCCGAATATAAGATCATATGTATCAATCTCCATTACATGCCACATGTTGGAATGGTGTCTGTAAGTCTATTACTATTAAATCATCATCCCAGGACGCATGATATGTGTCAATATGTAAATGTATGGTCGAGCCCAACTGCATTTTGACAACATGTATGTTACACTAACCATTTTGCAAGTGTGAGGCGCTGTTTCTGTAACAGAAAACAAGATGAAATCGTGATTTTGCCCATTCTCACTTCTCCGACATGTTACAACTGATGTTCACTTCTCATAGAGTTAACCAGTTGTCAAGTGTTGGGAAGTAGAGATTGAAATGACTACAACTACCATGAGGTCCTGTTTCTGTAACAGAAAACAAGATGCAATTGTGATTTTGCCCATTCTCACTTGTCTGACTTGTTACAACTGATGTTTATTTCTCGTGGACTGAGCTATCTACATACAATGCTCTACTCAGAGACATTTATGCCTTCTTTGCTTTATGTTGTCCTGGTCTCCTCAACTGAAACTATTGATGGCATGAGTCACACCACACCAAGTGTGTACCTCAAATATTTGTAAGGCGTTAAGCTAAGTCAGCTGATTAGAAATGGCAGGTGACCCATTGCATCTGCACTGCTCACATAATGAATAATGCTAAATATACAACCAAGTTGTGTGATCGCCTGTATTGTACACAACTAGGCCTTCGAATGTTCAAATACACATGCCACTTCTTCACTTAGTTGGCTTAACTGTTTGGGAGATATCATGTTCATTCCTTAATCCAAAATGCAACACATCAGCACATCTAATGAGCTGCTCAATTCTAGCACATGCATGGAATGTCTAGTTAAAAAGTTCAATACCATGGAAATATATCGCAATAGTAATCTCAACCTATTTTGTTTTTCCCAGGTCTCTACTTACTGTGACACAAAACATTTGGATGTAGCTACCACACTCCCACCAATAACAATGTTCTCTATTTCACAACAGGTCTATCTGGCACAGCACCTGGGCAGAGCTTGATCACCGAACAGACTCCCACTCCACCCTCGGATGAAGTCCTCAGTGATGACAACACTCGTGGACAAGTGAAAATGGATGACAGTCCTGGCACATCTGGTCAGCCCGGGCAGACGGCAACAGCAAGTCTCACTGTGCCTACCCAACACCTCCCACCCTGGCTGCAACACCTCAGCCAAACCCAGCCCCCCAACCTGTGTACCTAGCACAGTCACTACCATCTTGTGTCACCCAGTCCTGGATTCTGAGGTGGCAATCACCAGCCCTTTCACAGAGGAACCTGGAACCAGTGGGATAGTGGACCCTGCACCAAGGGCACAGGCCTCTAGGGGTAGAGTTCACGGGACGGGTACTGTGGGCCTGCTGAGTGAGGCCACAGGGGCCACTCACACCCAGGCCTCCATCCACCAAGTCTTGGGAGCCTATCAGGACTCCCAAGAAGTGATGGCCCAGGTATTGACGGAAATCCGGAAGATGAAGCAGCTGCAGAGGGACATACACCAGGAGCTGGCCACCCACAACACCAACATGGGTCAGCTCATTGGGGTGCTGCAGGACATCAACACAGCCTTGTGCAGGGCTTTTCCATCACCTTCTACCTCTTCCTGTGGTTCGACTACATCTGGGCCATCTACATCTGCAGCAGCCACGGGAAGGGAGTCCCTGTCAGAGGAAGACACACCTGCAGACATCCCTGTCTCTGCAGCAGCGGATCCCCCCGCGGTCGCAAGTGGGGACATCCATGCAAAAATCCAGGAGGTGTGGATGGCAAGACACCCAGCACTGCCAGCAAGAAACCTCGACCATAATTTCCTTCAGTGTGTGTAACACATTCACTCCGTGGACTATTTCTGGACACTTTTCCCTTTCCGATGGGAGTAGTATTTTGAACTTTGGACTTCAGACAATTTGGCATCTATAACCATGGTTTCAGTCATTATGACTGACTACTTCACTTTTTTGTTATGTTTGTTTTGCACAATGCATCTCTTCACCTTTACCACTTTAATAAATACACAGCTAACAAACTCATTGTCTGCTGTAATAAATTCCACATCTAGCAATGTATATATGTACTCCCATGTGAACCTTACAATGCCAAAACAAGCTACTTGTGTAAGCATGAATATGTTGCATATACACAATGTTTAGCTCAGGATCACAACCATGTCACACCAACACATATATACAAGTGTCTTGTCTTATAACATCTTTATTCCATTGTTCCTATCATAGGCTGACATGATGTCAGAAACATAGCAAATCAAAAATGACTCAAATATTCTGTGTCAGTGATCACATTTTCAGGTGCACCTTAACAACATGGAAGGCGGGGATACATCAGACAATTTCCTATAGAATAGGCAAAATAAAATTGCTCTATGTTATCAATTGGAGCCAAATCGCCTACCTCACAAAAAGAATCCCACACCATTTAAACCAATCAACAGACACATGTTAGTACAACAGTTTCTGATCACATGGACCACATTTGGAATGGTGACAGAGGTAACTCCCTGACCTGATACTTCTTTCCATTGGCCCTCATTGTCAATGTACATATGACAGGTCCTTTACTCCTACAGGTCTGTTGTCACTTTTCCATGAGCCATGCTTGCACTGTACAGGCATATTGCACATGTAACACATTAACAGTACAGACAGTTGGTTACTTCTGAAGAAATGTTAATATGTGAATCACCAGCTTTGTTACATTCAGCCAAACAATAAATACATTGGTATCTTGAATGTCTTCCCTGTAACAGTGCCACATATGGAAAAAGGTGTGTCCTGTGATGGCAGTACATACCACACAAACTCAATCAGACGTAGTATGATACCCCATTAAGTAGTCCATGTGTCCACACATTCCCAGAGAGGAAGCTCTCAGTGACACACATGCCAGCAATTTTATTGTGACCTAAGTCTTAGGATGTAGTCTATACTATGGTATCAGGCTGTGTGGACAGTATGCATCAGGTCAATGGGCCTGGCTGTAGAGGTGTCTGTACAATCATGCAAAAGTAGTTTACCCATCAGAAGGTCACAATGGTGTGTTGGGTCTCATAGTAGCTCACATCACAATACATGTAGGATGGCCCTGGGCTACATGATGCTAGTGGGCTGGCTTAGTCAGTGTAGGACATGACCAGGATTGAGGATAGTCAGCAGATGACTCCAAAAGTGTGCATTCATAGCTAGCGCGGATTGCTATCAACAAACTTATCAGGGGTGGTACGATGGCGGCATAGCACTTCCGAACATACAGACGTATTACAGGGCCTCACAACTTATCGTGCTTAACCAGTGGCTTCATTCTCCCTAGACCGAACCTGCATTTCGCATGGATAGACACAGTCTGGGAGAGGGAGGGGTCATGAGGGCACTCTACAACAAGACCCCCAGGACAGACCTTCTAGGCCCTACTTTGCACACAGTTCAAATATGGTACACAGTCCGTAAAAAATTGGGCTGGCACAACACAATAACTCAGTCAACCCCTCTCTGGCAGACCGGAAAACTAGGCGGACTGAGCGGTTGCAAGGGATTTAAGCAATGGGACGCAATAGGCATATCAAGAGTGGGGGACCTATGGAGTAAGGGAAGAGTCATTCCGTTTGCACAGTTACAGGATAAATATGAGATGGCACCCACAGAACTGTTCCGCTACCTCCAAATTAGACATGCACTTCTGGCCGTCATTCGGCCAGACACTCCCCTCCTAGAGGCTTCTCCACTGGAGGACCGGCTACTCTCAGAGCGTATTGATAAAAGAGCTATATCACAAACCTACCGGAAAATAATTAATAACCAGGCTGACCCCACACGGAGTCTCCGTGAGAGATGGCAGGAAGATATAGGGGAACTAGACGACACTGACTGGCAGGAAGCGCTAGAGTCTCCACGGGAGGTAGCCATACCATCACGATATTTGTACAATGCCGTCAGCTGGACTCTCGACGGACGATAGTGATTAATGCACTGTACCAATTAATGGAAACGTTAGCGATGATGGTCTCTTAATAATTGTAAGCAAATCCTAGACAAATCGGTCGTGGTGTAAACAACTTGACTTTTTGTACATATGTCTGCTACTGTATGGGTAATGTTACTTGCAAGTCGTACTACTTACAATAAAAAGAAATTTAAAAAAAAAGTGTGCATTCATGTCTTTGTAGTGCTCAGCATGTGAGAACTACACATGTAGTATGTTGACTATTGATTTGGGCTTGTGCTAGATGTAAATAAAATGTGTGCCAACCAAATAGATAACCAAAAACTTACAGGTCAACGCCCATCAAAAGCAATCCATTTGGAAAGCCATCGCCTGGAAGGTGCAGACCCTAGGGGTCTATAGCCGGTGCAGCATCCATTGCAGGAAGAGGTGGTAGAACCTGAGGCGCTGGAACCGGAAGATCACGAAGGTCCAGCTGGGTATGTCCTCCCAACGTGGACGGGGCGCATGCTGTACCATGACCCCCCTAATCACCTGCATACTGGTGGTGGCCTACCCGGAGCTTGATGGGCAGTTGAGGGCCCAACAGCAGCAACAAGGGGGTGAGTCCTGGTCAGAGTCATACATGTTACATTGCCAATTTTGTGTTACAGGCAGGCATTTCCCCATCAATATTGGGCGTGGCCCATGTGCAAGGCACAAGAATAGTTCTTGTTTGTGTAGGTCTGGTAGTAAGTGCATGATGATGTGCTTTGCCTATTGTCTTTATGACCAGGAACACAGCAGAGTCCAGTCCACTACCAATTTACTGACTTGAGCAGACACATGGCTGAGTGAACTGATAAATCATCTCATGTTCTTTGATGTTCTGGGTGACAATTGTATCAAACAGGCCACTTGTCTTCCTTATGTAAGGAGTGATGTTCCCTCACTACTGTTTCTCATGTGATGGTGGCCCAATTACATGTGACATGGCATACAGTGAACTCTTTATGCAGTGAGTGGACAAAACTTCACATTGGTAAGTTGGGATTCAACAGTGACATGAGTGTGCAAACATCACTGGAGCCATCATTAGTGCCTACATGTGGCCCAGTGTACCTTTCCCTGTTCTTATTTCATCTGCAATAGTATTTCAAGATTCATTCACTGACTAGTGACATGCATCAAGGAGTGAGATGTAGAAATGTAGAGATCTTATACGAGTATCTACACTCATCCTTACAAGGCAATTTGTGTTTGCTATACCAAATAGTGCTGTGATGTACCATCCCATTAGGACTGCAGTGATCCTTCATCTTCATGTCATAGATATTCACTGACACACAACAACCTTCAAAGGTGTATTGGCCTGCAGGAATGCAATCTATGAATGGTGTTATCACCTGTACCAAGCAGCATTGTGGATGTTCATATGGCTATAAGAAGTCTTAAGCTGTTTGTATTTGGAGTATCTATCTCCCAAAACTTTGGCCCTCAATGTGTCCAGGTTACTTTTCTATGCTGCATGTCATACTTAGCTAAACTACTTCAGTACAGCTTTCATTAAACTTTTTCGGAAAGGGGTATATGATGAAGTTTCAAGTCAAAAGTGTCATCAGTGTGCAATGGGCATTTGCATGTGACATGATTTCTGCTATAGCACATAGTGATGGTATAATGGTCTTTAACTTGACCTTCATGACATCATGATGTGTTGTAAGGTAAAAGAACATTTGGTGAAATCTGGGCCTTTTGGGAACATTGTGGAAATTTATATTTTGTAGCCATCCTATTTGTAACATCATTTAACTATGGCATACTAAAGTGTCAAAGTATACAAGGTGATCAACTATTCTAGTATGGACATAACGATAGAGTGTAACAAGTCCATCAATGCATCTGGAGCTGTCTGGGGTTATGACATAACTGGAACTAACTGTTCCAGGTTATGTAGCACGCATGCATGTGCACATGCTAATGTTGAAGCCTATATAGTGAACCATGAAGCTGGTGTGATATGTGCATTTAATAAATGTTTTCTGTTGATATGTGATGGTCAGGTGTGGAAACGCAGTTGCAATAAACCAATTTTATATGTCATTTTAGATTCATTCAGGGAAAGCAAAGGAGAAGGGGCCAATGTCCAGGGCCAGACTGGCTACTGGGCATTTCTAAGTAAGCAATGCAAAACCAAATGGTTTTAAAGTATGCTTTAAAACCATTTGTTTTGCTTTCTTTATTTAAAAGTGCATACAGGTCCCCATCCACAAAATCAACCCCCACCGCAGTGAAATCGGCCCCTAGCTTGGCAACCCACCAAAACACCCGCTAGCCAGTCCGGCCCTGCCAATGTCGTTGGGGACACAGTGGGTCCGGACGTTACAGTTCGGACACAAAGTGACCCAGTGATAAGGAGGGTGTGGGGCATGCCATGGAGGACAAGCTGGAGATCTTCAGATACAGAGTCATCCTCCTGTAGACACTCCCGAGTGGTGGCAGACCCCACAGGATTAGTTCCACCTTCATCCTTGTCCACCACCCCCAGTTCCATCTCCACCCTCCCTGTTGTTCCCGAAACAGTTGGCTGGGCACACTCTCCTAAGAGGGGAGCCATCTCCTTTGCTCCAGGCAACTCAGCCCCTGCCCATGTCCCCCCTGCTGCGCTGAGTGAAGAGGCTATTGACTTCCTGAGGTACATCTCTGTGGGTCAGACTGCACTCCTGAATGCCATCCAGCAGCAAGGCCCCCATCTGCAGCAGCTGGTGGCCTATCTGGAAGGCATTCACAGTGCCATGTCTGGCTTACATAGATCTTTTCAGGCTCTGGCCTCCTCACGCACTGCAGCCTCCCATCCACCCCAACCTTGTGTTTCTCCCCTTACCTGCACCCATCCAATTTCCTTATTACCAAACCTACCCAAAGCAAATGCACACAGTGCCACACAGTCACCCATACAGACCGGTGCAGCACACAAACACACACACACACATGCACCCCTCCACAAATAGAAATTACATGTATCCAAATGCACAGACACCACACCCATCACTGACAACACCACAGGCACATACTCACACCTCTCCCCATCACATCTCCACACAATACCGGAGACAACACACATGCATGTACACACCACACCCCTACCACCGCATTCCCACCCAGCACAGACACCTGCACACCCACATGCACAACCACAACCATATCCGTACAGACAACACAGACATCCACACCCACAGTCACCACCACATCAGCAGTCATAACACACACACCCTGCACTTCCCCTGCACCAACATCCACAGACACATCACTCACACTACACACACCTAAGAAACTCAGACTGAAACAATCATGCACCCAACAGACACCTAAGAAAGATGACACACCCATACTTGCAATACATACACCTGACACACATGCACCAGCACCATCAACAGTCCCAACCACATCAGACACTGACACTCCCTCTACCTCCAAGACCTCACTCACTACCAAAGCCCTTCCCAAGTTCCCCATTGAGGATCCAACATTTGACCTGGCCCTGTGCCCTCCCAACCCACCTACCACCCTTTCCACAAAGGTTCCAACCCCTGCCACACTCAAACCCACCACTTCCACCTCTAAATCCACCCCTAGTCCAGACCCATCCACCCCTTCCAAGGGTCCCCCTTCAAAACATAGGTCCAGCCTTCCAACTCCCGAACCTCCCCTCCTAAACATCAGTCCACCCCTTCCTCATCCAAACCCCCACCTTCCAAAACCAGGGACACCCCTCCCAAACCCAAACGTCCCCATCTCAAGTAAGATCTTCAAGGTGCCTGCCATGCCTAATGGATGTCCCTTTGTGAAGAGGTTCCCTGGCAGTGTCATGAAGGGCAAGTTTAGTGGCACAGCAGTGTACTGGAAAATACAATGTGAATATGGACTGGCCATTGGCCTTTGGTTTACTACGTCCAATTGTACGTCATTTGCTTTGTTTAGAACATATTAGTCCTGCCATTACGTTTCTGACAATTTGATGTTATAGGATACTTTGTGATGTGTGACTAGAGTTGTGTTCGTTTCATCCCTGATTGCTGATCCATTTGAAGTGGTTAATATATTCTGACCTTGGAACCAGTGCTGTAGTTACACAGAACAAGGGGAAAAGTTAAATGGATGGATATGTGGGATGAAATCCAATTGGGGCTGGCATTGCATTGGGTGGGATTTCATATGGTAAGTATTTCAGCTTGGCTTGGCCAACGCCAACATCATTTAGCTTCCACTTCTCCCTATGATGTAGGTTGGGTAGGTTTTTGATGAGTGCAAGTTAGTTATTTGTCCATTCACACATGGAGGGTGTTAAATTGTCATACCTTATTAGGAATTTTAATTGACATGTGTCCATTTTTGCATGTGTACCTTACACCTACCTTATATTGATGAGATAAATGCTGTTACTGCTGTGTTTGCTTTCATGACTTGTACCTACACATTACCCACATATGCATGGCACATGGTTATGCTATTGGTTGTCCCTGATATACTTCAAGCCACAGGCCCTGTGCACATAGAGGTTTTGAGGCATGTGCAAAGTGGACTGTGGCCCAAGGCCCCAGCCTTCCAGGGGTCACCCTGGTAGAGGCAAACCTAATCTGCAGAGAGTCTTTACATTGTGACCTTTGATGCTTCTCACACAGATTATTTGGAATCTCATTTACCTGAAATTACCTTTTAATGTGGGTGATGTGTGAGTCCGTTACAGAGATTAAGGAAAGAAGGTGTGTTTCAGTTTCATTACACATCTAGACAGATGTATCTTCGATACCACAATAGGACCTAGCATGTGAGCAATGTGAGGGTGACACAGAGAATAATAGGTGTGATATTGATGAGGAGGTGCTGTAGTGTGACACAATTTAATGCACACATCATTATCCCTGATTATGAGATGTGAACACATGTTGACTTTTGTAGAGTGTGCCTGTGCAGTGTCAGTGACCTGGCCAAAAGGGGCATTATAGAGTTGTAATTGGATCATACATTGAGAACAATTTTGAACAGGGACCCACAAAATATGTTTGACCCAGGGACCCTGTAGGAAAGTGACCCTTTTTGCAGGTTACCCCCTAACTTTTTGCCAAATAAATGATGCTAACTTGACTGAGTGTGCCCTGGGTCCATGCCTATCAGGTTCCCAGGGCCTGTGTTTTTTCCCAAAACTGTACCTTTGCTTCTACAATTGGCACACCTCTGGGCCACATGCAAGTCCCTCGTAAAAGGTACCCCTGGTACCAAAGGGCCTTGTGACCAGAGAAGGCCTCTGAGGGCTGCAGCATGTATTATGCCACCCCAGAGACCTCTCACCTTAACACCCACACACTGCCATTGCAGGCTGCATGTTTTGGTGCAGACCAAAGTGAAGAGCCGACATGGCACACATCCCTGTGTTCCATGCCCACCAGCACTGTCCGTTGCATGTGTAAGTCATCCCTCTAGCAGGCCTCACAACCCTAAGGCAAGGTGCACCATACCACAGGTGAGGGCAAAGCTGCATGAGCAACATACCCCTACATTGTCTGTGCCATTCACAGACACTGTATGTGCAGTGACGCCTTTTTGTGTACATGGGCTGGGAGTTTATCAACACAAACTCCACGGCTCCATGATGGCTTAACTGAAGACTGGGAAGTTTGGTATCAAACTTCTCAGCATAACAAACCCACACTGATACCAGTGATGGATTTATTATAAAATGCACTCAGAGGGCATCTTAGAGATACCCCTGAAAGACGACCGACCTCTAATGTATTGGCTGACTGGTCCCCACCGGCCAGCCACTACCAGACAGGTTTCTGACCTCATGGGGTGACAGCCTTTGTGCTCCCAGAGATCAGAAACAAAGCCTGCTCTGGGTGGAGGTGCTTCACACCTCCCCTGGCAGGAACAGCAACACTTGGTCTTGAGCCTCAAAGGCTTCCACCTTGTGTTGTGCTAATTTGGGCAGCTCATAGAGATGCCTGCCACAGGTGTCCAGACCCCACTTTTGGTAGCAGGACAGGTGGGAAAATTAGTAAGCAGAGTAGGAGTGTCCACCTTGGCCTGTACACCCCTAAGTTCGCCAGGAGCTGAGGTGAACCCCTCTCTTATAAAATCTCCATCTTGAATTGGAGAATTAAGCCCAATAGGAACAGGGATGTGCCCCTCTCCTCAAAGGGTGGGGGCACTCAAAGGGTGTACATACCCTAGGGCATAGTAGCCATTGGCTGCTGCCTCCTAACCTCAGTAACACTCTTACATTTAGTATTTAAGGGCTCCCCTGAACCATGTTACTCAGAATCTACAGACGAAAAGAAGAAGATGGAAGACCGCTGCCGGACAAGGAACTGAACCGCTGCAGAAAGAACCCGACAAGAACCCCGCCCCCTGTAGCTGGCACGACAACTGGAACTGCTGTCCTTCCAGAAACCCTGCTAGGCCTCCAAGAAACCCCAGAGACATCTCAGCCTTCAAGAGTATCTCCAAGAACCTCCCTTTGGGCTAGAGGTGCTAGTCCCCGGTGTCCCCTGGTACAAAGACCACAGTAGTTGAGGACCGACACTTGTGTCGACGCGACTCTGCCCTGCAAGAAGAAAGCACAGCAGCTGGACGGCCTCCTCCTGCCCCGCCTGCCCCACTTGCACGACCCAGCCTCTCCTTGATGGTTCAACATCGGCAGAACTCCTCCATCCCCCTGCGCATCTCCGATCCCACAACTGGGACCGCTGGGCTGGTGGTGCATCCCTTCGACTTCCAGTGACCCGCTGACAATGACCGAGATGGTACCAGAGTTGGCGGACTATTGAATCTCATTCACCTCTATTGCTCTCCGCTGACTGCAAGAGCAACCATCATTGCTGGTATCGAACGCCATGGCGTAGATACTGAACCTCACACCACTTAGGGTGTCCCCAGTCCCCACTGTTTAGCCCTGGGCTCGACGAACCATTCACCCGGCCGCCCCAGTGCTGCTGGAGGTGCAGAACCTCCCATAAACTGACCCTTGCTCAGTGTCAGTGTAAACCCCTGGAGACTGGAAAAGTAAGATGTATACTTACCTGCTGATGCATAACCCCGCTTTTCCTTCCTTAAGATTGCATTGCATTTTTACTGTTTCTGATTGACAAGCCGGAGAGCATTTCTGAGACTAAAACGCATTTCTTGCGCATGCAAAGTATTGATTGATACTTCACAATCCTATTGCCAGTAATCTGAGAATATTGCAATTGAAAAGTACTTACTTGTAACTGAGTTCCACTTGGTTCCTAGAAATAAAAGTAACTTAAGTAATACTTTTCTACAAACATTGGCCTGGAGTCAGTCATTGAGTGTGTGTTTCTGCCTTTTATGAATATGTACAAGAAATACACCCACACCACCCTCTGACAGGCCTAACTGCTCAGCCTAGCTAGCACTAAATTGAGAGTAAGGTATTATCTACTTTACGCTCTGTCATACCTTTGGGGACTCACTGTACTCTGTACACACTATACCTCTTTTTGGTATAGTATGTACAGAGCCAGCTTCCTACAGACCCCAAACCCCTTGTCAGGTACATGGCGGGGCATCTATTTGCTGAGGAGTCGATGGGTAGGAGTATAGCTTACCATCGGTTGCATCCACGACGGTGTCGGTTTTGGACGTCATCAAGCAGTACCAGCAGTGGCAGGACGTGTATAATCGGCTCCATAGTGGCACAGGACGTGTGAAGCTGAGTACAGGTGCATTTCCTTCTTATATACATCCCTTTCCGCCAGCTCAGATGTGGTGGTTGGACTGCCACAGTTACGTCGGCAGGAAGGCACATCATAATTGGCCCAGCGGTAACACTGGCGGTCCGCCTTGCGATAGAGGCATTGGCCTATCCTGCTGCCGCCACGGTCGGGATTTCCTGGCCGCGGGACTGCAGCGGTCTTTCATCTATGAAACTGCATGCATCGTAATAGGGCGGCCGGACTGCCAATGGTGTGGCGGTAATTCTGACGGCGTTTCGACGGCGGTACCATAAACGCCAAACTCATAATCAGGCCCATTGTTTCCAAAGTACAAGAGGAGTGCAAGCTATAATTCTCATCACACTGAAAAACATAGCACTATTCCCAAAAGTTACTGCTTTGGGAACTGATTTTGCAACATCAATACAGCACAGCGAACCACATACAACAGTCAAAATAATGCACATTTAGCAAAAAAATCGCAAGTAAAAGAACTCTTACAATGCACAGCCTTCACCATAGGTGAGACAAATGTGAATACTGACACTTAGGAATGGAAATAAATCAGGAGAACAAAGGTGAGGGAGGGATGTTCAGCACAAAGATTGGCTCTGCCTGAGAGTAAACATCCAAGATTTATGGGTTTACTAGAGGAATCCGCCAAAATTTCATCAAGGTGCTTTACCTCATAATTGTCCACGATACAGAGAGTACCAGTGCTAAAATATATGCAGGGGCTCTTCATACCGCTGGCATCACGGACCTACCAGTACACAGAAACCATGCTAGATGGTGTGTCCTAACTGAGCACATCACCCATGAAGAAATGAAAGGTTCTAATCAGGAAACGACAAATATGGGGCACACACATATACACACACGCACACACACATATGTTACCGTTGTTGAGTGTGGGGAGGGGTCATAACCCAAAAGATGCAAAAGGTAGAGTGGGTGATGATGCCCCTTTTCACTTTCAGATTGGTAATTGTAATATGCACTATGCGCAAACTGTTTTTCTCAAACGAAGTCCACTCTACTGTGGTAATAAACTGCAGTCTGATGTTTGCACTGTAATAATAAATGTATGAATGCAGGTTTATTAGTACAGTCTCTCTAAATAACGTGCTATTGGTCCACATTTGTTTTAACTACCATGGGATGGATAGATAGACAGACAGCTAGATAACTAGATAGATAGCTAGCTAGATAGATAGATAGATAGATAGATAGATGATTCATAATTCAAAAATCTTTACACATAGTGGCCTACACGGATGCCTTTTTGAGTGGCATGTTGGTAAGTGCATGGTGCACCCCCAAGCTCAGATGAACCAAGATGAAGGGACCAATATGTAACCTACTCCTCAGCTTCATACAAGTGGCACAAGTACCCCTGGGTGTGTGCCTACACCTCCCTAAACGGAGTACAGTAAAGTAGCTTCTGGACCTCAGCAGAGGACAAGTTGGTGGTAGAGCATACACTTGGCAAGTTAATGAAAAGAAACACAATCGGTTGAAATTGGGCTTGGGGTCCATGATGATTTTCCTGCTACAACTAACTCAGAAATGTACTATGTTGACATCATACATTACAGCAATGTCAGACCTGTCATCCTTAGGGTGGTCTTCCCCCAAACCCTTTGCCTGCTTACCTCCTCTTTTTGCAGATTTTTTTTGTTGGTCTTAGGACTCTGAGCAATTGGCCAGTGCTAAAGTGAATGTGCTTCTCCCCTAAACATGGTAACATCGGTGTGTACAGAATTGGCATATTTAATTTGCTTGTAAGTCCCTTGGCAACAGGTATACCATATACCCAGGGCCGGTAACCTAAATGCTACTAATGGGCCTGCAGCACTGATTGTGCTCCTCACACAAGTACCCTTTCAAACCTGTCACAGGACTGCCATTGCAGGACCTGTGTGTGCAGTTCACTGCCACTTCAAATTGCCATTTAAAACCCTTGGCCAACCTTTTATTACACAAACGTCACCCCTAAGGTAGGCCCTAGGTAGCCCATAGGGCAGGGTGCTATGTAAGTAAAGGGTAGGATATGTACTGTTAAGCTTTGAATGTCCTGGTAGTGACAAACAACTAAATTCATTTTTCACTACAGTGAGACCTACTCCTCTCCTCTCATAGGTTAACATCGGGAATTCCTTAATACACTTTTAAGCTGGAATTCCGGATTAGAAAGGAGTATATCATGTGTCATATTTTTGAAATGGTAATGAGGAATTCTTTTTAATGGTTAAGTTGGATTCTATGTGAGGACCCGGAGGCGAGGATTAGGCTTTTCTTTCTACTTTAATTCAGCCAGCAACCTTAAACAACAACCATAAACATCAATAGGACTTCATTTCCCATGAAGCCTATAGGAAAAAACAGTCAAGTTTGTAACACAGTCCATCAGCCAATCAGGCGCTTCCTGGGATGATAACAGCCCATGATTCCTTCTGCCCGTCCTCTTTCTTCGCTGCTAGCAGCCTCCTTCAGATAAGTGTCCACTTCCCTCAGTATAATTTGTATGCTGGGTAGGTTTGGTTCCGTGTTAATCTGGTTTTAAAAGTGGTTGTAGGAGCCTCCGCTCCCTTTTACATGATAGCTCTTTAACGTTGGGCCTGTATTTGGATGTTTGTGTGTTTTTTCTGTTGCAGGTTATCGGTGCGGTTTCGGAGCCTCCGCTCCGTTCTGCGGCCGTATTTACATTTCGGATATTGCTTTATTGTTTACTTAGTTGACTGGAGCTTCTGCTCCTCAGACGTGGCCGCGGGAACGCTTCGTTCGCTCCTATGCGGCCGCGAGAGTTGTGTGATTGCCGGCAGGAGTGCGCGGCGGTCCGCTGACCGCCAGAGGGTGCGCCTCCCAATTTTTCCCACAGGCGCTTCTCCTCAGCGGGACGCGGGCGGAGGTCGCGTCAGTTGCGGCCATTGCCGAGCGCCTCCGCCCGCGTCTGTGCTGTCGCGCCTAGCTTTTGCCGGCATTCCTGGGAGTAAACACCCCCTTTCGGGTTAGAACAGCTAGTTTTTGGTGCTGAGCAGCACAGTGCTCCCTGGTCATCATTATCTGAGTGCCCGTTTATATATCAAGGGCGTTTGGTGCTGCTCCAATTTGGGCCTACTAAAGAAGACCTAGAGGCTTAGGTCTAGCCCTGTGTGAATTCCTGCCTTACTTGGGGTTAGTCTTTCCCCTGTTTTTCACTATCCGGTCTCTGTCTCATTACTGATAAGCCCTCTCATCTGGTGGGTGGCCACCTAGATACTTACCATACTTACCTGACACCTACCTCAAGTCCTCAGCTTCTCATGTTTTAGGGGCATGGAGGAGTTTGACGATTATTACGAGGAGGACGAGGAGACCCAATATTTCCTGCTCACAGACGACTTCTGCGACGCGGTTGATGCCTCCATTGTCAGGGCGGTCTCGGAGGCGGTGGCTCCTTTGGAGAAGAGGTTAATTGACCTGGTACAGAGGTGTCTTCAACCCCTCCCCGCGAGGGAAGAGACTCCGCGCCTTCGGGCCCCAAACCTCCAGAGTCGAGCCCCGCTGGTCCTCCTGGGAAACCGCGCAAACGCCCCCACCCCGAAGGGGTGGATTTGGATGTGTTTGATAGGTTGAAGCAGGCATTTTTAGATACCAAAGCTCCACCTACACCATCGGACCCATCTCCCTCAGATCCTCCGCCTGCAGGAACCCAGGGGCCAGTGGCTTCCCCGCAACCTTCGGAGGACTCCCAGGGCGCTTCGGACGGGGATTCCGATCATGGAAGGTCCTGGTGCCCCTCCCCCTTGGAGCGACTCCCAGTCTGACCTCCTAGATCCGGAGGACTTGTTGCGCCCCCGCTCCTCGGAGTGGGTGCCCTGTGAGAAAGTGGCCAAATATGTGGCGAGTCGTCTGCGGAAACCCCTGGACCAGGAGGTCCGCTCCTGTCTTAGGGCAGAATGCCCTCGCCTGTCCCTTGAGGGCAAAGTGGCCGTAACGCCTGAGATCGACGCTAGGATGGCGACCTTCCTCACAAAATATATCAAAGACCTGAAGAAGGGCATTGACAGGTCCTGGGGCGCATGCCAGGACAAGTTACTGGACATCACAGGGCCATTAGTCAAGATTTTTGACATGGCCGTAGACGCCAAGGCGTCCGGAGCCCTCATTCCTCCAGAAGTCTAGTTGGGCCCAAAGGGCTATTATTTTTCTAGGGAACGCGAACTGCGCCATCTATACTGAGAGGCGCAGGTCGCTTCTCATCAAGCTGGATCTGAAGCTTGGCGAGCTTGCCACCTCGGAGGCGGGTCAGGTGGCTCAGGGCGGCCTGTTCTGAGACCCATTTGTTAAGGAATTGAGAAAATTTGTCTCCACATTCAATTCTCTGGACAAAGCTCAATCCACAGTCAATGGCATTTTTAACGCGCGGGTTTTCGGCGGGGCCGGTCGTGGCAGGGGGCGCTCGGCTGGCCATTCCTCCCAGGTAGCCTCCGGTAGAGGACAGCAGTCACAGAGGGGACAATATCAAGACTCCTTGCGCTTCAGGTGTTTCTACCCCACCAGGGGCCGTTCCCGTCGCAGAGGCCAGCGAAACGGAGCACAGGGTGGAGGTGCTCCCCTCGCTCACGGTAAGTTCAGTCATGATTTCATGTCACTGTTTGGGGGCAGGCTGTCCCGCTTTATCGACAATTGGCGAGCCCTTACATCAGACGCTTAGGTACTCCAAACGGTGCAGGGGTTTCACATAGAGTTTTTTGGTTCTCCCGTCCAGGACTCTCCCCCGACACCGATCAGGTTTTCCGGCAGGGAGACGGCTTTGATACAGCAGGAGATCCAGGAACTCCTGGATAAGCGGGCAATTTGCTATGCGTCTCCCCACCCAGGAGCCTTCTTAAGCAATTTTCCTAGTTCAGAAACAGGATGGAGGCCAGCGCCCGATGATAAACCTCTGGGACTTCAACGAGTGGCTAGTCTACCGCCATTTCAAAATGGAGGGCATTCACCTTCTTCAAGACCTGTTGCGTCCCAACGACTGGATGGTACGATTGGATCTCAAGGATGCCTACCTGACAGTCCCTATTTTTCGTCCCCACCGTTGTTTCCTGCAGTTCCAGTGGCAGGGCCAAACTTTCAAATTCACCTCTCTTCCCTTTGGCCTGTCATCAGCACCCTGGTGTTTCACCAAGGTCCTGCATCCGGTGGGGGAGAATTTGAGATCGCAGGGAGTCAGGATGATTGTATATCTGGACGACATGCTTTTTATGCATCAGTGTCCATGAACGTTGTCGCATCAGCTTCAATCGGTGGTGCTTCTTCTGCAGTCTCTGGGATTTGTAATCAACCAGGCAAAGTCTTTCTTCTTCCCACTCGCTCGATCACATTCCTAGGTTTTGTGATCAATTCAGTGGCGGCGAACCTAAGTCTCCCTTCCAGGAAGGTTGCAAAGATTTGCCACGAGATTCGGCAGATTCTTCGGAAACCTCTGACCTCTCTGCAATGCATCGCCAGAGTGGACGAGCTGTTGTCAGCCTCGATCCAGGCCATCTTTCCGGGTCCATTACACTTCCGGGCCCTTCAGAGGCTCAAAGCGTTCCACTTGCGCAGGGGCTTGTCCTACGCCAGAGAGTTCCCCTTTCCGAGGAGGTCAAGGAGGAGCTGCAGTGGTGGCTTTCCCACATGGAGGCCTGGAACGGGCGGGCTATCTTCGGCTCCCTCCCGGACATGGTGATCGAGTCCGACGCCAGCGGCTCAGGCTGGGGCGCACGTTGTGGAGAGTTCACCACAGGAGGAGGTTGGTCCGCTGCGGAGCGCTCCCTTCACATCAACTGCCTGGAGCTCATGGCGGGCTCCTTTGCGGTCCGTTGTTGGACCAAAGACAGAGCTCACTCTTGCGTCCTTCTAAAGATGGACAATGTGGCGGCAGTGAGTTACATCAATCATCTGGGTGGGACACGCTCCAAGGCTCTTGCCGATTTGGCCAAGGACTTTTGGGAATATTGCCTGTCCCACCAGGTGTCGGTAATAGCAGAGCACCTTCCGGGAGTGGCCAACCAGGTGGCGGATTGGCAATCCAGACACTTTTGGGACTCGAGTCTGCGGAAACTGTTTCCTCCGGTGTTCCGGTCCCTTCAAGACCTGTGGGGTCCCTTCTCTGTCAATCTCTTTGCCTCTCGCCTCGACCACCAGCTACCCAGATACTTCAGCTGGAGGCCGGACTCGGGGGTGACAGCCACCGATGCATTCCTTCAGGATTGGTCACTGGAGCAAAGTTATGCCTTTCCCCCCTTCGCTATGATAATGTAGTTGACAACGCAAGTCCGACGGCAGAGGGCGGAGTTGGTGGTGATCACCCCGGTCTGGAGAGCGCAAGCTTGGTTTCCAGTTCTGATGGAACTTTCCTGGGCTTCTCCAATCCGTCTACCCCAGCTCCCTCATCTCCTGCTCGATCCAGCAGGCAATCCTCATCCCCTGATAGCAAACGACTCCCTATCCCTGATGGCATGGAGGATTACCGGTCTCGATTGGCAGGTCCCTGGACTTTCGAGACACGCTGCAGAGCTCCTCTCTCGGGCATGGGCAGACGGCACAGTTAAACGCTACCGGTCAGCCTGGTCTCGGTGGATGGGTGGCGTCTGCAATGGAGTCTGGATCTTGTGGGGGCAGATGTTGTCCACATCCTTAACTTCCTAGCCTCTCTGGCTTCGGAGGGCTTGGCATACAGAACGATTAACACCTTTCGTTCCGCGATTTCGGCAGGCCATACAGTGATAGCGGATCATCCTGTGGGAGACAATCCGCTGGTGAGAAAGCTCCTTTGGGGCATTCGCCTGTCCCTTCCCCCAGAACCACGATATTCTATTCTCTGGGATGTAAACAAGGTCTTGCGCCTGCTGTCAGGATGGCCCAGCAACAAGTACTTGACGCGCAAACAGCTTTCTTCGAAGGTGGCGATGCTGCTATGTTTGGTGTCCTGTAGGCGAGTCTCGGACGTCAGGGCTCTGGACATTTCCGGGAGGTCCTTCACCCCGGATGGGGTCACCTTGCATGTGTCCCGACGTACCAAGTGCCAATCTCGGATTATTTCCTACCCGGCCTTTCTGGACTGTCCCAAGCTCTGCGTCGTCAGATGCATCAAGGCTTATGAAGCCATGACGGAGGACGTCCGCCCGCACGGGGAGCGTCAGCTCCTATTTGCCTTGCAGAAACCGTTTCGAGCGGTCTCATCCCCGACAATTGCACGGTGGGTTCGTTGGGTGATGATGGAGGCTGGCATCGATACCAAGGTTTTCAGAGCACACTCAGCAAGAGGTGCCATGGCATCCAAGGCTTTAACGCTAGGTGCCTGCTTGGAGGATATCTTGAATGCGGCAGACTGGTCGTCAGACTCAACCTTTAAGAGGTTTTACTTCAAACCAGTCTCTTCCATAGCGGCCCTAGTGGTGGATAAGCTTTGAACTAGCCTAATCCTCGCCTCCGGGTCCTGACATAGAATGAAAAATTTCCTAGCTATCGTAACGGAAAGTTTCAATTCTATTAAGGACACGGAGGCGAGGATTAACCCTCCATCAGGGTGTACCTGGACCCGCCCGGGTTGACATGATGTCCGTCAGACGTAAGTAAAGCGTTTTCCTGCTCGGTTATGAGTGGGGTAATAATGATGTGTTCGATAGCCTCCTCTCGTGCAGGTTGTTACGACTCCTTTTTCTGCCTGCAGGGACGGAGTCTTCGGAGCAGGACTGAAGAACTTCCGCAGTCGGCTTTGTCGCAGGAAGAAAGAGGACGGGCAGCAGGAATCATGGGCTGTTATCATCCCAGGAAGCCCCTGATTGGCTGATGGACTGTGTTACAAACTTGACTGTTTTTTCCTATAGGCTTCATGGGAAATGAAGTCCAATTGATATTTATGGTTGTTGTTTAAGGCTGCTGGCTGAATTAAAGTAGAAAGAAAAGCCTAATCCTCGCCTCCGTGTCCTTAATAGAATTGAAACTTTCCGTTACGAAAGCTAGGAAATTTTTCATTTAACATTACTATTTTAGAAATGCCACTTTTAGAAAGTGGGCATTTCTCTGCTTTTACTGCTCTGTGTGCCTGCAGCCTGTCTCCAATACCCGTCTGGGGTGGGTGACAGCTACACTTTGTGCATTCCCTCTAGACAGCTACAAGCACAGGAAGGGTAGGTGTGACAGAGAACTCATCTGTATTCTGATAGCTCTTCCTGGGCAGGAAAGGATGGGGAGCTGACACTTACACCTGACTAGGCATTGTCCTGTTTCCCATGCAAAGTGATGATTACCCCCTACTGATAGTCTGGAGCCAGGGCTGGGAAGAAAGGACTTGTGTGCACTTCAAAGACCCCCCTTTGAAGTCACCCCCACTTCAAAGGCACAACTAGGTATAAGTACTGGGGCTCTGACCCTACCAAGACAATACTCTACTAGACCTGTGAAGAACTCTGCCAGGAGTAAATGCTGTTGTATTACAAGGAATGCCACTCTGATTGACTGTTGCTCTGGAAGAACTGCTTTTCTGCGCTGCCCTGCTGCCTGCTGATCTCATCCCTGCTGAGGACAAGGACTGGAACCCTCTCACTTGAACCCGGAGTGACTCCAAGGGCTTGCCCCCTGTTCTGAAGTCTCAGGGCCATCAAAGATTTCCTTCAACCCTGAAACAGCACCTTGACTTTGCCATCTGTGAGTCCTGTCCTGCCAAGAGGTGCCAATCCAGTCCTGGGCCCTTGAAAGGTGATTTCTGCTGTGCCGATCCATCAAAATTGACTCATCTACGACTTTACACCAATCAGAACTGATGCATCTCCCTTCGACACCACCGCGGCTGCCGCTCGACAACATCGCTTCGACGGACTGCGTGGCTCAATGACGATGGACTATGTGGCTCGACAAAGACCCATTGCCTGCATTGTAAAGGTGTTCACCGATGAAGCCTTCATTGACTGCGCGGATCGAAACCAACGCACAGCCTGCATCCATGGGATTGACGACGACGCATTGCCTCCTCTGCTCCTCGCATCGAGTCTTCGATTTCGCCGTTTCCTCCATCCAAGGTACTTTTTCAGCTGGACCTGTGTGAGTCCTGTAGCCAGCCTGCCCTCCATCGCAGTCAGCCTGAACTTTGGATTTGCCCCGGTCTGGCGCGACCGGATGTCCCCTGTTGGTGCTTTCTGACTCTAAGCACTATAATTGGATTTCATCTTTAAAAATTCCTTACTATGGTTCTACTTATTGGATTTTTTTCGTTTTGGTCATGTTTTAGTCATAATAATATAATCTATTTTTCTAACCCTGTGTGGAGTATTTTTGCTGTGTTTTCATTGTGTTACTGTGTGTGTGTGTGTGTGTTGCACAAATACTTTACACATTCCTTCCTTAGATAAGCCTGACTGCTCTGTGCCAAGCTACCAGAGGGTGAGCACAGGTTATCTTTTAGTGTGTATCTAGCTTAACCTGACTAGAGGGGTGGTTCCTGCTTGTATAAGGTGCATACTCTGACAACCAGAAACCCCATTTCTAACAAGCATGCATTAACATTCTGAAAGTACAGGTATGTTGTGCTTATACCTACACTGATAACAGCTTCTACTCGGAAGTTCAAGGCTAACAATGCCACGTTGACAATACCAGCTCCCGGTCATAGGTCTGGTGGTGGGAAAGTGCAACACCTGAGCGCTACTGGCTACACAGAGCTCCTCAATGTTAGGCAGGTTTTAAATGCTAGTCCGTCAGTCAGAAAAATCTTTATTTGCATATGAGACACACACATAAAAGTACAGCAAAGCAAATAATATTAACAATGTACAGTTTTAAATCCATAGAAATTAAGAATATATAAAACAAGATCACTACAGCATACTTTTTACAGAGTAAAATGCGCATTCTAAAAAGGCACTGATTCTAGAGCTGACCTTTTCATTTTGGAGTATTTGGAGGTGTTGATACTCTGTATTGTAAAAAGTTGAGTTTTCTAAAATAAGGAAGTAAAAACCTTCTGGTATAAAACGTATAAAATTGACAACAAAAAAAAATGTCAAAGAGATTGAGGACTCTTCCCATCACAAGGGCAGGTTATAGACAACAGAGCATGTTGAAAGCCTAACAGAAAACATAATTGTAGGAAAGTAGGATCTGCACTCATGGTTACCCCACTTTTTGCTTGGTGTCAGTATGTTTTTGACTAGTCTGACTAGGATCCTGCTAATCAGGACCCCAGTCATTGTGCTTTCTCCCTAAACTGTACTTTTGTACATCCAAAATTAGTTACTGGTGTACCCTTGTAAGACCCTAGTATATGGTACTAAGGTACCCAGGGCATAGGTACACCAGAGGTCTCCCATGGGCTGCAGCATGTATTGTGCCACCCACGGGAGTACACTTAAACTGTGACTACAGGCCTGCCATTGCAGCCTGTGTAAGTTGGTGCTTGCACCTCTCATGACACATATAAGTTTCCTCATATCTGAGGTCACTGCACTTAAAACCTATAAGTCACCCCTGTGGCAGGCTCTTCAGTACTGAGGGCAGGGTGCTTGGTTTTAAGTGTGAGGGTGCCCCTGCATGAGCAGGACACCCCTACAAACCCCGGAGTTGTTGATTCTCCAGGCTTTGTAAGTGTGGTCTGCCATATAAATACATATAGTAGACATCAGTCATTACGAGATGTCTAACTATATAGTGGCTGCACCGAATGTTTCATATCAAACATGTTGGAAACATACCCCAACACTGATTCCAGTGTTGGAAGAATGATCCCATGTACTGGGGGGCTCCCTTGGGGTACCACCCTGTACTACGAGTAACAGCCTTTCAGGGTCTGACAACAAGCTAGTGCTGCTGCAGACGAGAGACACGATTCTGGCCTCCTGCTGCTGAGCCAAACTCGAGCAGGGGAAGGTAGAACAATAGGTTTCCTGTCACAGGGAGGTGTGACGACCTCCCAGACAGGACTTAGTGTGTGGGACTGGGGTGGGGGCGCTTGCCAGCGCCACCAGACTGCTTTGAATTGCACCATTGGTGCCCTTCCTTGCATACTCCAGTTTGAGCCAGTTCAGGGAGCCCATGGCTTCTGCTCTGGTGCGAAACTGGACAAAGGACATGTGAGTATCCATTCCTCTGTCCAGCCCCTCCTCTGGGAGGGACCCCTGAGTCGTTCCAACCCTTTCCTAGGGTACTTAAGGGCTTACCTTTGGGTGGGTCCTGAGATTTGTCGTGGGACAAGACTGAAGCCTGAAACCAAGTCACTCTTCAACAAGCTGGACACTTGGACTTCGCTGGACTTTGCTTGGAACCGAGACTGCATCAAGGAAGACTCCTACTGCTCCTGGTCTCGCTGTTCTGCAAGTCTTCTTCATCGTCTGTGTCTGTACTTCTTCCAGGATTTAGCCAGACCTGTAGGCATCAAGGACACCCGAAATAATCTCCCTCAGAGTGAAGGAGTCACTCCCCTGCATATGCAGGCACCGCAACGAAGCTGACCGGTATGCTGCTCCTGATGTCCCACAGACTTTGAAAGGCTCAGCAACACAGGTGGTGGTTCTGCAACTCCCTCGAGGTCTGACCTGTCCTCTCTGTAATTTTGAGGCCAGTACCCCTCGTCAAAACCGCTGGGCCCCTGTGCATCGCGTTGACTTGTCGTTGCGAAGGCTTGTTGGCTCTACACTCCAGAGATTTTCAGGCTACAAGATGCTCCAGCCTCTAGCCACCAAGTACAGTGTCCTCACCGCATCCTCTTCCCCCGTGGGCCTTCCTTCTTGGTGAGCTGCTTGAGGTCCTCTTGCGACTCCTGTGCCTTCTGCCTGTGGGTCCAACCGAGGTTCTACTCCTACTTCAGTGGACTCCCCTGCTTGCTCAGGGCCTGCTCTGACTCTCCTGCTTGTGGTGAGTCCCTTGGAACTTGCTGGTCTCAACGTTGCTCCTTCTTTGTTCTCCATGCTAGTTGCAGCTACCAATGCTTGTTGGTGCTCCCGCCGGACATCGACCCCCTGGTCACCGACATCCGACATGGGACAGCTCGTGCATAGCTCCTGGTCTTCCTCAGCATCGACTGGTTCTCACAGCTGCAGCGAGAAAGTCACTGTCAACTAATCTGAACAGTCCAACATCAGTGGGCATTGTTCTTCCGTGCCTGCAGATCACTCCTGAGTGGCATAGACTATGTCCCCTCTGCTTGCAGGTTCTTCACTTCCAGAATCCACCCTTGGGTTCCACTGGTCTTCTTCACCTTCTTCTCCAGAGGCACTTTTCTCCAAGTCTTCCATTGTTGTCTACGGATGTTTCCGACGTCTCTTCACCCCTATGCACCTGGCTTCCCTGGTGTAGGTAACCTGGTCTCTGGGGCATCGACAGATGGGGTGGCTCTCCAACCTTCCGTCCTCCAAGGGAATTCTTTGGATCCTCTGGGAAGGGTCCTTCTTCTGCACAACTGAGACCGCGACTTCCCCATTGACTTCCATTGGGCACATGGCTGTGTTCCCACTCTGCACACAGCCTCCGTGGGGTTCCAGGGTACTTACTGTCAGGAATGTCATAGCTGGTATTAGCTTAAGGAACTGTTGGGTTAGAAAAAATGTAAGATTTGTCAGAGCACAGCTGTATCCTCATTGGAGCTTGTGCCACACCCAATCAAACCGCTTGGTCAAACTAATCTTGAAGATTTGTGCCAGCTTACCAACAATGAGGAATTCAAGATGGCGGCTGCCATCTGGAAGTCTGGAGGAGGCTGTCCAGTTTATTTATGGTTTGGGTGTTCTCAATTGCACCTCGTGCGTGTGCTCCAAAAGAACTGCACACTTAAACTGAAATCCTGGAGGTGCCGGTAGCATCTCTGCTTCGCGCTGTCTCTCAGAGCGAAAACTTCAAAGAAAAAGATAGTCTGCGAGTAGCATTTAGTTCCGTGCTAACTCGCAAATAAGTATTGTAAAGAAACTGGCTGTGAGTACTGTTTCTGTTCCACGCTGTTTCGCATCGCTTTCAAATCGTGAGCAGCATTCCTGTTCCATGCTATTAAGTTGCAGTTCTTCAGTCAGTGTTACAGTATGGAGTTGTCAGAGAAGGTCACAGAGAAATATTCTGAAGGAATAAACAGTTGGAATTGAAGAACGAGAGACTGAGAGGAAAAGTTAGAAGTGTTTCCACATTGTTTCTGGTAAGGAGTTTCTCACCATATTACAGAAGTTGAAGGACTTTGCTTAAAATAAGGCTCAACAGTGCTTCAGGTAAGCATGCAGATTGAGAAGGAATTCACCTGAGTTCAACTATTAAACTAAAGCAAAAGTCATTCTTCATGGTACCCAACGAAAGAAATATAAATATATATATATATATATATATATATATATATATATATATATATATATATCCCAGAACTTCGCCATGCAACATCCATTAGAAAGGACAAGGACGAAAATTGACCCAATTTGCAGTGCGTAAATATTTATTTGTTGCCACGCACCTCTGCCACGACGCGTTTCGACCTTCAAGAGGTCTTGTTCACATAACGCGCATGCGAAGTGTCCCAAAGATTAAAAGTGCTCGTGCATAGTCTCGTGACCAATCACATGACAGTTTTAAAAAAACATGGAAGAGTTGGTTCAAAGGCATGATACTGACAATAACCATTCTCGATTCCCTTTGGAATTAGGACACACATACATATTTACAGCACGAAATGACATATCACTAAAAACCATCTAAAACCATAATAGTTAAAAGAAGGTTTAGCCAATTCATTTCATTTTATGTCAATCGGCTTGTACGGAATATATTTCCATAAAAGTTTATAAAAATATATGAAATGATTACGTACATGATAAAAACATAAATGGAAATAATTTCACAGTTTTAAGGTGAACGTGCCATCTGTAAACATTTTTATGATAGCCCTAAACATACCGGTATATACCTGGTTAGAAGAAATAGAGCTCTATCACAGTGTGTCCTACACTGGTTTGGTGCCTATTTGTGTATATATATATATATATATACAAGAAGAAGGATCAACACAACAACGATTATCAGAAGCAGCTGTCACACAATATGGGGCTAATATGAGTCCATTCAAGCCTAAATCTAATTTTAAACCTAGTATGCCAAAGGATGCGATTGATATTTTTCATGAGGTAATAGTAGAGGACCTCAAGAAATTGCAGCATCAGATCAAACATCGCAAGAGATACAAGATTAAGCAGGAAATTCAATATGCAGAATTAATCAAAAAACTCAGCAACAACCATCAAATAGTGGTAACAAAATCTGACAAAGGTGGCAATATTGTGATTTGGCCACAGAATGAGTACATTGCGGAGGCACACAGACATTTAAACGATCAACTGTGTTATGAGAAATCTACATCCAAACAGTACAATGCAGCTAGAGATGGCTTGAAAAAGTTACTTTTCAAATGGAAAAGAGAAGACATGATCTCTACTGAAGAATTCCGCTTTCTGCATGTTGAACATCCTGTTTTGCCCAGACTTTACCTCATACCTAAAGTCCACAAAAAGACAGTGCCGATCCCTGGGAGGCCAATAATATCAGCCATCCACAGTATGGGAGAAAATATTACACAATATATTGATTTTTTCCTACAAGATTTAGTGAAGAAGCTTCCAACATACATCAAGGACACGGGGGACTTTCTCAAAAAAATCAATAAAGTCCCATGGTCAACGGATTCGATATTTATTACTTTGGATATCGAATCCCTTTATACTAGCATAGAACACACTACTGGTTTAACGGCACTGGAATACTTTTTAAGTAAAAGACCTTTAGAGTGCTATAACCATAACAAGATGATTGTAGAGCTGGTATCTTGGTGTTTAAACAACAACTATTTCTTGTTTGGTAATGATATTTTCTTGCAGAAAGAGGTGTGGCGATGGGAGCTTGCTTCTCCCCCAGCTACGCGTGTTTGCACGTGGGCTGGTGGGAGGAGCAGGTCCTCAAACGCACTCACAGCACTGTATATTTTAATCATGTTTTAAAATGGATGAGGTATATTGATGATGTTTTTATTATATGGAGAGGGGATGAGCAAAGTGCGATTGATTTTATTAATGAAATCAAGATTAATCATGTGAACTTGAAATTCACATCCCAGATTGGCAAGGACAGTGTAGATTTCTTAGATGTTAAGGTTTTTACACGAGAGGGAAAGATAGCAACGACCTTGCATAGAAAAAGCACTGCTGGCAATTCTACGCTACATGCCAGCAGTGCTCACTCCAGGCATGTGATCAACAACATCCCATATGGCGAACTATTACGTTTGAAGAGAATCTGCAGTACCGAGGAAGATCTGGTCAGGTGTACAGAGCAAGCACTGGTTAGATTCAAGCAAAGGGGCTACAATGAATCCATTTTGAATGAGGCAGTGAAAAAGATGAAAGCGAAATCTAGGGATTCCCTATTTTCAGTTACTGAAGTTGCTGCTAATGATGAGAATGGTAATAACTCTGTTCCAAGGTTTGTGACAACGTTTAACAAACAAGAAAGAAAAATTAAAGCCATTATCACACGCAGTTGGCCGATACTTCTAACAGATGGGGTGTTAGCCCCTAGACTCCCCACTGGCCCTACTATAACTTATAGAAAGGGACCTTCGATGAGAACCCAAATTGTCAAGAGTAGTCCAGAATTGGATAAATCCAAGATGTGGTTACAGCCCCGGCCGGGGTTTGTTAAATGTTCCAGCTGCAGGGCCTGCAGGTTTGGAATTAATACTACCCAATATGCCACCCCCTTCAGTCCAGATATGATTACCATTACAGGAAGTTATAACTGCAGGACAGAATATGCAGTTTACGTTCTGATATGCACCTGTGGCTTGCGGTATGTGGGAAGCAATAAGCTACAGGTGCATGTCAGAATCCTCCAACATATACAAGCTATTGTTAATAGCGATAGCTCGTATCCAGTAGCAAGACATTTCAAGCAAATACACAACAACGATTTACAATGCTTGAGGTATTTTGTTGTAACAGCGATTCCTAAACCTCGTAGAGGAGGTGACAGAGAAAAGATGTTGAGAAGGATGGAGTCTAGAATGATACTCGAACTAGACAGTAAATTCCCTAATGGTTTGAATAATACGGAAGATATCACTTCCTATGATTAATAGGACAAGTACCACACTGATTCTTTCACTTTGGTACAGGACATTTATTGAGGTGTGATTGGTATTCCATCTAGGGTCAGTTTAGGCCTCCTTGCAGTATGTAAATTTTAAAATATTTTATTTTCACTTTTTCCACGATGATTTTGTATCATTAAGTTCAGCACTTGCACTTTATATACTAATACTTTTTTGGTGTAACATCTGACTCTGGTCAAGTCAACAACACATTATTTTATCAACTGCAGTAGGGTATATGAAGGGTACACTATATGGTAAAAAGACAGTAAATATATAGAAAACATTGATGTTTGAGTGGCTGGTAATTCATTTTTATGAGATATATGATTTTAGGGAGTTATTGGACCCAGATAGTCATATATCTATTGTTCTATCATTTGAATTTAATTGCAATGTTTACACAAGAGTTAATGTTTACATATTGTTGCGGTATTTGCACTTATTTATTACTAGCATTTTGAATTTAATTGCAATGTTTACACAAGAGTCAACGTTTACATAAAGTTGCGGTATTTGCACATATCAATTACTAGCATTTATGCAGTAAAAAAATCGGGGAATGATTTTTTATATTAATTTTGCACCGCATAGGAAAATGTATAGAGATGCTTTATCGTTGTACTGTAATCTATGTTTACAGAATATTTTACGACATTTGCACACGACCAATAACAGCATTCAAGCAGTAATAAGAGGAGATAAATGTTCAGGATCGTACTATGTTTACTCTAAATGTGGAGGCGCAACTTGTATAGAACATCTTATCGGTCAGACCATAGCTTGGTCAGCAAATAGTAAGATACATAAAACAATGTGTACAAATAATGAATTGAGCCACAAACTGATTTTATTATATTTTAACTTTTTATTTCCTCACGGATGGTGTTAGCCTGAGGCAGTTAGTTACACAAAATATTTATTTATTGTTAAATTATCTTTGACTATGTTTAGTGTATTACAACAACAAAGGATATGAGATCAAGATACATTCATTGTTAGAAAACAGACTGACCTGAGTGTACACATGAAAATATGTATAGTATTTCTTCTATGTTATTTTGATCACGTGGTTAGCACATTGCATATTTAAAAAACTTGGCGAGCTTTACCTGGCTATCTGTGAGCAAGGACGTTCCTGTCCGAAACGCGTCAGATTTGAAGCTCTAAATAAAATAACGACAGTGCCCAAACCTGGAGGATTCGTGTTGTCTCCGTTCGCCACATGTTCTGCGGAAGTGCGGAGACTTCGTTTGTTTGTTATATATATATGTCACCACCAAAGAATCCACTCGCACTCCAGGAGATTTATTTGCAAGGCTTATTTAATCCAGTGAGTAACAGCCATCACCTTCAAAAGCTCACAAACCAACGCGTTTCGACCAGATTGGTCTTGATCACCAATCTGGTTTGTGAGCTTGGTTTGTGAGCTTTTGAAGGTGATGGCTGTTACTCACTGGATTAAATAAGCCTTGCAACTAAATCTCCTGGAGTGCGAGTGGATTTTTTCTTTGGTGGTGACATTAATCAGCGGATCTCGATTCCTTTACCGCACCACTCGCACCGATCGCGAGCGCGCTGACTTAAGGAATCATTTGGTGGAATATATATATATATATATATATTTATATATATATCAGAAGTCTTCTTTCAGGAAAATATCAAGGACTAAAAGCAGAAGCGAGTTTGGTTTTCTAAAGTTGAATAGACATGTGTAATACTTTTAAACTACATTGAGAGACTGTCAAAAGTGTATTATACCTGCATATATTATTGAAAAAGTATTTAAAGGAGAGGTTCAAGCCTTTGACTTATTGGGTAAAGAAACAGACTAATGTGTAGTTAAGATCTCTAGAATAATTTAGTTTTGTTGTTATTTTACATGTAAGGTTATGTTCTCATCCTAACTGCAGGTGGAGAATAGAGCTACCAATAACTAGAAGTCCTTAATTAAAAAGGAATTGAAGCGACAGAAGCATTCTACAATGTCAACGGCAATTCTCTCTTTTCTTATCCACTTCCCCTTTCGCCCTCGCTGCTGCTTTGGGCTGATAATTAAATCTATTCTCAGCTTGGGCATTGGCGGAAGGGGCATTGGGACCATCTTCTGCTCTAGAGGAAATAATAGAGTACAAGAGTCTTGACGGATTGAAGTGCCTTAAAAATATATTTCCACCTGAGCAGAAATGGCTGAAGGATTAGACTTTTTTTTTAAAAACAAACTTTATTAATTTTCCATTAAACAGTCGGTATGACTAGCCATGCAATAGAATCATGAGTTGATGCTACATGTCATAGTATTCAGTATTGGGGTACATTCCATAAACTTCAATAGTGTCGACATCACAGACATCGTTCGTCATGCATCTGCCCAGTACTATTCCTCTGATAAGCAATCTGAAAATGTTTAACAAAGCTATTAGCTAACATACCCCTCCTGTCCCTCCTCCCCCCTCCCACTCTCGTTCTGGCAACTTCTACTGTTCGTGCATATATTCTTGCGTCCTATTCAAACAATCAATGATCTATAACTTTAGTGATTGTGGCGGTTAATTTAACCTGTCGTTAACTGTGTGTCTGTGTGTTGCAACTATGGTATGGGCTGTTGCGCGTTCGGGGTGCTAGCTATGGGATCTAAGTCTACACCTTTGAGGGCTTCTAGCATGATCTCCCATTCCATGGATATCGGGTTTTTCCGTAATCCCCTGGCCTCCTCCTGTCGTAACGCAGCGCTCTCAGCCCTGCCCCAACGGAGCATTTCACTTTGCCAGGTGTATTCAGTAGGGGGTTTCGTTGACTTCCATCGCATAGTTATGGACCGTTTGGCTATAATTAGGGCGAGGTCCATGAATCTGAGCTGTACCTTCTGTTTGGTCGAACGTTTACGTAGACCTAGGAGACACTCCTCTACCGTGTCCCCCACGTGTATCTGTGTGACTGTCAATATGTGAAGCCGAATGGACTCCCAAAAACTTCTCAAGCGGGGGCATGCCCATAGCATGTGGGTTAAGTCAGCCTCGTCCAACTGGCAGCGAGGGCAATGATGTTGCGCATTTGGGAACATCTGCTGCAGTCGCCGTGGTGTGAGATAGGCTCTATGGAGTACCATACTTTGTATGAATTTAAACTTTGCGTTTCGAGTTACTTTTTTGGGGTACTCCAGAATTCTAGTCCATTCCTTGTCTGAAAGCTCCTGTCCAATATCCTCCACCCACGTGGCTCGTAAGTCTGTTAGTTCTACCGCAGCGTGTGCCCGTATTCCTACATATAACCATTTGATAAGGTGTCGTCCCCTCCCCATGTAATATAGGGCCTTAACCAATTCGTGAGTTGGGGGTTCGGTCCTCTGGGGGGCCCGGTGCTTTCTGACGTATTATAATAGTGCACCATGTATCAGGTACAACTGATCTGGCACACCTGTTTCCCGCACAAAGTTCTCGTGGTCCATTAAAATTCCATTGTTGAATAAGTCCCCTACTGTGTCAACTCCTTCATCTAACCAGGCCCCTATCCTGCGCTTTGTGAGCCCACCGCTAAAAAGTGGGATTCCTACTAGTGGGATGTTCCCTGCGTAAGGGTGGCATCGGGACGTGTATTGTAACACTGCCTTCCAGCACAAAAGTGCCGTACGCAGCAGGGGTGGCAGGTTCGGGGGAATTTTATATTGTGGTAGTAGTAATGTGTGTAGAGTACCTTGGTCAACATCACGCACCGTGTAGCCTATCTCCTGTAAGTTGCAACCAGCTGTCCAGTAGGACAGCCATTGCAGCTGACTCGCATAATAGTATGCTCTGAGGTCGGGTACACCCAGTCCCCCTTTGTCGGTCCCCAGCTGTAGATTTTTAAGGCTTACTCTACGCCTTCCAGCCCCCCATATAAGATCTGAGAGTATAGTGTCTAGAGTTCTGAAAGTAACGGGAGGTACTACAATCGGTAGGTTGGTAAAGTAATATAAAAGCCGTGGGAGGACCACCATTTTCAATATTGCCGCTCGGCCCATTGCAGAGAGAGGTAGCCTAGTCCAGAAGGCGACACTCGAGCGTATTGACCTGATCGCCCTGGTTAGGTTACCCTCTAGCATGTCCGTATGGGACCGGTGTATGTGTATACCGAGATATTTAAAAGAGTGCTGTGCCACTGGGAGGGAGTATAGCCCAAAGTTAACCTCCTCTGGGCGGGTACCTTCTCGGAAAAAGAAGGCATTCGATTTTGCTGCATTAAGGCGAGGCCAGATATTTGTTCAAACCTATAGAAGATGTCAGGGATGGGGTCCAGTAGCCCCAGGAGGTCTTGCACGTATATTATTATGTCATCTGCATAGGCAGATATCAGATGTGTGGAGTCGCCTATCGGGACTCCAAGGTGGTGAGCCTCTGCGTGTAGCCTAAGTGCCAGTGGCTCCAGCGCAAGTATAAATAGCAGTGGCGACAATGGGCACCCCTGTCGGGTGCCCCTGAATACAGAGTATTCGCGTGAGATGTGTCCTCCCATGCGGACTCTCACAGTGGGGGCCTCGTACAGTAGGTGTAGCCATCGGAGATACTCCGGGGGCAATCCAAATTTCCCTATAGCTTTGAACATGTAGTCCCACGTGAGTGTGTCGAACGCTTGCCGTAGGTCTAGTGCAACACAGCCCGCGTTTGCGTAATGTTCCGGGGTTGTTGCCATGATGTGGTGCAATCTCCTGATGTTTAAGGATGTGCTGCACGCTAGTAGGAACCCGCCTTGATCTATGTGAATAAGCTTATTTAAATTTGGAAGGAGCCTGTTCGCAAGAATTTTGCTTAGTATTTTATACTCTGTCGCCAATAGAGATAATGGGCAGTATCCGGACATGTCTGACCTATCCCTCCCTAGTTTAGGAAGTGAGACGACTAACGTCTGCTTTGTGGTGGGGGGAAGATGGCCTAGTTCTAGTGACCTATTGTATAGGTTCTCCTATTGGGGAATTAAGGCCTCGGCATAGGTATAAAAAAAACTCGGCCGGGAGGCCGTCCAGTCCCGGCGCTTTGTTCCGTGGGAGCCCTTTGATAGGTGCTTTTATTTCGGCTTTAGTGATAGGGCCTGCCAGTGCCTTCCGGGACTCTGTAGTGAACTGCGGGTAGGGCAGGTCATCTAGGAACGCGTCTATGTGGGTGTCGTCTATTGGGTCTGGTTTGTCGTATAGTGTAGCATAATACAGGCTAAAGGCTTTGTTTATATCTTGTTGAGTAATCACTGTGTCTCCCCTAGGTGTTGTAATTTCGTTAACTATAATGGTCGGGGGTCATCTCTCAATATTCTGGCTAGCGACGTCCCAGATTTGTCTGCGTCTGTATGTTTTAGTTGGGTATATGCCCTATGGTCTATAACCCTGAGGGACTCCAGTAGTTCCGCATGCTGGATGCGCGCCTCTTGCAGGGGGACCTGTTTTTCGGGATCGCTCGCTGCCTCCTGTTCCAGCCGATTCATCTTGTTCTCTACCGCCATTAAATTTTTGCGTATTTGTTGTCTAGCGCCCAGCGTAGCGCTAATTGCGGTGCCCCAGATAACTGCCTTAAACGCATCCCATTCGACTGAGATGGAAGATGCAGTGTTACTATTCTCTGCAAAGTAGTGCGTGATAGTGTGAGCCAGGGTAGTGCGGAACACAGCGTCTTCTAACATTTGAGGCCATAGCTTCCAAGTGGGTACCGGGGTGGGGATTCTGCCCCAGGTGTAGGTAATTTCTAGAGGATTGTGGTCTGAGAAGGTCTTAGCTAAGTATGTGGTATGGGTTACTTGTGTAGCTATTGTTAGTGAGCGGAGAATTCTATTGATTCTCGTGTGTAGTTGATAGACTGGAGAGTAAAAGGAATACTCTTTGTTTGACGAATACCTTAGTCTCCACACATCACTCAGTGCCCACCCATCAATCCATCTACAGAGAACCTCAGCTTGTTTGACGGTTCTCGCTCCATGTTGGGTAGGGTGTGAGCGATCGAGCACAACATCCATGACCGCATTACAATCCCCCCTATAACCCACGGGTATACTTCCCATCCCGTTAGTGCCTGGCTGAGCCCTGCAAAGAATTTATCCTGACTAAAGTTTGGGGCGTATATGTTACCCAATACAATGTGTGTACCATCAAGTGTCCAGTGCAGGAATATATATCTTCCCTGCGTATCCATACGCCGCTCTAATTCTATGAACAGGACCCCGTGTCTGATCCATGTCGTTGTTCCCCTGGCAAAGGCAGAGTAGTTGGTAGAGAAGATTTGCCCCTTCCATTTCTTATGCATTTTCGCCGCTTCCAGTTCTGTGAGGTGTGATTCCTGCATGAACACTATCTGCGCCTTGCGCCTGAGTAATTGCGCGTGTACCCTATGACGCTTCTGTATGGACCCTAGACCCCGAACATTCCATGTGATTACGTTGTAGGAGCTAAGCATGTGTGTCACGCAGTGAAGATAAAGTTATCATTACAGATATTAAAGAGAGGCCACAATCCGTAACAGGACAACAGCATTGTGCCAGAACCCCAAACCTCCCCCGAACTACTAATACAAGGCCCGGTTGGTGAACTATACCGGACCAAACACAAAAACACACAACATGTATAACTGTGTTGCATTTACATGGTGCATTCGCAAATAGGGGGTTGTCGCTCACGCCACCCATGGTGATGTAACTACTTATATACGAGCTCAGAGGAGCCCAGGGCTAATAAACATACTGATACACTGCCATTTAGTTCACAGAAAAGGATATGTGTTATGTTGTTGAACTGTATATCACAACCCGCAAACTTAATGTTCATCTGGGCGATCAGGATAATCTTTCTTGCGTTGCATCAGTCCAATAGACCGTCCGCCGTCTGGGGCGTCACCGTGGGAAACAAAGTCAGGCTGCTCTCAGAATCCGATCTAACTGCGCTGCCTTCCGAGGATTCGGAGGCTGTATGGAGCGCACAGTCTCTGAACGTGGTCGCTGTCGCAAGGGCTATATCCTTGCTCCGTTGTACTTGTTCCTGTGTTGGGCTGTGTGACTGTGGATTGTGGGCTGACTTCACGTTGCGGCGCAACCGCCTGCCCTGTGTATGTCCGGGGCTATTAGGTAGGCTCTGGGAGGCAGTTCCTGGCAGCGAGGTCCGATCCATAACTTCAATCCATTCTTCCACATCTTCGGGGCTCTCGAAGAAGTATCTCTTTTGGTCATATATGATTTTCAGTCGGGCAGGGAATAAGAGGGCATATTTAAGATTCATGGCTTTTAGTTTCTTTTTTACAGCCACGAGTGAGGATCTTTGTCGCTGGACCACGAGGGTATAATCCGGATACAAAGATATTCGGCAATTTTCAAAACGTATCTGGGACTGTTCTCGCGCTTTCTAGCAGCACGTCACGATCCCTATAGTTTAGGATCCTGGCTATCAGTGGTCGCGGCGGAGCACCTGCCTTGGGTCTCCCCGTAGGTATCCTGTGAGCTCTTTCCACACAAAAATAGTCCGATAGTCCGTCAGGGGCCACATGATCTCAGAACCACTGCTCCATGTAGGTTGCGGCGTTAGGGCCCTCGCTGCGTTCCGGAAGCCCTATGACGCGCTCGTTGTTTCGTCTGGCCCTTCCTTCTGCATCCTCTACTCTGTCCTGTAGGCCAGTGACCTGTTTCCGCAGTTGTTGGATGTGCAACGTGTGTTCCTTGTGCTGGAGCAGGACCTCGTCCAGCACCAGACTGTGGGCTTTCACTGTGTCTGCCAGTTTAGTGTGATACGCTTTGAGTAGCGTGATGCCGGTTGTGAGAGTGCCGATCTGTTGCTCAATGGCCTTTCTGGATTCCCTGACCTCTTGCAGTATTAGGTCAAGTTTGTCCGAGGAAGTCTCCTCGTTTGTGGGTGGTATACAAGTGAGCGAGGGTGGGGTCGCAGTGTGTTCTGGCTCTTCCGTTTGTTGTGTATAACTGGTGGCCGCCTCCGGCAGCTTCCCTTTGGGGCGCCCCATGTTACCCCAATGTATTCCTTTCCTGCGGCCGCTGCTTTCAAAGGAATGGTAGTCCGGCCTTGACCGTTTCCGTATCTCGATGGCGGTCGACTAGGTCTGTCGTGCCAGGGCGGGTGTCTTGGCTGCTCGCTCCAGACAACGTGCGATACTCCTCCGTGTATCCCTTCGGCTCTCCCAGGCGGTGCGTGCACTAATTTGCAGGTGAGCAAAGATCCACCCCAACTTCGGACACAGTGCTCCCAGATTCAGGCGTTCAGTACTCAGGCCCCAACGTAAGCACCCTCGAAGATCAGGCCAGTTGTTTTGATCGGATTACTCTCTCCAACGAGCTAGGGGGGTAGTGGGACCTTATTGAGCCCCAGCAGAAAGTCAAATGCGGTGTCTCAGTCCCTGGCTCCCAATAAAGTGGCTCCCGCTGCCTGCTTTGCTAGTGACCTGCAAGTTGTTGCATTAATATCACAGTGTTGTATGTGTTAAAGCAGGCCTCAGCGTCCTCTCAGTGAACACACCGTCTGTTTCTGAACTACTCCTCCCCACAGTGATCCTGGGCAGGCAGGCGCTTTATTCCCCTAGAGCTCAGGCTCCCGGGGACACAGTCGTTGCAGGACTAGCTCATCAGAGGCAGCCACTCTCTCACTCATTCCGGCTGTCGGCCTCTCGATCCGTGCCCAGTTCCATGAACCGCGTTGCTTCCAAGCGAGCCGGGGGGGGGGGTCAGCAATGGATGCCGGAGGTAAGTGGGGGCAAGTCTCCCCCCCCAGACGCTCTCACCTGGGGTGTTGCGCAGCATCCTCAGGAGTCGAGCTCCCACGTCGCAGTCAGAAGATCAGGCCCCGGTCCGGGCCTCCGCTGCAGGGGTTGGCTCGTTCGTACCGACCGTCACCGGAGTCCCACTTGGCCAGCAGCACGCCTCCCAGATGGTGCCGCAATCTCGATGTGGGCCGCCGGACGCGCACTGCAGTGTTCCAGAATCGGGGGCCGGTCTCGGGAAAGGGCCACAAGGATCCAGTTGCCAGGTGCTATCCCCGGGGCCCCCGGAGTATATCACCGCACTCCAGCAGTGATTTCGAGTCGTGGGTTTGCAGCAGGAGCATCGCCCCCCCCCCCAATGCACCCTGCAGGATCCTGGCATACACTCATCACGACCCGCTCTGCACTGCGGAGCTTCCGACCGCATCTGCCTGGCGCGATACAGCCGCCGATTAGGCCTTACGTCGCGGATCTCGCTCCGCGCCGGTGGTGGCAGCCATGCGATCAAATTGCACGTCTGGCCGTGTCTCGCTGCCGCTCCGCTCCCCCGAGCAGACCCCGATGGGCTCCTGTGAGTGGCAATACAACAGGGTATTTCCGCCCGTGCTCGGAGCTCTTCTAAACGACGTCCGACATGTTCGGCGGTTAGCCACGCCCACCTGAAGGATTAGACTTAAAGGCTTTGGCAGGGATATTAGATACTATGCAGAAATAATTAAGTCAAACCATAGAGGAAAACTAAACTTTAAAAGAAGAAATAAAAAAATCCCAAAAAGAAACCCATCACATATTACAAAAAATTAATGAGCTAAGGGCAGGAACTTCATCAGTACCCAGAGTTACTGAAACTCATAGTAGAACGTCTCCTGTACAAGCATCAGAAATATCTACCCAAGTAATTCATGCAATTTCTCCAATTATTTGGCTCCTCCAGAATGATTCCCTGGGGATCCTCATAAGGCGCAAATATTTTGAACACAAAGTTCCCTGCATTTTCTGTGTAGACCATTGATTTTTTCCAGAAGACCAGTCTAAAGTAGCTTTCGTGCTGTCATACTTGGGACGTGATGCTGCTGCTGCTTGGTCCATGTCACTAATTTCACAAAATGATTCTATTCTCTACAATTTTGAAGGTTTCAAAACCAAATTTCTTAGACTATTTGATAGGAGAACGGGGACTGAAGCAACTGACAATGAATTACTGGGATTAAAGCAAGGGAATCGAGTTTTAATTTCGTATTTGGCGCAATTCAATAAGTTAGTCGTGGAAACTAATTGGCCTGAAAGCAAGCGTGCAGCAGTGTTTTATAGAGGTCTCAAGGATGAATTAAAGGATGCTTTAGCACAAATACCAAAGACACCACAAGAAATTTCAGAACTAATAGATCTGGTTTTACAGATAGACCATCAATTGAGTGATCAGAAGATCAGAAAAAAAACAGATTGGGAGGGAGGTGGCTTTGCTAATGGTCACCTGCGGAATAAGGTCTGGGAAAGTCCTGCTCTCCAGCAGAGAGTGGTGAGTGATGGACAATACAAACACTAGATCCTCCCAGTGACCCTCTGCCCGTGACCATTGCCTTGTAAGGAAATCATGTAGGGGGTGCATTTAGAGCCTGGTGTGAAGTACACTAGAGATGCAAGAGGTTATCATCCCTAGAAGACGCACCACATTCCGACTGTGAGCTTATGAATAGGCTGAAAAAGAAGCAGCAGTTGCTAGAATGCCAACACTCTCATTTGGAGTAGGCTATCCCTGTAAATGCATTCAGTACAGAACCCAGGAAGGGTTGGATCTGTTGAGGATTTGAGGTGTACTTGATGGCATTTATGGCAAATCCAGAGCTGTGGATCAGCGAATGTGTCTCGAGTGTGGACTCTTGATCAAACAATTGTCAAAGTAGGGAAAGACGTGAGTGCCTCCCTTTCACTGATGGACAGCAACCACTGCAAGGCACTGCATGAACACCCTTGGAACCGCGGTGACCCCGAAAGGAAGTAATTTATATTAGTAATAATGTCCACTTACCACAAAGCAAGGGAGCCGGAAATTGGTAGGGTGGATAGGCATTTGAAAGTTGGTGTCCTTTAAGTCAAGCTCCATCATGTAATCCCCTTATCAGAGCACAGAAATGACATCCTGCAGGGTTGTCATATGGAAATGATCCAACAGGATGTATTTGTTAAGAAGCCTGTCGTCCAGGAGAGGCCTCATGGGACCGTCCTTTTTGGGAATGAGAAAGTAAAGAGAATAGACACCTTTTCCTTGATGTTGCGGAGGCATTCTCTCTAGTCTCCCTTTCTGGAGGATTGCATGTGCTTCTTCCTTGAGAAGGTGGAAATGGTCTCTGCTAAAGACATGTCTGAGGGTGGAATGTTGACAGGGGTTGAAAAAACATCTAGGCAGTACTGCTAAAACCCGCTGGTCTGATGTGATTTCCTCTCAGCTAGAAAGGAAATCTTGGATTCTTCCCTCGACAGGTGATGCATGTTTGATAGGAAGGTGGGACCAGGCACTGCTTAGAGGTGGAAGTTTCTTTATTTGAGTCACCTCTGCCCTTCCCTCTGTTGTTATCTGTGTATGCACCCCTGGTGTAACCCCTGCCAGTCTGCTGATGGAAGGTGTGCTGCTGTCTCTGCTAAGACTGCAGCTGGTCTGGGACGTGGCCTTGGCTCCTCCCCATGGCTGTTGTTTGCGAAAGCAACCCCTTGTGGTTGGAGCTGGCAAACTGTCCATTTTTATTTTTTCTAGCATCTCGTCAACCTGGGTGCCAAAGAGATACTCCCTTCCAAACTGGAGTTTGGGGAGATCCTGCTGGACTTTGAGTTTGAACAGTCGCGGCTGCTGCCTGGAAGCAACAGTGGGGCGGGGGGATCACAATTTAAAAAAAAACACTTATCTCCCGGCCTGCTGGCTGGCCGGCCGCCGCCTCTCCTACGTCCTCTTCCTGGCTTCTTGTAAGAAACAGGAAGCAGGAAGCACCAGGGCTCCCACGCTCCCTGCAGCCAATCACAACTCTGCAATGTAGCGTTGTGATTGGTCTGAGCACCGTGACACGGCGCTCAGGCAGGGGCTGTAGGGGTGGGCATGTTCTCCATGCAGGCTGTAATGCAGCCTGCATGGAGAAGGGGGAAAGTGTGCATGACTGGGTTGGGCGGCCCGAGAGGGCCGACCAAACAGTCATTGCGCACTTAGGAGGGTTGTACCCTCCTCCCCTGCTCTTCAGCTCCGCCCCGCCCCCTCACGCAAGCTGCCGCAGCAGGAGGACAAAATAAAATAATAACATTAGTTATTATCATTTTATTTTTTCCTTTCTTTTGCTGCTCCGAGGCAGTGGGTCAACGCTCCTCCGCCTTAGCAGAGGAGCCGCCACTGGGTTTGAACCCGGAGATAGAAAGGTAGGAATGCTGCTGTTAATGGCCCTTAAGGCTGTGTATGCAGAGTTGAGTATGGAACAAATGTTGGCATTCGAGATGGACTTGTCCTCCCTCTTCCTGTACTTCTCTCCTCTTTCTGTACTCATCTAGGAGGTGTTTCACAAGTTCCTGTATCTCCTCCCACTGAGACTTGTCGTACCAAAAAAGTGTGACAGAATTGGCTATGCATTGTATGACTGCCTCTACGGCTACCCTCTTTCCCACAGTTTTGAGTTTTTTGCTCTCCTTATCAACTGAAGGGAGATCACCTGTAGCTTGGGCGGAGGCTCTTCCTTTGGGCAGTGTGGACCACCAGGGAGTGAGGGGGGCCTTGGTCCTAGATGTAAATAGGCTATTTTTCAACCCTAGGTGTTAATACCCTAGCTTTAACTGGGTCCTTCAAAATTTCTGGGGCAGATTTGAACATGCCTATAAGCAAGGATAAGAATTAGACAGAAGGCAAGATGGCCGCTGACTGACCGCGAGGAAGGCAGCTCCGGCTCTGCACTCCTCTGTGAGACCCCTGTGAAATCGGTGGCGGGCTCAAACGGATATGCTTGAGTGGACAGAGCAGGCTATTGATGACTGCTGGACGAAGGATCGCTTTTTTCGTGCTGGTTTGTGGTCGGCGTGGCACTTTCGGACTTTGACTTTGTGGAAGATTTCCGCAAGTATCCGGCGTTTGTTATCCCGATTGAAACGCAGGATGGCTCCAAAGGCGAGTAAAATTGCGAAAGACGCAGCAGCTACAAGGGAGGCTTTGAAGGAGACTAAGGGGAGCCTGAAGGATGGCATTTCGGAAACGGCGTCTAGCGTGGGTCAGATCCGACGTGGGGGCATCCAAAAAAAGAACGAGGACATTTTGAAGGCAAAAGATGCTGGGGTCGCCGGCGGTACAAGACGACGCGTGGCCGGCGCGGCTGGAGATGGTGTGCAACGGCAGCCTTCAGTTCTGGAGGCATTTGGGTTGGTGACGGCCTCGGCTCCGGCTCCTGTGTTAGCGATGACTTCGAAGGCTGCTCCGATGGCAGCTTTGTTGACAGCTGATGACCCCCCCGGCCTTCCGGACGCAATTTCTACACATATGGAATCCGAAGAGAGTCTCTCTTTACCAGGTAACTCCGTTCTCCATTTGGCAAACATTAAGCCTCCCGAAACTACCGAAACTGCTGAGTCCATCCAGGTGGATTCTGGGACAGGTAGTTCTCTTCCTCTCCTGCAAGCAATGCAAATTATAAGTCCTGGCCAGGAACAGAGCAAAGTTAGTCAGATGGATACAATAAGAGCGGGTGAGCTCCCGCTGGATACTTTGTCAAATGAAATTGATGAGGCTGAGGCTACAGTATCCCGGATCTCTATGGGTGATAAGGAAGACACAATGAAGGATGGCATTAATGAGGAAGGAGGAGAAGTTCCCCTTGATGACGCATTCTGTCAAACCCATGTACTACCAGCCACACAGGCCAGTGAGCACTGTTATACTAGCGATACTCTTGGCGGTCAGATTAATCACGTGGCAATAATCCATTGGCAGAGTGTCCCCGTGTTTTCCCCAGGAGGGGGGGAAATTTTTTTTTCACTGAACGACGACTCAGACACATCAGAAGTCAGTGAGTTAGAATCTTCTCAGGAAACGGCCTCTGGGGAGTCTTCTGCTACACAGAAAAAGCGGTATAGTCGATCTTTAAATGCAAGGCGACGGACTAAAACTAAAATGAGGTCTACAGATTCTGCCACCCGGAAGCTGGAATGGGACTATTCCGCTTCTGTCCTGACAGCGGGTACTAGCAGTGGGCTTGATTCAGGAAACACGGGCCATTCTGGCGCTGCAGAATTAATTGAATCTGGTAGTGTATCTGCCTTCACTCCCGCTACGACATTGGACTTATTGTATTCTACCCTAAAACAAATGCAGGGGGAGGCACGGCAGGAGAGCAAAAGATCATTATTAGTTAATAAAAAGCTGCAAGGGGCTATTCGGAAGATGAACAAGGTGTGTATCGACATTTCGGAGCGGGTTACCCATGTTGAAGAACGAACTGCGGAGGTTGATAAACTACAATCATTTAAGATCACTCAAGAGAAGCAATCCTTGGATGTCTGCTGGAAGCTCGAGGACTTTGAGAATCGGCAGCGTCGCAATAATGTACGATTGCTGGGTCTGGAAGAAAATATAGAGGGAGAGAACATTATGGCCTTCGTTGTCACACTGTTGAAGGGCGCCTTCCCGGAACTCCCCCAATGGAACTGGGAGGTGGAAATTCAGCGGGCTCACCGCTTTCCAATGTTTAGGAAAGCTCATGCTAAAAGTCAAGGGGAGCGACCAAGAGCCATACTAATCTACGTGGGCAACTATCTGTTAAGGCAGGCTATAATAGACAAGGCAAGACCAGACTCAAAACGTACATTCGAGGGGCATACCTTCTTCGCTCGGCTGGATTTTTGCCATACAACGGTCGAGCGGAGATGGAGACTTCGACAAATGATAGCCCCGTTCCAAGGAGCAGGCTGTGAAGCCTTTCTTTTATTTCCCTCTAGGCTTAAGGTTCTTTATCAAGGAAAGGTTAGAATGTTTTTTTCCGAGGTGAAGGCTCAGGAATTTCTTACTGAGATAACGGAGAGGCGGGTGCAAACCGTACCAGCTAATAGGGGATCTGGGAGGGGGAATAATCTCTGATTAATGGGGGGTCGTTTGGGGAGTGTCTGGGGAGCGCTCTGGATTTTCTTTGTATAAACATGGTGTTTTTGTGGAGGAATTTTGGGAATAGGGGGCATATCCCTGTTGGATTTATCATCGTGTGGTTCACTTAAGTTACTTATCAGGTGTTTTTACAGGGGTCTCCGGGGGGGAGGGTCGGCACTGCCTGAGTTGGAAGCTCAGCTGCCATACCTAGGTCATGCCTGACCTAGCTGCCTGTAAGGGGTGCAGGGGGGGGGGTGGGGGCTGGGAGGGTGGGGGGTGGGTTTTTCTTGGAGGTTGGTTTTGGATCAGCACAATGGGAGGCTGCACGTTTAGCAAGGTTTACGGAAAAACTGAGTAGGTCGAAGCAAGCTTTTTTGATGTGGCTTAATGATGATGGGCTAAAGAGAGTGACGGATATTAAAGTAAACATAATGAGCTTTATAGCGGATGGTATGGTGAGGTTCATTTATAAGGAAAGTGAGAACTTGAAGGTATGAATTTATGAATTGTGACAGTAAATATCTGTGGATTGAATGATCAACATAAGAGGCATAAGGTGGCTATCTGGCTTAAAACTTTACGGATAGATTTTATTTGTGTTCAAGAAACGCATATAGAAAGTTGCAGAGCTTTAATACTAGAACAACTAGGATATAAACTTTTGGTACATACAACGCAAGGCTCGCGCACAAGAGGGGTGGCAATCCTCACCCGGAGGACTGATGTTACAGTTATAAGAAAGTCTGGAGATCAATGGGGGCGATGGGTGCTACTAGAATGCACTATAAATAGCAATAGATTTACATTGTGTTCTCTTTATGGATCTACTAGGCACGATCCGGAAATTTTTGAATTTCTAGATTCAAACTTAGCTCTATGGCCCTCCCCTATGATTATTTGTGGGGATTTTAATATTAATGGTTTGGGGGTTCAGTGGGGCACTTTAGGAAGTAATTACTCGGGTAGGAAAAAAAGGACTGGTAATGCGTTAGATAACCTAATAAGGAATAATGGTTTAACTGATATGTGGGCACATCTGAAACCTACTGAACTTGGCAGTACATTTTTTTCCGCACCACATAAGATCATCTCTTGTTTAGACTACTTTTTGGCTTCTCATCATCTTCTTCCCAATTCCAGTATAGAATTGCTCCCTCGGATATTATCTGACCATAATCCATTAATCCTTACAGTTAGCTTTATAGGGGAGGGAAGCAACCTCGGGGCTGGACTTTCGAGCGGAGGCTGTTATATGATCCAGAATATGTCCTATATATGAAAGGTTGGATTAAAGAATTTTGGGAGTACAACCGAGGAGTGCAAATATAGGAATCGTATGGGACGCTTTTAAAGCGGGGGTTAGAGGGGAGACGACTAGCTATAGTTTTTATCGACAGAAAAAGGAACGACAACGAGAGGAGGAGGTTAAAATTAATCTGATAAAACTGGAAGAGGTATTGGCTGCCACTCTTAGCCAGGGCAGGTCGGCTGATGAGATTATACTTCGGCTTGCTATTAAAAAGGCTGAGGCGGGTGAACATATTGCTGCAAAGGCTGCTGAAATTTATCTAGCAAAAAAAGAGCATTGCCATGAATATAATGAGAGGGTGGGGCATACATTGGCAGTAAGAGCTAGACAGAAAACCGTGGCTGGCCAGATAACGGAAATTTATGACAAGAATAAAAGGGTAATAACAGACCCCTCCGGGATCCGAGAGACGTTTAGGCTTTTTTATCATCATTTATATACAGAAGATTCATTAGAGACGCCATTGGAAACCCGAAAATACTTAGATAGAATTGCTGTAAATAAAGTTAACCTGGCTGATAGGGAGAATTTGGAATGTGTCTTGTCTCAAGAAGAGATAACGAGAGCCTTATTAGATTTACCTTCGGGTAAGGCAGTCGGACCAGATCAGATCCCATTGGAGTTCTATAAAATATTTTTAGATAATATTGGATTGGATCTGTGTGAGGTAATTCTGCAGGCTCAAAGGGGGGGGCCCCGCACCCGAATCTTGGGCTGGTGCGGACGTTGTGGTCTTTTTAAAAAAAGATAAGCCACCGAGGGAGCCCGGCTCTTATCGCCCCATAACATTATTGAATAGTGATGTAAAAATTTTTTCGAAAGCTGTCGCCACAAGACTAAATAAAATTATAAAGAAAAGTATTCATCCGTGTCAACATGGGTTTATAATAGGTCGGGGGACCACTCAGCATGTACGGCGAGTGATAACACTCTTTGATGCAATGAAGGCCTCAGGGGACCCTATGGCTGCCTTGCTGCTTGATGCTGAAAGGGCATTTGATAGGGTCTCCTGGGGTTTTTTATGGGAATCATTGAGATGGTTTGGGTTAGGGGAGGGCTTTATTAAAACTATTCAGGTACTCTATTTAACACCTACGGCTCGCTTAAGGCTGAATGGTGTATATACACAATCTTTTGCTATACAACGGGGGACGCGGCAGGGGTGTCCAGCTTCTCCCCTGCTGTTCGCTATATATTTGGACCCTTTAATTTGGTTATTACTGGTCAGTAATGGAATATCCCCATATATTTGTCAGGGTATAGAATCTAAAGTATTAGCTTACGCTGACGATGTAGCTGTTCTCACAGCAGATCCCTCCTCGGCAATAATTACGGTAGAGCATATTGCGCAAGAGTTTGGTAGATACTCTGGATATGCACTGAATAGCACCAAGACCCAAATTATACTGAATCAGTTTGTTAATTTTGAGGACCCTCGTGTTACAAAGTCAGGTGTATATCTGGGAATTTCAATTATGTCTGATCTAGACAGCTTAGTTGCCATGAATATTGGACCAATACTTAGGAAGGCGAAAGGGGATTTCCAGCGGTTAAATAATCTTCATCTTTCATTGGTTGGGAGGCGTAATGTGGTGAAAATGATGTTTCTGCCAAAAATTCTTTATTTGTTTAGGGCAATTCCGTCGGAATTTTCTAAACATTGGTTTATAGCTTTGGAAAATTTAGTTAATCGTTTTATTTGGGCACAGGGTAAAACTAGGAGGGCTCTTCGCTTTATGTGTTTACCACGAGAGAGAGGTGGCTTTGTAGTTCCGGATTTTCGTTCTTATTATTGGGCTGCTGCTCTTCAATATATGGGTATACTGTTTGGTGCACCTTCCCGGGATAATGATAGGGAAATTGAAATTCCGGATGTTTATAAGTTGTTATTGGGGGATCAGGCCGAAAATTGCTTTTTAAATTTACAGAGCATAGCTACTATAAAAGGACTAAATTTAAGACCCTTGTTGCTGCATCTAATATTTGGTGGGCATTAAAAAGAATGATCGGTATGGGAAGATTCAATTATTATACCCTGCTTTATAAAAATCCTATGCTTCCGGATATTTTTTCAGATGGGGTAATGGCCTCTTGGGCAATGAAGGGAGTACGGATTGCTGGGGATTTAATAACGCAAGTAGGGTTCGTCAGTTTGGGGACATTCAGCGGGAGTATGGGTTGGAAAGGGGAGTTTTTTCAAATACTTACAGCTGCGAAGTTTTTTGGTACAAAAGGGGGCTTCAGCGGATTTAGTAGAAACAGAGTTTTAGATACTATTCGGGGTAGCACTAAGGGTATTATTAGGTTATTGTATATTGAGCTGATTGAATTAAAGCAAGATGATTTAGGTAAGCATGAGAATAAATGGGTGGAACGAGTGGGTGTTACACAAGAGGGGCTGGTAGAATCTCTGGGTTTAGCCCAGACGGTTTTGTGCTCTGCTGGGCTCCAAGCACAACATTATAAAACTGTTTTCGCATTATATTATACCCCAGCAAGGATAAAGCAATGGGGTGGGCTCTCAGGGATTCATTGTGCACGGTGTGGGGCGGCGGCAGCAGATCTTGTGCATATGTTTGCGACCTGTCCATGTCTTCAGTGTTTGTTAGATTCTATTATGAGATTTTTAGATATGTCACTGGGGTTAAAAATTATGATAACACCTGCTCTGGTATTGCTGGGAGTTAATAGAAGCGAACGGAATGACACAGCCAAAAAATTTCTCTTTGTGGCTATGGCTGTATTACGGATGAGCATTGCTTCGGCCTGGCTTGATCCTCTTCCCCCTTCCTTTCATCAATGGCTATCGCGCTTACTTTCACTATACACAATGGAAAGGGCCATTTATGAGAGGAAGGGTAAAAAGCAAAAATGCTGGGGCAGAGTATATGGGCATTATTGGCAAGATGGAAGGACAAATAGGAATTTTAAGGGCAACAATCTAGGCCAATTTATTTATGTGTATGGGATGGTGTAATCCTAAGGATTGTAAATTAATGTTAGAGTCATGAATTTAGATTATTGCTTGTCAACTTTTTGGTTTCTTATGCTCGTTGCTTGTTCTTATGGCTTTTTTCCTTTTGCTTTTTTTATATTATTTTATTTTTCTGGCTGCTTAAAATGTCTTGACTGAGATCCTCGCTTTATTTTATTTTTACTTACTCTCTTTACTTTCTCTGCACGTATTGTCAATTTACTGTGAAATTGGTGCTGATCCATGGGTGAAAAATGTGTACAAAATATCCTAATAAAAATATAAAAAAAAAAAAAAAAGAATTAGACAGAAAGTTCAGATTTGGAAAGAGTCTTCACTAGGAAGTACTCCTGTATGAGGTTCATGTTCACCTTATGATGTTCTGCAGTCTTCTGGATGACCTCATGATAGATAGTAGAATCATCTTGTGGGGATGCCCTAACCGAGTAATGGTCCATGTCATGATTGCAGAGAGGGGGAGTCGACATTAAAGTCTTCCCAGGTGCCATCTATTGGTGTACGATCTAAGGGCTGGTCAAATTGTCCTAAGGGATCATATGGAGTGCCTGGGCCCGAACAAGGTGAATGAGGACACCTCAGGTGACTCTTGTGGAGGCAGCGGAGGTGATGTGCATGAGAGTGGTGGTGGAGGTGGTGAAGCTGGTGGCAGACGTGGAAGAGGCAGAGGAGGATGTGGAGGTAGAACATATGGGAGAGGCAATGTACCCTTGTCCCTGTGTTTCATTTATTCTGGCTCCGAAGGGGCCTCTGGGGAGCATTCTTCTTTGAAGGCAAGCCTGCTTGCAAGGAAGTCTCTCTGATAGATTCTGTGGAGGTTGTTTTGCCAAGATCTTCCTGGTGATGGAGTGAATAAAGAGATACTTCTGTCTGGTATAAAGCTCCTTCAGGATTCGCTGCAGAATTAGTGCCTCTGATTCCTCAGATCCAACTGTCAATGGAGCTTTTGGCGTTGACAAGATCTTCAGTTTTTACAGGATCTTCGACATTGACGGAATTTTGGAGCCAAATTTAGTGGGGCCTTTGGTGCTGACTTCAGGGGTGAGTGGGTGTGCTTGATGCCTTAGAATCATATGGGGCTCGACAGCCAGTGAGGGCCGAGGCCTTTGGAAGGAGCCTGAACTGACTTAGAAGCCTACTCTCAGTGCCGACCTGAGCCCAAAGGCGTCAGACCCTGGAGGTGGCAGTTTCTTATGTGCGTGCTCAGGGCTTGATGCCTGACTACGGTGGTAGTGATGCTCTACCTCAGTGTGGGACTTTTTATGCAACCCTGGCTTGATCATCTGGCTCTCAAATCAGAGGTGGTCCTTACAATTGTGGATGTTGCCTTGGTTAGTAGGCCAGTGGTCTTCTGTGTTGGCTCAATGTTCTCCTCCTCCTCGCACTCTGACTCGCTCAAGGGTACCATCTCTGGTCTGTGCACTGGCTGGGCTTCCAAGATTCCAGATGGCCAGCGTCTTTGCCTTCTTCAATGCCAAAGGAATGTGCTCCTCAAAAATATCTGGTGTTTCAGAGGGTACCTGCTTTTTGCAGTATACCTAGTGCCTCTCTCTATAACCTTAAATCACAAGGGGGGAGGGAGGAAGAAGCGGTGATCCATTCAGCTTCCAATTAAAGTACAAAGATCAAAAAATGAAGGGGGGGAATGGATCACTTGTACCTACATAACCAGGGTCGTTAGTGGTGCCTTTTGTAAAAAAACCCTCATACATGTACGTAGGTGGAAGGGCGGTATATCTTGGTTCTCCGCCTATTTGTACCTTGACAGCATCATCATAGGGTTTACTTTTCGGTTTGCTGAGCTCCACCTGGAGGTAAACCACTGGTATTGCAGTAGTGTCCAGAGACCAAAAATTAAGTGCTCAGTGTGAAGTGAGGTTAAAATTCTTTCTACATCCTCTTTAGAAAACAATTATTTATTGAGAGGGGGATGTTGAAGAAGTTAAAAACAGTGAGTGTGCGTATATGGATCGTGTTACTCAATCCAGCGCACTAGTATAGTCCGTTTATAAGGTCAACATGTTTCAGCCCCATTATGCCCAGCCGGGTCTAGGGGGCTTTCGTCAGGACCAGTGAAAATGAGCTAACACTATTTGTGCAGCAATTAGGAGTGGGTTTCTGTGTCTGTCCACTCTGATAGGTAGGTCAGTAGTACCTGGGGAACCCGTGTTTGGGCTTCCTCAGGGGACCGGCAAGATTCTCCCCGCCTTCTGCAGCTGCGGGAGTATTTGCTTGTTCTTACTCCGGAAACGGCTCCCTAACGACCCTGGTTATGTAGGTACAAGTGATCCATTCCCTCTCTCTATAGCACCTTAAGGTCTTCTTCAAGTGGAAGGCGTGGCAGGACTCACAGGAAGCACTCTCGTGGTCTAGAGAGAAAAACAGCTTGCAGACATCTCAGTGATCCGACCATGTATACATTGATTTGCACCAGGGACAATTTGGAAGGGTGTCCGTTCTATCACCCCCTGTCAGTCTATATTCTCCAGTGTTGATGGTTAAGTGATGTTACACAGTCCATGAAGGGCACGTGAGGCCCTCTGCATCCAGGACATCGAGCACTGGTCAGCTGTCCTCTGAAGGTGTCCGGTGAAGTAGCGCGACAGAGAGACATCGAGATGCAGGCTGTTCTTCCCAAACTTCAGTGTCGAAATTTAACCATGTGGGCCTGTAAATGTATAAAGAATACAACAAACTTGGAGCATCCTCTATGTACATCTAAACCCAATGATAGAAAAACAAATCTAAGATGGAGATGGTGCCCATGTGCATTGTGACTCAAATCAGGAATCACAGCACATCTCGTGACTCGAAAGACTTCTTAAAAAAACAACTTGTAAATGTCCGAGCCCAACATTGGATGGCAGGAGTATGCAAAGCTAGTTTATTTACAGCCACACATGATATAAACATATTGTTTCAAAGCTCTAGTCCATCCAATCAAATTTCTTAATTTTTTTTAAATCGGCCTGAAAGGATTTATGAGATAAAACTGCAGACGTATACAAAAGTGTTAACCCTTTAAAGTTCACTCTGCTATTCTTTAAACACTAATAATTCAAATACTACAGAATAGATTTTCACCAAACCAACAAAGGCACACTTTCTGGGTAAAGTTTTACTTTCATACCAAGTTTGGTGTAACTCCATTCAGCGATTTGGGCTATCGGCTTGAGAAAAACTTCCTATGGGAGCTAACATGGGCAAATCACTTTTCTCAAACCCCCCCCCCCCCCCAACTCTTCTTCCTCTGCATGGATCTGCATGGAAACTGCCATTCTGGACCTTAGCCGGCTGACCCTAGTCATCTGTCAATTTTAATGAAAATTCACAACGTGGTTAAAGGTTGTGGGAAAATCAAGAAATGTCTTTTTAATGGAAAATATTTACCTCAACCATAAGTATACAGTGGTGACCATATATATATTATGTATTAATCTGAGGTTGCGATGCATACACAATAGCAACTGATGAATATGGTTTTACAATGGGTACTTTACCTTGTATTAATCTGTTAAGTCAATACCCAACAACCTTATGTTCGATTTTAATACCTTCTTTCCTCACTCGGATAATTGTGCTTGAAAATCTTTGTAAAGCAGAAATTGTGCTGTGTATAAAGAAGTCAGGTGACTTTAGGTACTGTTCCTTTAACAACCAAAAAGATGTTTTTTTCTATGGTGGAGGGAGGGGTCATCCTACCTCTTTAAATGCACTTTACACTTATCACTCTGTGACCCGGACGAAGGCCTCAGGCCGAAACGCGTAGGTCGTCTTTTCTCTGAAGCACTGATTGCACTTTGCACTTTATACTGGAGAAAATAATATAAAAGCAAGTAAATAAAGATTTCCGAGGAGCTACAACCTGACGTGGTCTCACTTTGTGGAGTGCTGCCTTTCTGTGTCCCCTGGCCAAATGTTGGAGTGAAGACGAGGGAAACACGGGATACCAGTTCCCAGTAAAATGTGGTCGGACCACGAAGGACGAGCACCCGAACGCGGAGCGGCTTACTCTCTTTCTGACGCTTCCACAGTGAATTCCTGAACAGTGGCTGCTTCCGGGACCGAGACCGCACGGAGGAAAAAAGACCAACTGGCGGCGTTTGGCGAGGTAGGAGACGGCGGGTGTGAGAAGACTGTAATTTGCCTGTGGGTGGTTTCTCCGGAGGGGGGCACCTTAGACAAAGTTACAGTAACCTCCCCTGCTGTAGCCTGAACCATTGCCGTGACCGCATTTAAACTACAGCAATTCAGCAGCACTCGGATCCCGTAGTTTGGTCTCCCGAAACGCTGACAAGGAACCGCTGCGAAGTAGACTGATTCCGAAGGCATGACTGTCAGTGTTTCTTGGGAGTTAACAAATGTAAGGGTCACATACCAGGACAGCGCTCAATTGGAAATTGTTCTTCAGTGCATCGGGCTGTGTTTAAAGGAACACCAACAATATAATACAAATGTCACAATTTCTCGAACGAAGGAATTCTTATGAATCTTAATAATAAGATAATAGGATTGCAACCATATTTCGACTTTACATGTGACACAAAGACTTCCAAAGCTAAAAGAGTATTAATTAAAGCAATACTGCAATACCTCGGAATCACACAACATAGCCGATAGATGGATCAGCTCCTTCCTGAAAGACCGCTCCCAGGCAGTCCGTATTGGCCAGTTTACGGCCCTCAAATTAAAAACTACTTGTGGGGTCCCACAGGGCTCTTCGCTCTCCCCGCACCTGTTCAACCTTTATCTTCTCCCGTTGATCAGGTCTCTGAAGGAAAGGAAAGTGGTCACCTTCAATTATGCCGATGACCTACAACTATTGTTCACAATCGACAACTCTCCCCAGTCAATATCTGACTTTCAGTCCACCATGCAATTCATTCGTCACTGAATGGACCACAATCACCTAAAACTAAATCCAGGCAAGACAGAAATAGTCCTGACGGGAGCCGGTCGCAATCTGTGGGGCCCACACTATTGGCCAAACAAATTAGGACCCCCCCCGATTCCCTCCTCCTCAGTAAAAAGCCTTGGGGTCACTATAAACAATGACCTATCCCTAAAAACCCATGTAGGCTCTGTGATCTCTACCTGTTTTTTTCAGCTGCGTAAAATCAGGAAGATAAGCAGGCTACTCACCCAAGCAGCTTTGGTACAGGTCTTGATAGCCATGGTCCTATCACGTCTAGACTACTCCAACGCAATCTATCTTGGTATACCACTCTGCCTTACAAAACGGCTACAGATGGTACAGAACCAAGCGGCAAGACTTATCTACAAACAACCCAGGTGGCAACATGCCTCCCCCCTCCTAAGGAAGCTGCACTGGCTTCCTATTCCTCAACGTTGCGCATTCAAAATTGGCTGTCTGGTGTTTAAATCCCTGAATGGCCGGAGCCCTAAATTCATAGACTGCCTCATATCATGCTACACCCCCTCATGAACCTCCGCTCGGCTCATCTCCAACTTTTGATAGTCCCGACCTTCAAGCTGAAGAACCAAGGGGGTTGTAGGTTTGCAATTCTGGCCCCCAGACTGTGGAATTCCATCCCTCTGGAAATCAGGACAAGCACTGATCTATTGAGATTCAGAAAATCCCTCAAAACTTGGCTGTACATCCAGGCCTACAAATTAACTGCTCCAGGTTCGGCATCTCCTAGTATTAGCGCCATGAAACCAACCGGTGTACGGGCGCTTTATAAAACCCTTTAAATAAAAAATAAATAAACAAGAACAGTTACTAAAGGATATGTTTGATGAAGAAGGAGAGTTAACCTTAACACAAAACAGGGCAGGACCCAGCAATACAGGGATCACAAATACGCCAAAACAACTCATGAAAGAATTAGAACAGGCCAGAACTATGGAAATAAATAAATGGTGGGAAAGTGTCACTTTGAAAAAGTACATAGACTGTAAACGTATTCCGAGAGGCCTCAGAATTTTTGTCTTACCCACACTAAGTGATTTGGACCCAGACCTTCTATCCCAATGGCAATCAGATACAACAGAATGTTCCATGAAACTAATTAACACACTAGTTCTACATGCAGAAAGAAGATTAGCACAAGCGATAGAAAAGACTAAAAATCTAGAGAAAACTTTGGAACAATTCAAGGCAACAACTGAAGGCATTAAATTGTTTGAGGACCAGGAAAAGAGACTTGACAAACATGAATTAGAAGTACAAAATAAGAAAATTCGCAAGTTTCAGCATGACAGAATTGACTATGCAACGGGTAGAGTCTTCACGTTTGCACAAAAATATGATGTACATTTTAAAAAACAGTCAATAGACCGGGTACAGGAGCAAGAACAACTTAGGATGTCGAGCGCAGAAAGCTCAGAGGTCAGCTCTGGTGATGAAGGACCAATTAGCGGAAGACCAATAGTGGATTTTTCCGGGGAGATGCGTCTCTTGCGCATGACAACGCAAGGCAGGGGCTCCTATCAAAAAACAGAATCTCAACCAAAAGAACCAGACGGAGCCACAAAAAGCAAAAACAAAAAAATAAAAGATCTAAAAAAATTAAATTGCGACAAACAGATTATTGAGAACTTCCCAAAGATGACCTAGTAATTAATTTATCGTCTAGAAAACTGAATTCTAAACATCTGAATTTACTGAACAAAGGACTAGCATTCTGTCCCTCACATGGCATGAAGCTTGCCACCACAAGAGTAGATCTTTATAAATTTTGTCGGAAACTGAAGAAACATTTTGCTAATGTTCCATCAAGACCAAGGGAACATACTAATCCAGAGACACTTTCCATACTAACTGTGAATGACATTCCACCATTAAGATCCTTACATAGTCTGGAAATTGAAAACAATGATAACGAACAATTGACTGCAATAGATACCATGTCTAATATACAACTATGTGAAGAAATGATGATTGAAACAAATATGTCCATCAGCAGCAGATGCAGAACACGGTCTAGATTTTGCCCACAATTACCAGCAGGGAACAGGGTGTACATCTTTCAAGAACTAATGACGGAGGCACACCGGGCAATATACGTAAAGGACAGAAAAGGAAAACAACAAATACGGAATAACATGACTAGAGATGACAATTGGGCATTAAAAGATCTCCGGATTGGTTGACAATATTGTCATAAAACCCTCAGATAAGGGTGGAAACATCGTCGTGATGGACTCCCAAAAGTATTATTTGGAAATTAAAAAACAACTAAATGATGTGAGCAGCTATGAGAAATTAAAAGAGGATCCATCTGCAGAAATCATGACCAAATTTCATAGCATGCTACGTAATTGGCATATGGATGGTTTGCTGGATGACGATGAACTGGAGTATCTTTTCATAACACGACCTATTACCCCAACCATCTACGTCTCACCAAAAGTTCACAAGAACTTAGAAAATCCCCCTGGACGACCAATTGTAAGTTCATGTGGCTCGCTCCTGGAAAACACCTCCAGATTTTTAGACATTTTTCTCTTTCCATATGTTGTGAATTTACCATCAAACATTCGCGGTTCAATGGATTTTTTAAATCGAATCAGAGGGATTCCCTGGAAAGAGAACTATACAATGGTTACCATCGATGTAGTCTCATTATATACATCAATCAGACATGATGATGGGATAAAGGCTTGTGAATTTTACATGAGATCACAATCACTAAGTGTACTTGGTCAGACTCAAATGATTCTAGACATGATGTGTTTCTGACTCACAAATAATGTGTTTGTTTTTGATAAGAAATTCTACAGACAAAGCAAAGGGACCACGATGGGTACATCATTTGCACCCACTTATGCTAACCTGACGATGGGTCTCTGGGAAGCGGAACATATCTGGTCTGAGAACAAAAACAAACTAATGGACAATATAATATTGTGGGTACGTTACATCGACGACCTATCTTTAATCTGGGAAGGTACAACAGATGAATTGAATTCCTTTTTAAAGTCTCTTAACAACAACGCATTCCAGTTAAAATTCACTTACAATACCAGCACACATGAAATAGACTACTTGGATATACACATTTATATCAAGGATCACAAAATGTGTACAACTCTCTTCCGCAAGCCAACAGCTTGCAATAGTATACTCTCAGCCAACAGTGCCCATCCCAAATGTCTTAAATGGAGCATCCCCTATGGGGAATTTCTACGGACAAGCAGAAATTGCTCAGAAGACAAAGAATTCCTTTCACAGGTTGACGAAATGTATGGGAGGTTCTTAAGAAGAGGATATCCATCTGTAGTCCTGAACAATGCGAAAACAAGGGCAATGAAACAGAAAAGGGAGGCCTTATTACAACCAAAGAGCCTTATGGGTAAACAAAAGGGAACTCTTGAAGAAGATAAAATCAGATTCATCACACAGCATAACTCTTCGAGCAATATGATAAGAGATGCGCTACAGAGTCACTGGAAGTTACTTAATAAGGATGAAGAGCTAAAAACTGATGTGTCAGACCATCTTAACATAACCTATAGAAAGGCTTCCTCTCTGGGTGATCTATTAACACACAGTTATTTTCAGAGGCCTATGTGAGGAGGGAGCAGTATACAGTGGTTGCGAGCAAATGGCTTCTTTAAATGCCCAAAATGTAAAGCTTGTAAACATGGTCAAAACCACCAAGAAATAATTACGTTAACAGGAGAAAAAATCAAAATCAAGGAAAGAATAACATGTGAGACCACACATGTGGTATATGCTCTAAGGTATCACTGTGTCAAACAATACATCGGAAGCACGGTGAATAAACTCAAACTACGAATTTTACAGCACCTTAGAGCGATTAACAACAAAGACTTTTCTTATGCCATATCTAAGCATATATGGAAAGATCATGAAGGCAATCGTGAGAATCTGTCCTTCTATGGCATTGAACATATTCCTTGGAATCTGAGAGGTGGTGACCGAGAGCTCACATTACGAAAAGCAGAGTCCAAATGGATAATTATTATGGGAACAGAGATCCCATGGCGACTCAATACTGATGCAGAGCTCCACACTTTTCTCTAACCTGTAACTTGTGATGAGTAGATCACGGACTCATGAATTACTGTACAATGTATGACATTGATGTGTTTATTCTATTTAATGACTTTTTTCATCTTACCTCTAAGACAGATCCTGGGTATATTCTCTTAAACTTTACATCTTGGGCATGTTCTCTTTATGTGGAGGGAGTACTAATATAGTGACTATTGTACTTTACAATTACTATTTCCTCCCCGTCTTATACTATACAGGATATTTTCCATATTCAGTGTAAATGCATTTTATATTGGATCACAAATAGTGGATCATGATCAATTCTATGCATATAATATCTAGGTGTCTTTACACCTTGGCAGTATAAACTAGCTCTCTTTTTCTTCTCTCCAGAATATTTATTGCATTTGCACTTTATTCTGATTGTCAGATGTACTTTACTCTGACTGATAAATATATGGAAACAGAAGCTTCACAGAGTGAAGTTATTCGTTATTTTATGGAGTTTAACAACATAATACTGTAAATCTCAAAGAAAGCAAGCACACGCACTTTATAATTCAGAATGTGAGTCAGGTATTTATATGAAAATATAAGATGTTTCGCTCATCTCCAAATATCGTACTATTTATTTGCACCTGCAGTTTGTCGATAGTGTAAGATAGATAGAAATCTTTAAGAGTGGTCTTCGTTACACCTTTTAAAAAAATCTGTATTTAAAATCTTGTGCTTTGCTTATAAATCTCTGTGGTGATCATTAATGAAAATTGAAAGATTATGATGAAGAAGAGACGCGGCCCCCCTCCCATAAAATAAAAAAAAGAAACCGCCAACTCGCCGGAGGCCCCGCCCCCTCCCTGCATGACACTGCAAACGCGCCTCCTGGCGCGCTTTGCGTTGGGGGATTAAGTCCCCGTTGCTAGTGAGGGTCTCTGGGGGCCAACTAGGCCACCAGGAACCTCCAGTAAGCCCCACACAGTGGGATTGCTGAGAGGTGGTCCGAGGCCATGCCCCTTTTTACACCACTCTGCAAACGCGCCTCTTGGAGCACTGCTGGTGGGGCAATGAGGTCCTCTTGTGTCCTTAGGACCTCAGGACACATGTGGACTTCATCCCCAGAGCAGCAGTGCGCCATGAGGCACGTTTGCAGAGTGGTGTAAAAAGGGGGCGTGGCCTCAGACCACTCTCAGAAATCCAGCTGTGTGAGGCTTACTGGAGGTACCTGGTGGGCTAGTTGGCCTTCAGGGACCCTCAGGAGGCAAGGGGACTTCATCCCCCAACCAAGAGCGCGCCAGGAGGCGTGTTTGCAGAGTGGTGGACAAAGGGGGCGTGGCCTGTGTCCACCTATCAGCAATCTCACTATCTGGGGCATACTGGAGGTATCAGGTAAGCTAGTTGGCCCCTAAGGACCCCCAGCAGCGAAGGGGACTTTAATCCCCATCCAAGAGCGCACCAGGGAGTGCTTTTGCAGAGTAGTGGGGAAAGGGAGCATGGCCTGCTATGACAATTTAGCAATCCCGCTGTGTGGGATGTACTGGAGGTAATAGGAGGGGTAGTTGGTCCCCAAGGTTGTCCTTGGGGCCCAACTACCTCACCTATTACCTCTACTAAGTCCCACACTGTGGGATTGCTAAGAGGTCTTCGGAGACCACGCCCCCTTTCTCCACCACTCTGCAAACGTGCCTCCTGGCACAGTACTGGTTGGGGGATGAAGTCCACTTTACTCCTCGGGGAGTTTGGGGGCCAAGAAGCAATCCGGGTACCTCCTGTAAGTCCTACGCAGCCGAATTCCTGAGCGCTGGTCAAAGGGCTGCTGGCCTCTAAACTGCCATGCCCTATTATATGCTAGGGACTTAGAGGTAGTTTTAATCTCCCTGCCCTATTATGTACTAGGGCCTTACAGGGGAGGTCATGCCAATCACAGGCCCCAACCCATAGTGTACCCTAGTGTATGTAGGTGTTTTCACTGTATTCTAAGTGTCTTTCAGCATAGCACTGGCTCCGGGCCTGGTTAGTCAGAGTCAGTTACCACCAGTACCAGTTAGCAAAAAGTTGGGGGCACAGGATGACTTTGCAACAAGGCCTCTTTCTGCACCTCTGTTGGTTCTTTCTGCATATCTATTGCTTCTTTCTACACCTTTCTTCGTCTTTCTGGACTTCTGTTGCCTCTTTCTGCATTTCTCTTGCTTCATTCTGCGCCTTTCTTCCTCTTTCTGCACGTCCTTCCTCTGTACGCATAGTTAGAAATTAGCATTTAAAAAACCTTTGAAATTCACTGACAAAACCATAGGTTTCAGGGACGTTATAGTTAGAAATTATCATTTAAAAAACCTTTGAAATTCACTGAAGAAACCATAGGTTTCAGGGACGTTATAGTTAGAAATTAGCATTTAAAAAACCTTTGAAATTCACTGAAAAAACCATAGGTTTCAGGGACGTTATAGTTAGTTGGACATTTCACTCGTACAAAACCAGAGAGATTCGGCTGTTATAGTTAGTTGAGGTAACTATAACTCGCGCCCCCGCAATGCACTGCTGATGACGTCACATATTAAATCACTCATGATATGGTCAGTGAAATCACTGATGACATCTCAAATGACATCACTGATGACATCATCCACGTGATAATCTGATGCACCTCCTCACATCCTAATATAACCTTTGATACACCCACTCTAAAATACGGACTACCATTTTCGAAACCAAAGAAACACCAATACCAGTTACTACATACCCACTTACTGATTCCTAGGTCTACACACACATCTACTCACTCACCCATACAGTCACTCATACATGCAGTCACTCATCAATAAAGCACTATCATATACACTCATATACCTAAACAGACACTCACACACCGCCACTCACCCAGAGAGTTACTCACACACATAGTCAGGCATGCAAAGAATCAATCACGCTCCCATCTACTCACCTACACAATTATACACACACCACCTCACTTATTCATACAGATACTAACACATACTTACTCTCTTATACAATCACTGACAAGCACACACTCATCCATACAGGTACTCTCACAATCACTCACTCTCACATTTAGTCATTTATATACTCCAACACTCACATATACTGTCTTTCACATATGTAGTTACTCACACATGTACCACTGAGATATCTAAACACTCACAAACACACCCATACACACACTCACCCACCCATACAGCCCTTCACAGATGCACTCTTGAACCCATACACCCAGTGAATCACCCACTCACACATCTATGCACAAAGTCACACATCCCCCACCCACCCACACAGACACTCAGGCACCCATACAGATACTCAGACAACCAACCAGTGACCAATATAGACACTCATGTAGCTACTCACCAACCCATGTAGCCGCTTACACACCAACAGACAGACTGATACGGACATTCACACAGTTTAGTCACTAACCCATGCATTCAATAAGACACGTTCAATCACTCAGTTATACAGTCAGTCACGTACCTACTAAATCATCCATTCAGACAGTCATACACCCACTCATTCTTCAATACACCTTGGCCTATATATATAAAACATATTTAAGCTTTACAGAAACACACTGTCACTGGATGATGTCATCAGTGATGTCATCAGTGATGTCATTTGTGATGTCATCAGTGATGTCACTGACCATGTCATGAGTGACGTAATATGTGACATCATCAGCAGTGCATTGCGGGGGCGCGAGTTATAGTTACCTCAACTAACTATAATGGCCGAATTTCTCTGGTTTTGTACGAGTGAAATGTCCAACTAACTATAACGCCCCTGAAACCTGTGGCTTTTTCAGTGAATTTTTAAGGTTTTTTTAATGCTAATTTATAACTATAACGTCCCTGAAACCTATGGTTTTTTCAGTGAATATATATATATATATATATACTCAACTCAAACAATCTTTATTTTGGCCTAAGGCCATAAAAGAACAAGTTTAAAATACATAAAACATTATAAAAGGATCTTAAATAAAAGAATAAAAACAAGCCAAGAGCAAATATACATATCAAGATAAAACCTTAAAATACATGTATATAAAAAACAGGCTTCAAGTAAGCATAATTTTCTGTCTTAACCTCCAAATGCACATTAAATATCTTGAGACAGCAGAAACAATACACTGTCTAGTATCACTTGTAAGTATTCTGAATGCAATCTTATATTTTCTCGCCCCCCGGCTGCAACAGAGTGGAAGTATCCACTTCCTCCTGTAACCATAACAGACAGGGCAAAATAAGATAAGATGTTCAGCCGTTTCTACCTCTCCAGGACAAAATGGACAGGTTTTAGCAGGAGCAGGGGTTCCACTTTTCCACGTGGCAATAAAAGCGCATGTTGTTGAGTCCCAAGGTGAAATTCAATAAACAAAGTCCTAGCCCTTCGAGAGGCTCAATCTCATCCAAAATGGCTCAAAATGATACTCTGCTTTAAACTCAACAAAATAGGCAGTGAGGGAGCTTTCTTTGATGGAACTTAGAGTGTGCAAATCACCATGCTGCCGAAAGGCATTTTTCAGGACCTGCTTCAAGATCGATACAGCTTCTGTTAGTGTCGACCAAAGATTACCCAGCTCAGTCTCTCTCAGGCAATCCCCGACTGACTTTTAAAAAAAAAAATTGTATTTATTGCATTGTCAAATTACATACTACAGCGTGCACATGTGCCCACGCTGCAATTTAACAGGATAACACATAGGATACATTTATTTACCCTCCCGCCCTTGTTTTAACCATAAGCAGTCAGCAGAGCGTGCAGAGCAGTATAACGTATTCCCATCACAATTGTAGTTGGTTTACACTTCCTGGTCTTGCAGAACAATACTAACACATATATGCTAGTTACCCATAAGCAGTTATGACATGTCTGGGTGCTCCATCAAATACGCTGTTAATGGTGACCAAAAGTCCTTAGGCCTGGATGGCACCGGCAGCTCCTCAGCATATACATCCATTTGTTTTTTACAATACACAAGGTCCCTAATCCATTTTTACCAAAGTTGGGACAGTTCTGACCCCCCCAATGCATTGCGACAGCACGTTTTGCAAACAGAGTAGAAATAGTGACTATACGTCTGTTACATGGCTTTATCTTCTTCATCAGCCCCAGCAGACAGAGCTCTGGCGTGCACTCAACCATATCCAGCATCATGTCAGTTAAAACCTGCACGACGCGCTGCCAGAAGTTGTGTATAGCAGCACATCCCCAGGCCAGGTGCATAAAGTTAGCTCCATCATCCCCGCAATTTACACATCGAGCATCCTCCCGTAATCCATATTTCATCAGTTGCACGGGGGTATAATACAGCTGATGCAGGTATTGAAAATTTATTATTTGGAGATTGCAGTTGGCAGTTAAGTGCCCAGTCAGTGCACAGCATACCTCCCAGTCCTCCCAGGCCATAGGGACAACCAGCTCATTATTCCACTTATCAAGAGAGGAGGAGCTAGACACGTCATTTCCCCTTTGGGATGCACTGTATAGTCTAGTTATCAGCCCCTTGCTTTCCCCCACTGTTAATACCACTGTAACGCTTTCAGCATCTTTGGCTCCCGAGGGAACTCGGGATAAAGGGTTCTCACAGCCATGCGCAATCTAGTGTACGTAAACCCATGCATTGACTTATAGGCTTGCCCAGCCAGAAAGTCATCCAGGTATAGGAACTGCCCATTAATATACATGTCTCGAGCCTAGTGACTCCTGCGTTTTGCAAGATGCTCAATGCCCCACGTTCCTGCGCCGCGGAGATACCCGGGTGCGCAGCAATTGGCATAGCTGGGGCATACAAATACTCCCTCCCTGCATGAGCACCCAGAGCTCTCCACGCCTTGACAGTGCTCTTGACTGTGTTAATCTCTTTCCTGGTACCCCCATCGCTATTATTCAGGACCATAGCAGCTAGCGGGATTGGAAAGGCAGTATCCTCCTCCACAACTAAGTGCGGCAGATAGCGCTGGGGAAAATGCCAATAATGTGCGATTTGCTCCTGTGCACACAGATAGTACAGACGCAGATCTGGCACCTCAAACCGCCTGGGTCAAATGGCAGTGTCAGAGTGCCCCAGCCACATCTCGGCTGCTTACCAGCCCACACCAGAGCCAGCAAACAGGACTGCAAAGTTTTAAATAATGCCATATTCAGGGATATTGGGATGTTTAAAAGCAGGTAGAGGAGTTTGGGAAGAATAGTCATCTTCACCACCGCTATTCTATCAGCCAATGACAATAGAAGACGAGTCCATTGGGCGACTTGTTCGGTAATTTTGGTTATCACGCGCCCATAATTCATACTGAGCACCGTATCAGGGTCTCTGTGCACCCAGACCCTCAAATATTTAACTGGCTCCGTTGACCAGGCAAGAGGACACTCCAAGACAGTTTCTTGAGTGCATTCAGATAATGGGAAGACTGTGGATTTTGCCCAATTTATTTCCAACCCTGAGTGTCTCTCAAATAGGACGTAATCACGTAGTAAAGATGCAAGATGTGTGGCTGGCTCCCGGACGTATAGCAACATGTCGTCCGCATACAGTGATATGGCAAGCGGACGCTGTCGAAATCCCAGAGTGGCGTTAGCATGCCCCTGTCTGATTTTACACGCAAACGGCTCGAGCGCCAACGAGAAGAGCATCGGGGAAATGGGGCAGCCCTGCCTGGTGCCCCTGCATATTGTGATTGGACATGACACCCACCCATTAACGCATACCCTGGCGACCAGGCCTGTGTACAGGAGGCGCAACCACTTCAGGAAAAACGGCGGCATTCCCATTCTCTGCAGGACTACGAACATGTACCCCCATTGAAGCGAGTCAAAAGCTTTTGCTGCATCCCGGAGTATCGCTACAGCCGGGAGCTCGGGGTCTAACTGATGCAGCACTGCGAAAATGGTACATAGGTTATGCACGGTTGATCGCTTGGGCACAAATTCTGATTGGTCCGGGAAGACCAAATTTGGGACCAGAGGCTGAAGCCTATTAGCAATAATTTTCGCCAATATTTTTATGTCAATATTTATTAGGGACAGTGGCCTATACGACTCACACCTATTAGCTTCTTTGTCCGGCTTCAACAATGTTACAATAAGCGCTTCCCTCAAGGTAGGGGGAGAGCACCATTTTCGTATGCTTCAGCAAATACCCCCAGCAGCCTCGGAGCCAGAGCCTCAACATATGTTTTATAAAACTCGCTAGGCAGCCCATCCAACCCCGATGCTTTGCTGGACGGCAGTGCCATTATAGCTTCTCTGACATCCTCTACCGTAAAAGGCTGTGTCAAATATTCCTGCTGACCATGGGACAGCCATCCCAGCGCAATATCATCCAGATAGCCAGAGATCTCACTGTCGCTCGCCGACGGCCTATTCCCATATAAATCGGAGAAGAGGTCAAGAAACACCTTGCTAATCTCAGGAGTGTTGTGATGAGCAATGGAATCACTATCCAACATCTCTACGATATGTTCCTGCCCCTTTGGAAGAGCCAATTTATGTGCAGAGAACAACTGGGCCTGCCTCCCTCCCTGTAATAGCGTGCCTTACACCTCCTGGACCTATGCAGTATCTCCTGTTCCGCAACCTGATTGTGTTCCGATACCAATTCTCTAATTTGGGCTAGAAGTGTTGACGAGGGGCTCTGTTCATATCCACGCTCCAGGGCACTAATCTTATCAGCTAGGCCCTGTAGCCTATTCCGGAGTGCTTTTAAAACACCTGCCTGCGCCCCAATACATTCTACCCTGACGGTGACCTTAAAAGCCTCCCATAGTGTGCCTGCCCCATCAATCGAACCTTCAATTTTGTGGAAAAAATTAGTAATAGCATCGCCAATCGTGGCCCGGAACACAGGGTCTAGTAGAGAGGACGGCTGCAGCCGCCACTGAAACGGCGGCCTGGCAAGAACAGGCACAGCCAACTCGAGGAGCACAGGAGCATGGTTGGACAGCGTTTTAGCCAAATGTTTGACTGTCAGTGTCCAGGGGCACACCTCCTTGGAGACCAACCAGTAATCCAGCCTGGACTACTTTCCGTGCATCATGGACACGAAAGTCCCCTCTCTCCCGGCAGGGTTTCGGCACCGCCAAATATCCAGTAGAACTTCAGCCTCCATCAGCTCTGTGAGCATATGTGCAGCCTGTTTCCCCTGCCACACCATGTCAGCTGACCGATCTAGCCGAGGATCCAGATACACCCCCCATCATGGCCGCTCGGAGCTGTTGCTCCGTAGTGAACCCTCTCTCCAACCTCCTGAACAGCGCTCCGCTGCATTATTTTTCTTACTAAAGCGACGATTTCGCCACCGGATTACAAGCGGATCTCCTGGAAATAAATTTGACCCTTATCCGTTCGAGCATTGCGGAGCTATCCGAGCAAACGGCAAAATCGGCACCGCCGGGCTCGTCTGTCCCGAGAAAGCGGAGCAGTTGAAGAACAGCACCTTCGCTCACCATGAGAGCAGCGATCCTCCAGGAGTGACACGGCTGAGGCGCAGTGTGAAGCCCGCCGGTACGGAGGGGCGCTCACAACGCTGGGAGGAGATAACACCGATCCCAGAAGGATCCCGCCCGCCATTGCAGACACTCACCGCAAGACGAAATACGGTGAGCGGGGGCATTGTTGACATCACCGGGAGTCCCGATGGTAAGCCTGGGAGGCTGGGGGCTCCCGTCACTGTCCTCCTTAGACTCTTAGGGCATTGAAATCAATACTATCCGAGAGCCTTTTTTTGTGAAACGCGCCTGACCCCAAAATGGCGCCTGCAGAAAATCGTCGCCAGGGGTCAAAAGCAATCACCCTAAGGGAGGCCCCTTTTGCATCTACAGTGTTGAGGCCGCATAATTGATTAAAATAGCAGCAACAGCTCAGGCCTCAAGGGAAGACCTCGTTTAGCGTCACAAGCAACCGAGAGGGATACTGGAGGCGCCCCGCCTGATCCTATTATGGCGGCCGTCTCCCCCTGGCAGCTATAACGCAGAAATACTCTCCTTTCGGGAGGCAAGCAGACACTGGCTCCGGCCTCAAGCTGCTCCATTGCACAACAAACACCCCCCCGAGCGAAAGACAAAAATGGGAACCGGATGATTTTAACTCCAAGGTCAGAATCCCTTGCCTGACCCCAAGATGGCTGCCACAGTGGTCCCTACCACGTTCGTGCCACTACTCTGAGAAAAACGGACATCGACCAGACCACGAACCCATCCCCCATCCGGCCTACCCATCAGGATACGTAATCTGTGAACTTACCTCTGACCGTGGAGACCTAGCTTTTTGGCCGATGCCCGGTGGAGCTACCTGATAGCTATAGAGGAGATGGGCTGTGGACTACCCCTCGGCCGTCACCTACCCAGCCGGACTTTGGGCAGACCTTACTTCGTCTCTCCGTCGTATTCTCCCTCCTACCCCTTTACTCCACACCCTTTCTCCTCTATGCTCCATTTATCACGTCCTCTATGCTCTTTAAATGTTTTCCCGTTGAGACCTAGCTATTTGGCTGATGCCCGGTGGAGCTACCTGATAGCTATAGAGGAGATGGGCTGTGGACTTCCCCTCGGCCGTCACCTACCCAGCCGGACTTTGGGCAGACTCTCCTTCGTCTCTCCATCCTATCTCCCTCCTACCCCTTTACCCCACCCCCTCAACTTTCTAAGCTTCATTTATCTCCTCTTCTACGCTCTTGAATGTTTTTCTAATAACTGATGTAACTTGTAACTGATGTAATTTTGTGGAACCTTATGTAAAGCGCTCTGATACCTCCGGGTCTAGCCAGCGCTATATAAAACTCAAATAAAATAAAAAAAAATAAATTAAAAAAAAAAAATACACATTTAGGTCCCCGCCCCATATCACTACAGAGGGGGGGAAGGACGCAATGCGCCTCCAGACATCGTTGTAGAAGGCAGGGTCGTCTATGTTAGGCCCATAAGTGTTGACAAATAGAACAGTCGTGCCACCCAGTTTGCCCTGTACCAGGAGCACCCTTCCCTGCTCATCCGCTTCAGTCTTAAGCAGAGTGAACGGAGTACCCCTCTTGACCAACACTAGTACACCTCTAGAATACGAGGAATACGATGCTGCCACTCGCACCACAGCACAGCGAGCCCCACATTTTGTTCGGTATGCTTGGTAAGATGCGTCTCCTGCAGAAACGCCACCTGGATATTGTGCCTATCAAGAAAAGCTAACACATTACTGATCTTTTTGGGGTTGTTGAGACCGCGTACATTCCATGTTATTTATTTAACAGCTGCTATCTTGAAGAGGTCAATGTGAGTATTTTCCGCCCTGCGGTCGCCACGAAGTAGGTTTTTCTGCATTTAACAACTGCTGTCATGTGTTCATTGTGATTCTATCACTCACAGGGACACTTCTTCATATTGCGCTCCATGCTGATGAGGCTTCCCTAAACTACATGTTGGGGTAGGATGATGTGTGTTTACGTGTTGCGAAATTTCTCACTCTGGATAAGCATTTTTACTCCATTGTGCATAACTTTTTAAGACACACCACTGATCACGGCTCACACACCACACTTAGTGAGCCACTCACACACCTTATGTTTGTCGATGTGTCTTTACCAATCACTACTTGTCATACGATTGTGGGCACTGATGAGCAGTGAGTTGGGTCACTTCACAAGCCGGTTCCCGGCGTGTGGGTTTTGTTTACCCCAGCAAGCTTCTTTTTAACAGGTAACTATCCTCAGGCTGAGGACACTCACACATCTTATGTGTGTCGATGTGTCTCTACCAATCACTGCCTGTCATACGATGGTGGGCACAGATGTGCAGTGAGTAGGGTTACTTCACAAGCCGGTTCACGGCGAGTGGGTTATGAGTGCGCCAGCATGCCTCTTTTTAATAGATAACTATCCTCACGCTGAGATGAATAATCAGCATCGTGATATATATCCTATCGGGTACAGAGATCGTGTATGATTCAGCACGCATGATTTGCATGGCATTACTTAGTATGAAGGGTTTTAAAGGACTAGTGTTGCTTTCTCTTTTTCTCTTTTTAGGATGAATTTAGAAACTTAAAGTGGTCGTTACCCTGTGGGTGCAGTGTCGCCCTGACCACACCTGAATATAGGTACTACAGGGTGTACTGAGTGTCGCCGTCTCAGACCCCTGCTTTTCACTCTTTACACATCGCACGGTCCTGAAGAAACGCCATAGGATCCACTAGGGACCTCTAGAGGCATGAAACATGTCAACCTAAATTTATTTACTTTTCACCACCACCACCACGTAGACTAAGCAGAAGGAAAATACTCACTCCCCTGACTACTAGATCAAGAGGACTTCTCTTGTCGCCAATTTTTTAACCATACCACACGGACCCCTGAATCAAGTTTCCTTAGGGTACCAGTGTGGTATTTTTAATTCACTCACGTCACTCCCCACACACCCGTACTCACCACTGTGGCATTTCTCCAAAAGATCTCCGATAAAGAGCCCTCTCGTGGGACTCGTGGGGGACTGCAGCGCCACCCCCACGAGGAGCAACGCCCGATGATGAAGCATGACACCCGCTTGGGTGTGTGAAAGCACTTCTTCAACAAGCATTGGCATAGCCAATAGGTCTTGCCTTTGGGGCCTTATAAGTGTTTAGCCAGAGCTATTGACTTTGCCAATGTCTTCAAGCTGTGCTGTAGAGAAGTGTGGCTGCTGTACGGCATGCTGAAAAGTTATAATAAAAAAGTGTCAGAAGCATTTTTGTTACTTTATATATGACCAAGAAGGCATTATGTAAAACTGAACGACCATATTAAAAAAAGTATTTACAATAAAAAATGTCCTCAGTTTTCTTTTGTTCTTGCAATGCCGGCAACTTGTTTCTGCCTATTGCAATGGTTGTTTGTTAAAGCTTTTTTTTTGAGGGGGCATAAACAATCGGAGGGTGAAGGTTGGGAACTACTACCTGTATTATAACACTAGCAGCGGCCAGACGCTAGGGGAAAATCAACAGATGCCAGATTCCGAGAGCAGGCTGAGGTGGTGCTGAGTGATGCTGAGGTGGTAGTGGTGGTGGTGGTGGTGACTGTTGCGGAGACGATGCTGAGGTGATGCTGAATGATACTCAGGTGTTGCTGAGTGATACTGCTGTGGTGCTGAGTGATGCTGTGGTGGTGCTGAGTGATGCTGTGGTGGTGCTGAGTGATATTGTCTTGGCGCTGAGTGATGCTGTGGTGGTGCTGAGTGATATTGTCTTGGCGCTGAGTGATGCTGTGGCGGCGCTGAGTGATGCTGTGGTGGTGCTGAGTGATGCTGTGATGGCGTTGAGTGATGCTGTGATGGCGTTGAGAGATGTTGTGTTGGTGCTGAGTGATGCTGTGCTGGCTCTGATTGATGCTGTGGTGGCGCTGAGTGATGCTGTGGTGGCGCTGAGTGATGCTGTGGTGGTGCTGAGCGATGCTGTGGTGGCGCTGAGCGATGCTGTGGTGGTGCTGAGCGATGCTGTGGTGGTGCTGAGCGATGCTGTGGTGGTGCTGAGTCATCCTGTGGTGGTGCTGAGTCATCCTGTGGTGGTGCTGAGTCATCCTGTGGTGGTGCTGAGTGATGCAGTGTTGGCCCTGAGTGATGATGTGGTGTCGCTGAGTAAAGCTATGGTGGTGCTGAGTGATGCAGTGGTGGCGCGGAGTGATGTTGTGGTGGCGCTGAGTGATGCTGTTGTGGCGCTAAGTGATGCTGTGGTTTTGCTGAGTAATGCTGTGGTTGTGCTGAGTGATGCTGTGGTTACACTGAGTGATGCTGTGGTTGCACTGAGTGATGCTGTGATGGCGTTGAGTGATGCTGTGATGGCGTTGAGAGATGTTGTGTTGGTGCTGAGTGATGCTGTGCTGGCTCTGATTGATGCTGTGCTGGCTCTGATTGATGCTGTGGTTGCGCTGAGTGATGCTGTGGTGTTGCCGAGTGAGAGATAGAGTGAAGATATAATGCCCAATTAGAGAGGGTGGTGAGAGAGAAAGAGAGAGAAAGGGTGTACATAGAATAAAGAGTGGAGCGGGATAGAGAGAGAGAAAGAAGGGGAGAGTGAATGAAGGAGTTTGAAAGAGAAACAGATAAAGGGGTGAGAGAGAATGAAAGGCTAAAAAGATAGAGAGGGGAGAGTTAATTAAGTAGAGAGAGAATTAGAGAGGGGAGAGAGAGAGAGAAGGCGAGAGACAATAAGAGTGGGGGTGTGGAGTTTAAATAGAGTGAAGAAGTGACGCGGAAAAAGTAACCTTAAATATAGCTTTGTGCTTTGCGCGAATAAATATTTTAAAAAAACAGTGAGAGACAAAAATACTGCTAATTAGGCTGTGACTCCCAATATAAAACAAATAGCGATATAAGGTGAAATCAACCCACCGAAGCAATATTTCTAACTAGACAAAAAAAAGCTTGCATTTCAATGCTAATCGCTGTTGTTTTTCATGTGACTGTAGTCCAGGGCGCTCAGTTGGTAATGTGAGCTGCTGCTGCGATTGAAACATCAGAGTCCAGAGAGTTAATGAGCCATGACGAGGAAATGAGGAAGAGATCGGAAACCCAGATGCCAGCTGCGTGTGCACGCCATCGTGAACTCAAGCTGGTCGCCAGCCGAAAGCCAGTGTTTGCACTTCCAAAACCCACTTACTAAAACTCTCGGCCAGACCAGCGCAAGCGCTGGTGCAGGCCGAGACCTAAAAAGGAGGACTTCCCCCCTCTGAGACTACCTCATCCAACCGATCTTTTGAAATAGTCACTTTCACTAGTCCTTCAAGCGACCAAATAGGCCTGCTTTTCTTTCTTTTAGGAACAGTTACCCTCCAGTGATTGATTTAATTTAACAGTACCACCCAGACATGTATTTCTTAATCATGACTTGCAAGATCCAACATTGAAAACCTCCCAAAGAGACCAATCGTGTTTGATAATATACTGCATTTGTATTGCACTGCACCTGCAACGGATCGCCCCCTGGCCCCAAACCCCACACCCACTTCAGCACCCCCAACTTGCTAAAGACAACCCAATAAAGAACTAACCAATCCCCCCCAGGAAACATCACCCTGAAAAAGAAGTGGGTACACCCATTGGGAATCGCTAGAGTATAGTCAGCCTCCCACTGAAGAGGGAGGTGGGCGAACAAGTCCATTGTGACAACGTGACAGTCCAACTAGTGTCCAGTGCCCATAAGGCCTCGCACATCCAGAGCCCCAGCGATACTCACACATCCAAATTGTAAGTCCCGGGGGTTGGTACACTATGATAGGATACTTCTCATAATATTATCCACCTCCAGCGAGCATCCCCCACGAGTACTGACCTCCGAATCGTTCAGGTGGCAGCAGCAAAACCAACACCACGCAGCAGTAATTTGCGGTCACAGATAATTACTCACTGCTCCTCTTCTTCAGGCTCGCTGGCTGTGTCACGGCGCCGTTTTTTCAGGGATTTAGCATGTTCCATGGCAGCCTTAGGATTGTTGTAGATCTTGGCAGACCCATCCATCCCGATTCTCAGGCGGGCCGGGTAGAGCATAGCATACGGGATGTTCTCCGCCATCAGCAGCTTCTTGACTGGCACGAATTCCCTCCTCGCTGCCTGAAAAGCTGCTGTGAAATCTGGGTAAAAGGCTAACTCGTTCCCCTGATAGTTGATAGAGCCTTTTTCTCGAGACAGGCGGAGGATTGAGTTCCGGTCTCTATAATTTAGCAACTGCGCGATGATCGGCCGCGGCGGGGCCCCAGGGACCGGACGAGCCACCAGCGAGCGGTGCGCTCGTTCCACAATCAGCATGGAGGACAGATTTTCCACCCGAAGATTTCTTTAAGCATCACCTCGACATAGATCTCCAGCTTCCCAGTGTTGGTCGCCTCCGGCAGGCCCGTAATTTTCAGATTATTCCACCTCGATCTGGCCTCCAAATCCTCATTCTTCGCTTGGATGACAGCCAAGACTTTTTCCATGTTCAGGGCTTTATTGGACACACTTTGCAGGTCATCCTCAGCCGTCGAGATATGCTTCTCGGCCTCGCCTAGCCTAACGCCCTGTTTGTCAAGCTTCGCTGACATATGGTCCATGCGCAGATTTAGTGCGTCAATCTTGCCATCGATCGACTGCAGTCTATGCTGCATTGCCAGGAGCTTTGTTTCCAGCATACAAGCCGCTTCCGTCGGAGCATCTAATTCGGAGTCCGAATTCTGCCTTTGCTGCGACCTCCTAGGCTTACGCATTTCAAACGTGAGGCGGGGTTGAGTCTTATCAGTTTTGCCCATTGTGGTCAGTTCCCTTGTTACACCAGCTATGTCCACACAGAGCCACAGGGGCGGCAAATAATCGCGCCACAAGGGGGGCGACCCGACCCGACGCTATGCTGAGTGGATCTTGGAGTCGACCAATGCACTAGCTCTGGGCCTCAGCAACGTGACGAGGCAGCCACAGGTAGCCACAGCTGCGGGTAACAACAGCACAACCTCCCCGCTGGGGCACAGCACTTCCAGGGCAGTTGACCTATGCGCATGAACCCTGCATATGTTGGTGCCGCTGTGAGCCCAAACGCCCACACCAGTGCTCCTAGGCGGCAGCCACAGCGCCTTCAGCCAGGGACCAGGATCCCGGCACGAGTTGGCACTCGCGGCAGTGGGCAGTCAACCACACGTGGCCAGGGTAACTACCTCACCATACGCCCCGGGGTAGGCCACTCCAGCAGGCCAAATGCGCTCTGTCTCTCGCAGGCTGAGGTGTTCAAGAATCTATTGCGCCCGCTGCGTCCAAACCCAAGGGGGCAGCATGGGTAGATGAGGGAGGCGCACTCCGTAATGCAGCAGCTTTGAGGGGGGCTTGACCCACCGCAACAGGCCTCACTGTCCTGTCTCCTCCGCTCTTGGTGTCCTCATTATAGAACCAGATCTGCAGGACCCCCGCCGCTCCTCTCGCAGCGCAACACAGCCCCGCGGCCCCAGCACAGCAGGCCCCTGCGTCACTTCAACGAGGCGGCAGCAGCAGCACAACCCAGGTAGGCCTCCAGACGGAAGCCAGGGCCCCGTTGCCCTGTTGGTCCCCGCAGCCCGCACACTTACTGTCAGCACAGGCGCGCAGGGCTCCGCAGCACCACCGAGACCCACACGGTCCCGCCCGCCGCCACAGATCCGGCAGCAGCAGTCAGGGAAGTGCGCAACTCTCAGTCGCGCATGGCAGCCGCCATGTTGTCTCCACCGCCGCGCCGCCCCAGACCGAATTCTCCTTGCTGCTATCAGTCTTCCGGCTTCAGGCCGCTCCAGTAGACGCCTGGGCACATTAGCAATGCCGCGCCGCAGTGTATGGAGCTGGCTGCCACGTTATTAGGCAGGATAATGGGTGGACTGACGGTTCGGCCGGCAGAGCTGCACTAAGGCGCAGCCATCTTGCCACGCGCCCTCTAGCTCCCCCCCAATCCCTGACTGACTTAAGCCAGGGATATTACTAGCCCACCGGATTACCATAACCTCCTCTAGGGTCTTACAGAAAATGAAGAGTTCTGGGACTGTCCATATTCTCTGCAAGTACAATAGAGATTTCAAGGCTACCATATCATTAATGCGCTTTAGCCCATAGTCTAGCCGCAATGGGTGTAATGGAGTGCTTACTGGGAGATTATTTAGGCTTCTCATAAGCTGATTTGCTACTTGCACAAAAGACCTAACATATGCTGTACCCCATAGTTCAGCTCCATATAAGGAGACCATTAATGCCTGCCACCTATATATCTCGAGGGCTGGAGTAGTTGGGCGATATTTGGATGCATGAAAAGCCCTCAAAATAGCCCCATAGTATTGGTCAAGTTTAATCTTGCACTTTTAGATGTGTGGTAGCCAATCAAATCGGTCACAGAGAGTCACCCCCAGGTAGCCAAACACTCTTGATGGGAACCTGTTCCAAGCATTCCCCATCAAGAGCAGGAGTTCGACAGGATGATGAGCAAGGGTTAAATACCATATATTTGGTTTTGCCCAAAATAATCTACAGTCCACGCTGTTTGCAAAAAACCCTGAAGCTGCCCAGATGTTTCTGGGCACCCATCGGTGTTCTAGAGAGCTAAAAAGGTATCATCTGCAAACAGGAGGGCTGGTACTTTATGGCCCGCCAAAAGTGGAACATCACCCCTCACAACTTTCTAGATGAGATACTAGATGAGATACTAAACCATTGATGCATAGAAGGAAGAGGGTTGTGGCCAGCACACACCCCAGCCTCACTCCCCGATTTACGGGGATGGGGTCGGCAGCTCACACTTGGGGCCGCACCTAACCTGCGATAAGATATGCAGGAATACCCAACTCCCCCAAAACCCTCCATAAAGATTCTGTAGGTACTAAATCAACTGCTGATCAGAGGTCAACAAACGTTACATAAAGACGACCTCCCCTCGCAAAACATACTTCCAATACAGCAATTGGAGGCGAAGGACCTGATCTATTGTACCTATGCCTTCTCTAAAGCCTGCTTGCAATGGGGACAGAACATCTGCGTCTAGCATCCATTCCGTCAGCCTGTCCAGAATAATATGGCTGAACAGCTTTTGGGCACTATCAATAAGAATGATTGGCCTGTAGTTAACAGGAGATGATCTACAGCCTTTTTTAAAAATAGGGATTATCTTTGCCCCAGCCCAAGTTGAAGGTAGGGGAGCACCAGCCAATTAGGTGTTGAAAAATAAAACAAAATAGGAGCACCAAGTATCCTTAAAAATCTTGAACAAATCTTGAACATATACAGTGTATCTATGATGAAATCGTAATGACTTAATGATGTCCTTGGTGAGACATAGGAGGCATTGATCCTGCCCACTTTCAGATAGTAGCTGAGGCTTTCAAAACAACGGACTTAGAGAATGCAAACTGTCAAAAACATCTATGCAATTTTTCCCCTCTCTTGGAGGAGGAAGTAGAGAATCTCATCACATCCACGAAGTCTGGCTCTCCATCCAATCCGTGCCCTCCATGCATCTGGCACTTGGTGCCAAATTTAATGGAGGTTCATCTTACAAAACTTTTGAACCAAATATTAGAGACAGGAATTTTTCCAACAGCCTAGAAGTTAGCATCTGTACTACCTATATTGAAAAACCTAACCTCAATCCAGCAGACAGAAAAAACTATCGGCCGATTTCTCTATTGCCTTTTCCAGCAAAAATCCTTGAAAAGGCAATGAACAAGGAACTCACCGTCTATTTGGAGACCAATGAAACCTTGAATCAAGACCAACATGGTTTCAGAACCCAGCATTCCACAGAGTCCATATTAGTGGAGGCCTTTGAAGAAATTTGCAGAATCGTGGGTGAGGGGGGAAGAGCAGTCCTAATCCTTCTCGATCTCTCAGCCTTGTTTGATACAGTTAACCATGAGGTTCTTATCAAACGGCTTGAGCGAATCGGGATAGATGGCGAAGCTCTGGACCTCCTCAGCTCATTCCTAACAGACTACAAAGGGTGGAATTGAATGGCTTCAAATTTAAGCTTTTTTCCCGCAGGGATCACCTTTATCCCAGATGCGGTTTAACATTTATATGACTCCCCTTATAAAGCTTATTCAATCTTGTGGCCTGTTGGCTGTCACCTACACTGACGATAAACAAATTATTGTCGCCATTCCTGAAGATGAGGGTCTACAGCCTCAAGCCTGAAACAATGCTTAACTCAGGTATCAATCTGGATGCAAATAAATTTTCTAAAGTTGAATGTTTGGAAAACTGTGAGGTGATTCTCTTTGGTAAGATTACCAATTTTTGGAACTCAACATGGTGGCCAGCAGACTTTGGCCCATTACCCACCCCTGTCTCAAAAGTAAAAAATCTTGGTATGGTCTTTGATGACCAGCTCAGTTTCTCAGAGCAGATCAATCGTATCACCTCCACATGTTTCTTTATTATTAGATTACTGAAAAAAGTGTTCCCATTCATCCCTCTGGATTTCCAAAAACCATTGTGGTTGCGCTTATCCTCTCCAGGATTGATTATTGTATTGCTTTGTACTCAGGCATTGCAAAAGCTGCACTGACCAAATTACAATCACTGCAAAACACGGCAGCCCAGCTGCTCTTGAAAGTGCCTAAATTCTGCTCAATCACTAAAGATATACTGGACCTTCACTGGTTACCGGTAGTGGATAGGATCAGGTTCAAATCTTTGTGCATCATTCACAATGCTCTGCATGAAAAGGGCCCTCACTACCATCAGAATAATTTTCTTTGGTACTGTCCACAATGGATCCTACGGTCCTCATCAGCCTATCTGTTAAAAGTCCCCAAGATAAAGAAAACTAGATGGTGGAGGGCAGGAGTCTGAGATATCTTGGCTGTAAACTTTGGAACTCTCTTTCAATGGCCTTAAGATCTCAGCCCAGTCTGCCATGTTTTGGGAAACAGCTCAAAAAATGGCTCTTTGTATCACACACAAAGTAAAGAGCACTTAATATCTACTAACCAGCTCTCTGAGGTTTCCGCTGGTAGCGTTAAGACACCTGGTATATGCGCGCTTAATAATAATGTTACTTACTTACTTACCAGGAACTTTGTCCAGACCCGGAGCTTTATTTGGGTGTAATCATATCAACTGCCTTAGAGATTTCAAGTGTTGTTATAGGATGTACCAGCTGCAATGCTATAGAGTGCTCATCACCATCAGCTACGGTCTGGCGTAGAACCACATCTACAACTGGATCGAGGCCTTTTCTCCAGAACACTGGTTAGGCAGTGGTGGATTTGTATTGTATCCCCATCATACAGCTCTGTGAAATGTTTAACCCAATCATTGGCTGGTATATTATTATTATTATAAAACCTACTAGCAGTCGCCAGCAGGTAGTTATAGTTAGGGACAGGTTTCCATAGGAAAAGCGTTTTTTGACTTGCCCATATCTTTGGCGCCAGTTGACGAACCTTCAAGGAAGTTTTTTTAAAAAGTGCGCTGGTGATTCTTGTGGTGCATGGAAAGTTTTGGGGTGATCCGTCAAACGGCAGCCAAGAAAAAGGGGGATAAATTCTCATAGGAATTTTAGACACGACTACAGTCCGAACCTCCAAATTTGGCAGAAAGGTGGCTGTTGGTCTCCAGAAAGCGACCTTTTTGTGAATTGGTGTAAATCCGTTCAGTAGTTTTGGAGATATTAAAGGAAATCAAAATTTGTATATATAGGGACACGAAGGCTTCGCGACCCCTCCCGATATCGTGCTGAGATCTGTTTGGATGCCAACACTTAAACCAGGAAGTGTTGGGAGCCATCTTGGGATTCAGCTTATGCGAGTCCCAGAAAAAACATTAAAAAAAACAAATGTGGGCAGGGTAGGAATACCCTGACCCCTTAGCTCTGGTCATGGGGTCCCAGAAGGACCCCGACAGGACCGAAAAACACTTTTAAAAAAACTCTTTCCCAGGAAAACGCAACAGAGCTGCGCATCCGTGGCAAAATGTTAAAAAAAAACAAGCGCAGGCTCCCGCGCTTGTTTTGAATACAGCCGCCAGGTGGGTCAAGTCCCGGGGCATTTTTGAAAAAAGAGGGGAGAGTATGGGGCCCCCCTCCTGAGGCTCATGGAGCATCGGGAACCACCACCTCCCCGGGACTAAAGAAAGATTAATGGGCAGGCTGCGCGGACCCCCTCGAGCCCCGGGGACCACCTCCTCCCCGGGGCTAAATAACACCCACAAGTAAGTACCCCACAGCTGGCTAGGTGAGACCTCGTCGGAGGCCCTGCCCCCTTTCTCAACCACTCTGCAAAGGGGCCTCCTGGTGCACTACTGGTTGGGGGATAAAGTTCCCTTGGCTACTGAGGGTCATTGGAGGTCAAGAACCCCTATTGTTGCCACAAGTAAGTCCCCCACAGCGGGATTGCTCTGACCTCTTCCGAGGACCTGCCCCCTTTTTCAACCACTCTGCAAAGGGGCCTCCTGACACACTACTGGTTGGGAGATGAAGTCCCCTTGGGTGCTGAGGGTCGTTGAGGGCCAAGAACCCCATTTTGTTGCCACAAGTAAGTCCTCCACATCAAGATAGCTCAGACTTCATTGGAGGCCTCGCCCCCTGTCTCAACCACTCTGCAAAGGGGCCTCCTGGCGCACTACTGGTTGGTGGATGAAGTCCCCTTGGCTGCTGAGGGTTGTTGGGGGGCCAAGAACCCCTATTATTGCCACAAGTCCCCCACAGCGGGATTGCTCAGACCTCATCATAGGCCCTGCCCCTTTCTCAACCACTCTGCAAATGGGCCTCCTGGTGCACTACTGGTTGGGGGATGAAGTCTAGGGGTGAGCGTGCCGGTAACGTCTGCTCTACCAGTGGTTGGCTGAGTTTTTGCCGAACTTCACGTTCCCAGCGGAGAGCATAGTGGCAAAACTCTGCAAACTCCGCTGGCAGAACGGAGTTTACCACCCACCCCTATCAGAGACTCAGACCCACTCACAGACCCACTCAGACACTCATACTGTTGCACCGCGGGCCATGACACAGCCTGTGGCGCTGCCCGCTTCATCATCGCGGGCTGCGGTGCAGCCTGCGACGCCCCCCGCGGTGCCTCCTTCTTCTCGGGTGTGTTGCGGTGCTGCACAGCTGCCCGCTGTTTTAGCATCGCGGTTACACTCTGCGATGCTTATGTCTAGTCGGGCATGCTGCAGCACCACGCAGCGGTCCGTTAATGCTCATTAATATACAGTAGGAACACCGCAGCTCTAATTTTGGAGCTGCGGCTTCCAGTACTTCTATGGGGCATATTTTCACTCATCTTTTGTTTTGCACATTTCCCTGCGGCTTCCAGTATATTCTCCTGGTGACATCTTGTTACTTCTTCTTCCCATGAGTCCTGTTTCCCAGAGGGCCTTTGGAAGGTTCTTGGTTTTACCCTTTCCTAGATGGCGACCTTTCCTATTCCTTTCGTTTCCTTTTCACTATCCAAGATGGCAACTGCTTATTTCCTGTGACATCACTTCCTGTTACATCACTTCATGTTACAGCACTTCCTGCCTATGGGTATTTAACGGGCTGAATCCTTCATTGCCTTGCGTTGCAACACTCCTTGCTCCTGCCGGTGTGTCCTCGCTCCTGTTGGTGACTTTTGCTCCTGCTTGGTGTATTTTTGCTTCCAGTTGGTGCACTTTTGTTTCCAGTTGGCACTTCCTGTTCCAGTTTGGATTCCTTTAAACTTTCCACTCCTATTTGGAATTCTTGCCTTCTACTCTCCACTCCTTGCTGGTGTTTACTCTTATTCGTGGGTTCTTCCTTCCTTTCTGTTTCTCGAGTCTCCGCCTTCAACAGAGGTTTTTCCCTACTGGGTTTTTTCCTCTTGGGACTCCTTTTGGAAGGCACAGTCTGCTCTGTCTTTTCATTGTCGGCAGCACTGTGGCGACCAGAAAGGGTCAGCCTTACCTCCGACTGACCAGAACCCTCAAGAACCGAAGTCGAGAACCTCTCCAACACACCAGAACTGGTAAGAACATTACTAGTCGTGACAGATTGCAAGGCCCAAAAACCCGTTTTGATCCTGATGCCATGAATCTTCCTCAAGCATCACCTCCAGAAAGATCAATAGAAGCAACACAGGCCTTAGTGCAGACTGTTCAACAGCAAGCCCAAGAATTACAACAGTTACATGAAGAAAATGTAGCTTTGCGCCAAGTGTTGGCTGCTAAGACAGCTGATGTACCCGCAGTATCTACCACCACTCCTCGTTATTCCGGAGATCCGAATAAGTTGAAAGAATTTCTGGATTACTTAACAGTATTTTTTGCCTTCCGCCTAACCCAATTTCACTGGACAGAACTAAGGTTGGATATCTGATTAGCGCCTTGTCTGGTCCTGCATTGGCATGGGCATCTCCCTTGGTAGCCTCGGAAGATCCTCGGTTGTCAAGTTACATGTCCTTTCTTGCTGCCTTTAAACAAATGTTTCAAAGACCCGGCTTGGAGACGTCAGCAGAAGAAGCCCTGTGTGACATGCAACAGGGGAACCAGGATGTACTGCAATACATCACGCACTTTAGGCAACTGGCCGCAGAGACCACTTGGGTGGAACGAACATTAGTCACTTTTTTTCGCGGCGGTCTACGAGAAGACATTAAAGACGAATTGGTGCATTCACCTCGCGCAGAAACCATGACTGAACTAATGGATTTAGCATTGTCAGTTGAACATCGTCTCAATGAACGTCGATTGGAAAGGCGAAAATCACATGTCCATCAACATACAGGAACGACACGACCTAGTACTCGTAGAACAGAAGCTCCCATACCAGAAACACTACCTTCGACAGGAGAAGAACCAATGCAAATAAGTCTGACCAGAGGACCACTGTCTGAGGCCGAACGAGAATACAGGAGAAAACAAGGACTGTGTCTATATTGTGGAGCTTCTGGTCATATGATTCGCAATTGTTCGACCCGTCCATCGAGGCAGTCGGAAAACGCCAGATCCTGTCCTCTGTTAAGAAGGGATGGTCTGGAATATCTTCAATCTGCACTTCAAACGAAACCTCAAATTCTCTTTTTCTCCTACCTATGTTTCTACGGTTATCTGATGGTACAAAAGAAAGTGTACTGGCACTGTTAGATTGTGGTGCCAGCGGAATGTATTTGGACGAAAGATGGGCTACAGAGAGACGAATATGCTGTATTCCGAAGGAGACTCTGGAACAAGTACATACAGTGGAAGGGACTCTTCTTGTTTCCGGACCAGTCAAAGAAATGACGCATTCACTACAACTGACTTTTGGAAGACACCAAGAGTACTTGTCCTTTGACCTGATTGCCTCACCCAATCATATCATGATTTTATGAATACCTTGGCTGATCAGACACAATCCTTACATCAATGTGGAAACTAGGACTATTTCCTTATTGTCACATTTTTGCCAACAATTCTGTTATCCTACTGAGGAATACTGGTCTCCAAAAGAGATGCCTATGGTGAACAAAGAAGCTTGTAACTCCGTTAACACAGTCCAAGGTGTACCCAGTCACTACCAAATGTATGCGGATGTGTTTCAGAAACCGAAGAACTTGACACTGCCCCCTCACAGGGAGTTTGATTGCGCTATTCCTCTAGAACCAGGAGCTACAGTTCCTTTTGGAAGAGTATACTCTCTCACTGAACCTGAGAAGGATACCCTTAGACAATACCTTGAAGAAAACTTTCAAAGTGGTTTGATTACTTGTCCTCCTCACCTGCTGGGGCACCCCTCTTCTTTGTGCCAAAGAAGACTAAAGATCTACTGCCATGTATAGACTTCAGGGGTCTGAACAAGATCACTATAAAAGATCGCTAACCCTCGCCCTTGATTAAGGATATCTTGGAGTCTGTTAGAGGGGCACAAGTATTTACCAAATTAGACCTTAGGGGTGCCTATCATCTCCTTCAAATCAAAGAAGGAGATGAGTGGAAAACCGCATTTAGAACACTCTTGGGCAATTTCGAATATCGAGTTATGCCCTTTGGACTAACCAATGCTCCTTCCATCTTTCAAAGATTCATGGATAACGAGTTCTCGGATCTCTAAAATCAGATTGTTGTAATATATTTAGATGACATTCTGGATTATTCAGCTGCTCCTGAGTTGCATTATGCACAAGTTGCTCAAGTCCTGGAAAGACTACGTCAAAACAGTCTTTTCTGTAAGCCTGAGAAGTGTGAGTTTGACAAATCTGAAGTGGAATATTTGGGTTCCCTGATCAACAATACAGGGTTTGCATGGATCCACAAAAAGCAAAAGCTATTTTAGATTGTCCTTCGCCTTCAACCATCAAAGAAACCCAATGTTTCTTAGGCTTGCCAAACTTCTATCGCCAATTTATCGATAATTTTGCTCACCGTACAAGTTACATCTCCCAAACCTTAAAGAAGGAAAATCTCCAACAAGGACTCAAATGGATCAAAGCTGCTGAAAGAGCTTTTCAGTCATTGAAACAGGCATTCACTCAAGCTCCTGTTTTACGTCATCCATATACAACAAGGACGTTTATTGTAGAAACAGATGCTTCAGACAGAGCAATAGGTGCTGTGCTCCTCCAACAACAAGAAGATGACGGTCTGGAACATCATGTTTTTTACTTGTCACACGTCCTGTCAGATTCTGAGAGAAACTACTCTGTTCTTGAGTGAGAGCTATTAGCCATAAAGTTGGCCTGTTGTGAATGGAGACAGTTCCTAATGGGTACCAAGGAACCGTTCGAAATCAGAACAGATCATAGGAATCTACGATGTTTTTGCAACATTCAGTGTCGGAATAGTCGTCAGGCCCGGTGGGCTTACTTTTTTAGCGAATACGATTTTACCATTACTTATATACCAGGGTCTCAGAACAGTCTGAGAGACGCCTTATCCCGCCGTTATCCGGAAGGTCCAACGCTCCCACAACAAAACATAATCGAGCCACAACGAATCATTGGCATGGTTCAATCATTCCTAGACAGAGTCCATTCAGAGTTTATCTCCCTAAACCAAGAAGAATGGAAGAAGCTGAATGACCAGATTAAGCGACAAGATAGATACTATTACTACGGTAGAGCATTATTCCTCCCAACCCAAAAAGTACAACTTGAAGCCTTACAGATGTGTCATGATTCTCCTGTCTTTTACCCATCATAAAGACATTCCCCATCAATGCTTTCTTGTCTGGATGCAGACAACAATACTAGGAATGTCATTTAAAAGAGTCCTATATAGGTTGAACTGGAAGTCAGAATTACAAACCAAGTTAATTCTGGCAAAATGTTCCCATAAGGGCTTAATGAATGCACAAGATGCAGTAAGATGAAGTAAAGTAGCATGACTCATTTGAAACAAGTGACAAAAGCCTGTAGCTCTAATTTAGTTTCAAAGCTGACCAATACATCCTCCAAATAATGTTTTGCTTTTATATTTTCAAATTAAGGTCATGTCCAATTTTCTGCATGTCTGAACCATACATAGCTTCCCCATGACTTTGCTACACCTCTTCACTAATCTCTTGACTGCAGTCCATTCTATTTTTCTCTAACATTAACATCTGAGTCTGGATTATCAAACAACTGTTTACATATAATAGATACCTTTAAATGCAACTCTTTCACTTATTACCATTCAGTAATTAAAAAGCAGTGTAAAATCACTCCTTTAATGGTGAAAGCCATATTTTTTAGGATTTGCTCGATTATTCTGCAACTGTCAATTTCTAAGTTAGATAAGCAAAGATCCCTCTTCAGCTCATCAAAAGAAATCATCATTTCACCATCCCATTCTAGATTAGATCTTTCATTCTCAACATATTTTAGATGAATATCATGTCTGCTTTGTGCTACCAGTTACTAGTATGGTATCACTGCCAAGGTTGGGGGAGAAGGTTATGTTAGATAAACTTGTCATTACATTTAAAGGACAATTGTGGTGTTGCAAATAAAGTGCAGCAAACATTTCTGTTCTCTTTTTCTTTCTTTCTCTTTCTAGGTAGTTGTACATTAGAATAAATGAGGTGTGAAACATGGCACAATAGAATTAGAATGTATGCAGATTACACATCGTACAATAATGTGCATGTTCCAGTTTGTTCAAATTAGAAATACCTGATAAAGAAATAAACTTGATATTTGATAGCAAACGTTTAATGTATCATCTAGCATGATTCATCTGCACAAGTTAGAGCAGAAGGAAATGTGCACAGTAAGTGCAGGCCCATCGAACGGTTTGCTGCATGGGTCAAACCTGTATTGATGGCTTTGTTTGTCCCTGGTAGGCAACATAACTCAGTTGTTATGTTACCTTTTGAAGCATAGACCGAAGTAATGTGCTTAAACGTGGTAGAATTCTATTTTTAAAAGCTTCCTAAGATATACACAATGGTCATAGAGGATGCTGTGATACATAAAATTAGCGCATAGATAACTACTGAATGTTATATTTGCTTCAGGGGGCCTTGTCATGCTGCATATTGCTTAGTTGTTCACCTTCAGTCCATGTTGCTGCTTCCCAGTTTTAAGAGTTCAAGGGCAGCAGAACATCCACATGGAAATGCATCACCATATTTTTACTTGGCTAAAAGCAACTACATCTAAATACAGTATAATGCCCGTTTTAAAAACCTAATAAGGAAACACTTGATTTCGTAATAGTCTCAGCTTCACTTCAGCCTCATAATAAGCAAGATGAAATTAAGCCATCCCCATTTAGCGATCATGCAATTCTCTTCGCCTCATTGGAGACGGGTTTGATAAATGCTCTACCCTCCCAGAAAATTATGAAACCCCTGTTGGGCAGGAAAAATGGTTTCCAATTAAAATGGAATCAAATAGATAAAGAACAAGCATTTGCAATGCAATAGGTCTCGCATTTACGAGAGTTTAAGCTATTGGCATTGTAAATGACAATGCCTTTTATTTATGTTTATAAAAACGAAAACAAAAATAAAACGCATTGTTATTTGCAACATCAATAGCTCAAACTCGCGTAAATACGAGACCTATTGCATTGCAAATGCTTGTTTTGCAAAGTGTAGGCTGTGCATTTTGGGCCCTAGCTCAGCCAGAACAGCCGGAACCAGGGAAACCTAGCAAACGTGCACATTTCTGACAACTACACACTTGGGGGAATCCAGGGTGGGGTAACTGGTGTGCATCCCATGAGGTTTTCTTACCCACAATGCCCTGCAAACCCCAAACTTTGTCTGAAATCATGCATTTTCATTACATTTCTGTGACAGTAACTTCCAGGAATCCACAGGAATTCACAAAATTCCTACCACCCAATGTTATCCCACTTGTGCCGATAAAAAAGCTGTGCCACTTGTGTGGCTGGGCCTGCCCGCGACAGGAACAGGTCAAGCCAAGGTCAATGGGAGCCTTTGCGAGGGGGCACCCATTGAGCTTGGTTTGATGTGTTCCTGTTGCGGGCACTAGGCCTAACTACACAAGTGGCGCAGCGTTTCTATTGGCACAAGTGTGGCAATGCTGGGTGGTAGGAATATTGTGGATTTCAGAAGTTTCCATCATAGAAATGTAAGGAAAATGAGTGATTTCAGGCAAAGTTTGGAAGCAAACTGTTGGAAGAAACAAGAGGGAGCAGAAGCAAGGAAGTCGTGGGTGTAGGGATAGAAGCAACACTCAGGCAACAGGTGAGGGAAGGAACAGAGAGGGAATGGGTGAGGGGCAGAAGTAAAAGGTGGGTGTGGCAGTAGCAACACGGAGGCCGCAGGTGCATCAAATGGAAATAGGCAAGAGAGGAACATGGAGCGCGGTAGAGGTTAGAGAGAGGAACATGGAGCAGAGTGGAGGGGGAGAGAGGTACACAAGGGAGACAGATGAGGACGGAGACCAGCGAGCTCAGAGGCAATATATGCATGCATGTGTCATCATGCATATGGAAATCATGACTACTGCAGAGCAGCAAAATGACATACAGGTGCCTGCAAAAAACGACGCTCTGAAAGTAGATTTCTGCTTCTGGGCATTACAAAATATAAATTAGTTTACTTTATATATATATTTTTTTTTAAAGAATGAGAACGCCGAAGACGAGGGCACGGGGAAACAGGCTGAGTGGAGCGCAGGATAGGAGAAACCAAGGACCAGCTGGGGAGGAGAGAGCAACAGATAACAGGGGGCATTTGCAGAAGGAAGCAGCACTCGAGGGAGAAAGAAAAAGCAAAAACTGAGGAGCAGCAACATTGTCGTGGTGTCACCAGGGCTTTAAGTGGAAGCTTTTTCAATATTATATACAAGCCATAGTTGCTGCTTATTTATCTTATGCAACTAACAACCATTGACAAAGCCAGTAGTCCTGACTTGTTGTAGGTATGATGTTACTTGTTGTATTATATATCTAGATGCAATGAAAGAAACAGCAAAATAAAAGTCGGGTGGCACACTATGCTAAGCACAGATTTTTTAGCTTAAGTGTTTTTAAGCCACGCCCTTAATTACATTGGCCACGCCCCTTTGAGAGACCCTCCAGTTTTTTCATCCCACTTAAAGCCCTGACTAAAACCAAAGACGACAGCTTGGAAAACGAACCAAGAAGATCAACTGCTTACTCAACATGAACATCGGAAATCAACTTCGGTAGAAAACTGTGTGTCTGGAAAACTGCCGTCTCAGTATGAAAAACAACATATTGCATTCACTCTACCACCTGACTTAATGGTTTTAAATACAACCGCCTTAAAAGAATTACATCTTAAATTGTATTGGAACATAGATTTAATTGAGCCCTTAATAAGCTTAGTGAGAACAATATTATGTTTGGTGTTCAAGCAAAGGAAGCTTCCACGTTGTATCTTTTAAAATGTCTTGTACCATAATGCTATTGAACAATAAAACCTGTGAGGGACTTTCGATAAACTACTAAGGTTGGCAAATAAACCTTTAAAGACAAATAAAGGATGCCACTTTTCGCTAAATGTAAACGTGCAGTCACTACCACGCAACTCAGAGGAATACATAAATCAACAAAAAAATCAAATGTTTAACAACAATGAAACAACACCCTGACTCTCACTAATTACTTGTGCATTGATTTAGAATAGAAGAGCAAGTTTACACATTTCAGAAAAGCAAACCATGAAAATGCCATGTCTGCCGATGTGCAGCACGTTTCCTCCAGACAGGCGTTGTGTAGGCTTGCATGCTCTCTTTATTCCATGGCGATTATATCTGTTGCCCAATCAAAATTACTATTTTTCCAAAAACACTAATTAGTTCATCTAGTGACATCAATAATATTTCAAGCGACTCTGTTACTCTTGGCCAATCGGTTTGCGCTCTCTATCAACCTTCAGAACTGCGCCTCTCAGTGGTGAGAGCGGAAACTGCTTTATTGAAAGGCTCAGTACCATGCACACGGCCATATGTGCTATGCTGCTGCTTCCATATCCACCACGCAGGTGGCAATCTCGCGGGCTCACTTAGAAAAGGCGCCCATCAGTTTGGCCGACAGCAGATTAGATCGTCATCACAGTAGGTATATCTCACGCATATGTTTTTACTGTCTCCCATTATTGGCTGATGTGCACATTGAAAAGCAGTGAGAAATGAAAGAAACCGGCGAAGGCTGCATCCGCAGCTTAGGTGTAAGCAGAATGTTTGTCAGCACCAAGATGAGATTCCAGAACACGTCCGGAGAATGCCACTGCTGATCTAGGAAAGTCCGAGGCTTTGAAGGCATGCGCCGGCAGCAACCAACTGACAGGATTTCCCTACACCAAAAACAACATGGCGTCAACAACAACGCCAGGGCTCATTGAAAAGCACGGAATCGAAACGGAGGAGCGGGGGCGAGCGAGCGGGGGCGAGCGAGCGCGGCAGCCTGCTCAGCTGACCAGACGCTCGTGCGTCATGGCCTTTTGCCGGCATGTGTTTCCAATTATCGCGCACGCGTCTGGGCACGATAATTGGAAACACATGTCTGCCGCGCGTACCCATCCCAAAAAGGCCAGCCACGACGCACGAGCGTTTGGACTGCTTCTGAAAGTCACTTACTTAAAGTCTTCGCCTAGCAGCGCTTGCGCGCTACTCGAGGCTCGACCTAAAAAACAGTCCAGCTAATTTTTAATAACAGTATAGCGCTAGATATGAGATGCCTGGACCCTGAGAATTCCCCAGACCAAATCACCTCTGATTTTGGGATCTTTCTTGGTAAAGTAAAAAACACATTGACATGTGTAAAACAGCCCAACGCCCCCTCGCCAATTCGATGGTTTGATCACTCTTGCACACAAGCACTCAAATCCTTGCACAAAGCCCTGAATGCACGCCCGCGAAATAGTGCTATGATAGCATCTCTCAGGAAAAGTTATTCTGAAGCCAGGAAGTGAAGGTTGAGATCCCTGAGAGAAGAGGCGTGGGACAATTTCGAAAAAGCTGCATTAAGTCCAGCGGTGATTTCTGCAAAATAATTAACGCTTCGTTTTTCAAAAATCACGGTGATCCCACATTAGATGTTCATGTGGGAGAAGAAGACTGGGTGGCATATTTTGAGAGGGTCTTTGGTTCAGGAGAGAATGGTGCAGTAGAAGATCCACCTAGACCCCCTCCGCCTGGAAAGCATCTGACATTCTCTCTGGAAGAAATACAAGCAGGTCTGGGTAAATGCTCAGGTGGGAAGGCACCAGGCCCAGATGGGGTCCCAATCGATTTATTTCTAACACATCAGGACTTGTGGGCCCCCCTTCTCACGAATGTGCTAAACGCAATAGTGAAACCAGCCCCCCTTCCAACATGGTCGTCAAGTATAATAATCCCGATCTTCAAAAAGGGAGATAAGAACAATGCCAAAAACTATCGTCCTATTTCCCTGCTGGACTCAACAGAAAAGTTAATGGGGCGTTTATTGTTACACAGACTGGAAGAGTGGGCCAAAGACAAAAACATACTGATGGAAGCTCAATACTGGTTCCAAGAAGGGAAAGGCACCATTTATCAGTGCCTTAACCGGAGCCTGACAATTGATAAGTACACCAGAGCTAAGGGGGGTCAAATCTATTTGCCGCATTTGATTCCGTGTCCCACAGTAAATTGAGGGACTTAATGGATATCATGGGGATCGATGCTGCAATAATAACCTTTATCCGACAACTATACGCCAGTGCTAACGCATCAGTTTGGTTCGGCAAAAATGGAGAATGCACTCGCCCCTTCAAGATCAGCAGGGGAGATAGACAAGGGTGCGTTCTCGCCCCCTTCCTATTTTCTATTTACACCAATGGGGTTGGGGAAGCACTAAGGGGGTCTACACCAGATGTACCCGTCTTTGGCGGCCGCAGCGTTCCTATACTGGTTTACGTGGACGACGCTGTCCTGATTGCCAGAACAGGTTTGGCCCTCCAGCGTTTAATTAGAGATTACGTAGCCTTCATGGCCTCAGTGGATTTGCAGGTAAATGAGTCGAAATCCTTCATTTTTGTGCCAAGATTGTGGTGGGGAAAAAAACACCTTCCTTTCACTGCGGCACTCGAATTTTGTAGGAGGTAGACTCATTTCCCTACCTTGGGGTAGTTTTAGACAAGTCTCTGTGTTGGGCAAAAATGGTCGACAGTAGGGCTCTAGTGATGAAGAGGAGTGTAGGAGCAATCTCAGCCTTCGCTAAAAGACTGGGACTAAAACCTTTTGAAACTATTAAAACAATCTACCATGCTAAAACAGTTTCTGCCGTCTTCTACGGGGCAGGCGTTTGGGGTATGGCAGCTGTCACCTCTCTCCAAAGCCTGGAAGATAGCTTTGTCAAAGGTTTAGCCTCTCTCCCTAAGTCCTCTACAAACTATACATGTCTTTTAGAGCTTAGCGTGCCCTACCTGACTGATGGCATTAAAATGGCGCCAATCATGTTATGGCATTCGGTATGGCGTAGAGATACGGTGAGCCTTACACAACGGATCATAAAAGATTGCCTTAGACTAGATAACTGGCACAAAATAGCGTGGCTACATTACATGGAAAAGACCCTTACTGACATCGGGTACAAGATACTGTTTGAGGAGCCTAGTGCTTGCAAGAAAATTTCTAAGTGTGATCTTAAGACATCTTACTTGAAAAAGGCCGCCTTTGATCGTTATGAATCGAATCGTCTAAAGAAAATGGTGATTTTATACCAACAAACACCCCCAATCATAGAGGGAGGTTATTCGTATTTAGGAATTACTAATAATTCCCAGCATAGATTCATTCTAATCAGATTCCGAAGGACCTTAATTCCGTCGATGTTGGGCTTTCCTGCTAATAAGTATACCTAGTCTGACCTATCACCTTGACCCTGTGATATGATATCGAAGCAGTCTGATCTTCATATTGTTTTATTTTGCACTTTTTATAAATTGGCTCGAGCAAAGTATATTTTCCCAATTTTAAAAAGCCGTAATTTTAGACAATCACGAGTAGCATTATATTTTTTAAAATCTCTCCCAGACCCTTTTATATGCTGCTCAGTTTGCTGCGTTTTTATGGGCCTGCATGAGCATCAGGAAGACCCTGCACTTTAGTACTGTCAGATAGTGACATGGCCCTCAGGTTCAAGAGTATTTACCTGGCCTTGCCTCTCCACACTTTTAGGCTCAGTCAAAATGCTGAGGTCTTTTTTATCTTCTATACTTATCCTATTCACTTGATTTAATTTCTGCTTGTACTTTGCACGTTTGTTTGTACAAAATGGACTTGGGCTTTTTATGTATTTTTATCCGGAACTGTATATATTTTTTTTTTTTAAATAATCTCTTGTGTTAATAATGATGTTATGTAAATGCACGTTGTAGGCTGTAATGCGAGCTGTCTTTTTTTCTTATGCTTTTATGGATTTATGTGTAAATCCGAATAAAGTTTTTGACTGACTGACCTAATAAGGCCATTTGGATTATATAGCTTTTTTATGCTCAGTTGCCTTTGTAATGTTCCCACCACTTCAATCCAAAATATCTGTGAGTGAATAAGTTTCAGTTGTCTAGGCCCTGCATAGTCTTCAGAAATTTCATGACTTATATTATGTACTTCCTGTGTGGTCATATATCTTTATTATAGCTTTCATTAAATTATATATATTTGAGTTCCACTCTGAGCCGTTAGAGTGAATACTGGATTCAAAATCATTCACAGCTCTTAAGTCACATCAGTGAAAAAGAAAATAAGTTCTTTATTGCTGTGATGTCACTCATGGAAGCAGTTGCAAAACTTGCACTTTTCTGAAGAAACGGAATCTTTCTCTTTAAAATATTAGTTTTAATTTTTAAGAAATACACATGCCCCTTACTATGCACTTTCAAGTGGTGTTATGGTTGTGTACCGTAGGATGGGTCCCGGGTCAGGTGGTATCTCCACACATACATCCAAGCTCACACCACTTACATATCACTGTATGACTAGGGTGCAGGTGTTGATAGAGGACAAATCAGTTGAGAGAAGAAAATCGTACTACCACTCTCAGAAGATATCAGAGCAGTCAGGAAAGCTATTTCCTGTGATCACTATGTAATTGGCAAGCAGTATATAAACCACACCCATGGGATAGGCCAGTGCTTGACAATCCATTTCTGAGGTGAACACAATTTAAGACATCCTTCCGCTTTGAAAACTTGTTCGACTATGGACTTTTCTTTTAGCCTTTTTGCCTTGGTTTTAGTCCCAAGAGGGGGCATGCCTTTCACGTCCTCTGTTTGGGCGTTTCCTGATGCTTGGAAGTTGCCGGCCGCATATTGGCCCCTGGCTCGTTTCCCCTCACCTACAGAGTTGAGCCATAGCTCTAGGCTTTGCTCCGTCTTCTCACTGGGACGCAGAGGATCGCGTCGCCCAGTGCAACGTCGGAGCCTTCCAGATTCTTTTCCTCTTCTCCGTGCTGTCAACAGGAGAGAGGATGCCAGAATATCAGTGGGACATTGTGCTGACAGATACTTATCCAGCATAGTGCGCTTCTCGTGCTCCGTTTCTTTTATTTTTGTTTACATTCTTGACTGATTTCTTGGCCTCAAATCCAGAGAAGGATCATTCTCTGTGGTACTGGACTTTATATACATTCTTATCAAGATCTGATTTATTTATCTTGTTTCGGATTCCATGATATGAACTCTATCTTTATGAATTGCCTTGCTAATGCTGCTTGAAGAGTGGATATGAGTATTTGTTATAAAATGGGTGAAGAGTGTATATATTCTTGGTGATTGTGAACTCAGGAAGCGAATGATAATACACTCTTGTCTCGTTTCTTGCATACAGGGCAACACACATATGGTTGGTAATTCCCAGAGAGTAGACGTTTCTACTCCCCATGAGAACCCTTCAGAAGAGGCCTTCCAAATATATTCAGCAGCTTTTTTTTATGTTATCCATTCCCCCTTTCCCCTGTGTGTTCTCTTGCAAAGTAGTGGTCTACTTTCGCTCTTTGGGAGTTAACACAAGGAGGAGTGGTTTGACAGCCATCACACCACCGCCCCTGCAGGTTTGATCCTAAAGGTCAGTGGTGTTTCAATCTGACAAACCTGAGTGATTGTCAAACCCACGTTATGTACCCAGCCTGGGCGATGGATACCAATACTGTCCTTACCTCTATTTTAGAGACTATTACTACACTACAAATTGAAGTCAATGCTTTTCGCACAGAAAATCAGGAGTTAAGGAAGGAACTGGGGTCTGTACGGAGGGAAGTAGCTGGGCTGTCAACGAATGGCAAACCAGATAGTAGTGGAGGGTCATATATTAGGAATTAGACTCCACCTCCTTCCTAAATACGCCAGGTGCCACTACAGAACAACCAGTACAGTCTTCTACAGGAGGGAGGACACAGGCTTCTGGGTACTTTTCTGCATCACATACCCCTTCATTGTCTGTATGAGGTCCAGCTTCTATTCAAGTGATACAGCCCCCCAGAAGCCCCACCCGACCATTTCTTTGGGGATCCAAGACAGTTTGGGATTTTACTCAGTCAGTGCTGTTTGCATTTCTTATGCAAACCTTTCGGTGTCTCAAGATGAACAATCCAAAACCACCTTTGTTATACCATATTTGAGCGGGAACGCAGGAAGTTGGTCAATCCCGTTGATAGAACGGGATTAACCCATATTGTACAATTGCTCTGATTTCTGTACCAAAATGCGTAAACTGTTTGATAGGAAATCACATCTCCTCTCTCTGTATCGAGAATTTATCACCCTTAAACAAGGTTCACTGGATTTTCTGACATACATCACCACATTCAATCGTCTCTTAGTGGAAACCGATTGGCCTATGGAAAGCGGACTACCTTGTTCTAGCAGGGGTTACGTAGTGAGTTGAAAGATGTCCTCGCTCAAGTGGTACAATTGCCTCAGTCCTGTGAGGAGCTGATAGAACTCACTGTGTAATTGGATCACAGACTATAAGAAAGAAAGGGTGACAAGATGCGGGGAGAGCCGAAGTACTTCATACCACGCTCTAAACCAGCAACTGAAGAAAGTCCTCGACATTTAGATACAGTTGAGCCTATGCAAATCAATGGTATTCATGGACCTCTTACCATGGAAGAATGAGAAAAGAGGCGCAAACAAAGACCTGTACTGTGGTAAAGGGGACCATTTTATCAAGGAATGTAAGGCTAGAACCCGACCTTTGGATAAACAGTCATTTGTGAAGTCCCAAGCAGTGGTTCATCAGAAATGGGATATAAGCGGGGAGTCGGAAAACTAAGGGACTCGAGCCAGAATGAGATCCGTTACTTGGGAACAGAAGTAAATGTGAACTCCCCAATAATAGCCAACACCATACAGTCATCCGTTGCTCATATCAATGTATTTGTTACTCTTTGGCTGGACAAAGGAATTGAGCAGAGAGTACTTACACTGTTGGATTCAGGAGCCACAGACAATTTTATAGACAGAAAGTACGCTCTGGACATTGATGTAATTGGTATAAAGAAGTACTCTCCAGAACCAGTGAAGGCGGTGGATGGTACCGCATTGACCTCTGGGCCCGTGAAGTTTCACACTCAATCCTTGGTTATGCAGTTTGGCAGGGACCATTATGAAACAATCCAATTTGATCTCATTGACGCTCCCCACTTCCGCCTAATCCTAGGAATGCATTGGTTAACACAACATGATCCATCAGTAAGATGGGCAGCTTGCACCGTTACCATGGATTCCCCATTTTGCAGCGAACATTGTACCAGAGAGGGAGCCCTTTCAACAGAGAACCTTGGAAACCTTGGAAACACAGGCACGCTTTTTTGGCTACAGGGTGCGAATAACCATTGTTATGTTTTGTAACATTCTTACCTCCTGAGTATGAACAGTATCAATCTATATTTAATAAACAAAGAGCCAGTCAACTTCCCTCCCCCCACAGGGAGTATGACCGCAGAATAGATTTGATACCAGGGGCTGCTATTCCCTCTAGCCAGATTTATGCTTTAACCGAACCTGAACCACAACATCTGCGGGAATACCTTGATGAGAACCTCACTTCAGGATTCATTCGACCTTCATCTTCCCCAGCTTCTTCCCCTCTCTTTTTTAGTCCTAGGAAGGAAGGAGACTTGAGGACTTGCATTGACTATAGAGCAATCAATAGAGTAACCATTAAAAACTGTTATCCATTGCCCCTCATACCTGTGTTGCTGGATCAACTCAACGGAGCCAAAATCTTCACTAAGTTGGATCTTCGCGAAGCATATCACCTGGTGCGAGTGAAGCAGCGTGACGAATGGAAGACAGCATTCTGAACTAAGTTGGAGTTATTCGAGTACCAGGTGATGCCTTTCAGACTGTGTAATGCTCTTGCGGCATTCCAATACTTCATGGATGATGTGCTTTGGGGTTTCTCGGATGTGTTTTGCTTCGTCTATATTGACGACATTCACATTTACTCTTCAAACATGCATGAACATGTATCTCATGTAAAAGCAGTATTAGACAGACTGCAAAAACATTCCCTGTATGCAAAACTTGAGAAGTGTCTGTTACATGCCTCTGAGATAGAATTTCTAGGGTCTGTTATCAATACAAAGGGATTACAAATGGATAACAGAAAGGTCTCAGCCATTGCGCAGTGGAAATCACCTACAAGTGTTAAGGCATTGCAAAGTTTTTGGGGATTTGCCAGTTTCTACAGGCGATTCATCAAGGATTTGTCAAGAATCATTTAACCATTAACTCGTCTACTGAAAAAAGGTAAACAATGTGTGGAAAGAAGATGCAGAACAGGCCATTAAGGAATTGAACGCTCGCTTCACACTCGCTCCCATATTGCGACATCCAGATGTCCAATTGTCATTTGTGGTAAAAACGGATGCCTCCCAGTATGCGTTAGGGGGAGTTTTGTCCCGGAGACATCCTGAAACTGGACAACTACACACTGTAGCCTTCTACTCAAGAAAACTCACTCCCTGTGAGATGAATTACAACATCACAGATAAGGAGCTACTAGCAATAAAAAGGGTCTGTGAAGAATGGAGGCATTATTTGCTAGGAGCCAAGCACACAATTGAGAGCTATACAGAGCACCGAATTCTGCTAATTTTGAAGACGGCTCAGGCACTTACACCACGATAACTGCGATGGTCTCTCTTTTTTTCTGATTACGATTTTATTAACGAGTATCGACCAGGACTCCAAAATGGCAAAGTAGATGCACTCTCCTGATCTGATCTCTCAGTCGAGGAGGACACTGAACCAGTCGGGGAACCACCAAGAATTCTCCAAAAAGCGTAATTCCCGGATGGCGAAATAGCAGTGATAACCTCAGATGACTTCTTGAAAGATCTAAAAATTAATCTAGCAAATATCCATCAACAGGCCTGGATACAAGAAGAACCGGAACATTGTTCATGGAAGGATGATTTACTATACCACTTGCATGCCTTATATGTACCTGATGAAGCCTTGCAACATCAAGTCTTAACCTGGATCCATAATTCTACGTTAGGAGGACACATGTGTATATATAAAACCATCGCAGCCATCAAGCAACACTTTGTGGCCTACGTTACGTCAAACTGAAAAAAAGTTTGTGAAGGAATGTGCCATATGTGCACAGGGGAAGGCCAGTTACATAAAACCAGCTGGGTTGTTACATCCTATACCTATCCCTCCAAGCCTGTGGCACGCAGTTTCAATGGACTTCATCATGGAAATGCCCTTCAGTGAAGGACATACTGTAATTCTGGTTGTCGTCGATCATTTGACTAAAATGTGTTAGCTCATTCCTATGAGTAAGGTTCCTACATCCTCCAAACTTGAAAGGACCTTTCTACAACATATCGTACGAGCCCATGGCATACCTGCTGTGCTAATTCCTGATAGAGGATCCCAGTTCACCTCACGGTTTTGGCACATGTTATGTGAAACCATGAAAATAGACCCTCGACTATCCACCAGTTATCATTCACAGACGGACAGTAAAAAAGAACGCCTAAACCTGACACTGGAACAATATCTCAGATGTTTCACCTTGCAGCATGAGGTAGAATGAAGAACGTTGTTATGGATGGCAGCATTCGCATATAATAACGCTGAGCACTCCACACCGGGGTGCTCTCCTTTCTTTTGTTTAAACGGATATCATCCAAACATGCTTCCCTTTGAATGGTCCATCACCTCCAGTCATCCCAAAATTCATGAACATCATGCTCATCTTCGTGCAGTGCTTCTAGATTTCAGGAACCATTTATTGAAGGCAAAAGAGACAGAAAGGTGTTTTGCAGATATAAAACGCTCAAGAGAACCGTCATATCAAGTGGAGGATAAGGTATGGTTAGCCACAAAGAATTTACAACTGAAGGGGGTCAATAAACTGAAACCCAAACATATAGGCCTTTATAGCATCGAAAAGATAGTGAATCCAGAAGCCATGAAATTGGCCCCACCCCCTTCTTGGCACATACACCCTGTGTTCCATGTATCTCTGCTACATCCCTGTCCTATACACACCAGATTGCTAAACAAACCACTTCTTATAGAGATAGAGGGAGAATTGGAGTATGAGGTACAGAGCATTCTAGATTCCAAGCTCATGAGAGGGTGAGTATACTACCTAGTGGATTGGAAGGGTTTCGGACCAGAGGATAGAATTTGGGAACCTGTCCACAATCTTCACTGCTCAATTCTAGTAAGACGCTTTGATGAACAAAATCCTTTGAAACCAGGACAACCGCTGAGACGGCGGTCTTTGCGGGCGGGATACTGTTATGGTTGTGGACCGTAGGATGGGTCCCGGGTCAGGTGGTATCTCCACACATACATCTAAGCTCACACCACTTACATATCACTGTATGACTGGGGTGCGGTGTTGATAGAGGACAAACCAGTTAAAAGAAGGAAATCGAACTACAACTCCCAGAAGACAACAGAACAGTCAGCAAAGGTATTTCCTGTGATCACTATGTAATTGGCAAGCAGTATATAAACCACACCCATGGGCTAGATCGGTGTTTGACAATCCGTTTCTGAGGTAAACACAGTTCAAGACATCCTTCCGTTTTGCAAACTTGTTAGACTGTGGACTTTTCCTGTAGCCTTTTTGCCTTGGCTTTGGTCCCAGGAGGGGGCTAGCTGTTCACGTCCTCCGTTTGGGCATTTCCTGATTCGTGGAAGTTGCCAGCCGCACATCGGTGGCCGGCTCGTTTTCCCTCACCCACAGAGTTGAGTCGTAGCTCTAGGCTTTGCTTTGTCTTCTCACTGGGATGCAGAGGATCGCGTAGCCCAGGGCAACGTCGGAGCCTTCCCGATTCTTCTCCTCTTCTCAGTGCTGTCAATAGGAGAGAGGATGCCAGAATATCAGTGGTACATTGTGCTGGCAGATAAGCATCCAGCATTTTGTTTCTGTTTACATTCTTGACTGATTTCTTGGCCTTAAATCCAGAGAAGGATCATTCTCTGTGGTACAAGACTTTATATATATTCTTTTCAAGATCTGATTTATTTATCTTGATACGGATTCCATATTGGGACTATGAGTATGAGCTCTACCGTTATGATTTGCCTTTCTAAAGCTGCTTGAAGTATGGATGTGAGTATTTGTTATAAAGTGGGTGAAGAGTGTATATATTCTTGGTGGTTGTGAACTCAGGAAGCGAATGATAATACACTGTTGTCTATTTTCTTGCATACAGGGCAACACACATAAGGTTGGTAATTCCTAGAGAGTAGACGTTTCTACTCCCCATGAGAATCCTTCAGCAGAGGCCTTCTGTTGGACTTGGCCCTTTTTGCAGGGTCATCCCTAAACTTTTTGCCTTCCTTCTATATTTTTTCTGACCTGTTGTTGGCTGTTTTATGACTCTGGGCACTTTACCACTGCTGATAAGTGCTAAAGTGCATACGCTCTCCCCATTGTAAATTGTGTTATGGATTAGTGACTCCATGATTGGATGATTGGTTTACTTGTCAGTCCCTAGTACAGTGCACTGAGTGTGCCCAGGGCTTGTAAATCCAATGCCGCTGGTGGGCTTGCAGCACTGGTTGTGCCACCCACAGAAGCGGCTTGTAAAATGTGCCTCAGGCCTGCCATTGCAGAGCCTGTGTGCAGCCTAGGGCTGCCATGTCGACTTGGTGAGTACACCCACTTACCAGTCCCTAAACCTTCCCTTTACTGCATGTTGGTCACCCCTAAAGTAGGCCCTAGGGCAGGGTGCAGTGTAAGTATAAGGTAGGACATGCCCTGGTGTGTGTGGCATGTCCTAATAGTGAATTACAGCCATTTTCGTTTTTCACTATTGTAAGGCTACCTGCTCCCCATAGGCCAGAATGGGCAGACTGACTATTACACCTTATAGTCAGAACTGACCCAGGGAACATGGTAGAAAAACGAATTTAGTATGCCTGAACTCAGAATGATAAAATACATCTTTTAGTGAAGTTGGTTTTAACATTCTGTGTTTGAAAATACCACTTTTAGAAAGTGGGTATTTTCTTGCCTAAACTTCCAAGCCTGCCTCTGCTAGGTTGTGTATTCCTTGTCTGGAGATTGAGTGACAGGGGCTGGGGGTGGCTACAGGAGACAGGGTGAGTCAGCACAGGGCTGAATAGAAAGATCTGCATCCAGAGTGGAGGGAGGAGTTGCACCTGGGTCTGAATAGGGCTGTGCCTGCCTTCCACAATGCTGGCTCCACCTCCTGCCGGGCGGCTGAGCACCCTGCCCCACACTCTGAAAGGAAAGAAGGAGTCAGAAAAACAAAGTGCTCCAGGACTGACCAGAACTGGTTTTGGACTAGGCAGAGGCCTCTCTGCCTTCAGAGAACAAAGAAAAAAGGTGTATAAAAAGGGGACCCAGACCCCTAGGAAATTAGATCACTTTGGGAAACAAGAAGAAACCTTTGCTGAGGAGCGGAACCAAGAAGGAACTGAGGAGAAGACTATCCCTAAGCTAGAGGGATCTGCCTGCAGTGGTTGCCTGACTGCCAAAGGAAGGAGAAAGGACTTTGTGTGCACTTTTATTCAACTTGTAAAGTATCTCCAAGGGCTTGAGAAAAGAGCTTGCCTCCTGCTGAAGTCTCAGGGACAACAGACTTCAACCACCAGCTCCCCAAGAATCCTTTGGAAGTGCCTGCTGCTGTTTTGGGCCTTCTGAAGGGACTGCGTGTCGCAAGGAGCTGGAAGCGCGACTCAAGAGGAAGAAGCGTGTCGCCGTCGCTGCTGCTGCCGTCGCAACTCCGAAGGAGGGTGTCGCCGCTGTAGCTGTCGTATTGCACCGCATCGAGAGAAGCGTCCCGCAACAAAGAGGAAGCGTGTCGCCGTCGCTGCTGCTGCCGTCGCAACTCCGAAGGAGGGTGTCGCCGCTGTAGCTGTCGCATTGCACCGCATCAAGAGAAGAGTCTCGCATCGAGGAAGAAGCGTGTCGCCGTCGCAGCCGCTGCCGTCGCAACTCCGAAGGAGGGTGTCGCCGCTGTAGCTGTCGCATTGCACCGCATCAAGAGAAGCGCCTCGCATCCACGGAGAAGCGTGCCGCCGTCGGAGCTGCTGCCGTCGCATCACGAAACAAGGGTGTCGCCGCTGCAGTTGTCGCATCGAGCGGAAGCGTCTCGCAACGTCGGAGAAGAGGGTCGCCGCCAAAGCCGCTGCCGTCGCATCACGGAACAAGGGTGTCGCCGCTGTAGCTGACGCATCGAGTCGAGACTTCTCGCAACCTCGGAGAAGCGTGCCGCATCAGGAAGAACTTGACGTCTTTATTTCTTTGCACCAGAACTTTGTCGCATTTCCATCGCTGCAACATTGCTTGTTGTGGAAGCGTCCCGCATCGTAAGGTACATTGACTTAAAGTGTCGCATCTTAAGAACTGAACTAAGCTAAAACTACCATTTTAAATAAAGTATTTTGGATTTTTGTCGTTTATGGTCTTGTGTTAAAACTATATAAAGAATACTTATTTTTGATATAAACCTTGTGTGGTGTCCATCTGTAGTGTGTCACTAGATTACTGTATGTGTTCACAAATGCTTTACACACTGCCTCTGAGATAAGCCTGTCTGCTCGTGCCAAGCTACCAAGGGGGTGAGCAGGGGTTATTTTAGGAGTGTACCCCTTTACCCTGACTAGAGGCGAGGGTCCCTATTTGTCACAAGTACCTACCTGTGCCAACTAGAGACCCCCACTTCTAACATTGGTGGCAGCGGTGGGATTCTGGACTTGCATTTGTGACTCATGTACAGTGATTGGTGAACACTACTAGTGAGTGCAGACCAAACGCGACCACATACTGTTTTTCTGTTTTACGGTGTCCTCCTGGAGGTATTTTTGATACCATGACTCTGGTTAGTTGTTGCAAAATGGAACTCAACTTCTGGCACATGTTTATCTACACAATGAAGGAGCTACGTGTGTTTTGCAAGGAAAGAGGGCTGCCTGTGAAGAGAAGGTCCAGGGAGGATCTAGAGGCATCCCTATTTCAGTATGAGTTACCCCGCTGGAAGGCAACACTACCAGTTGAGTCTGAGGAGGAGGAATTCTCTAAAAGTGAGGGAGAAAAAGATAGCTGGCTTCTGGCTCATGAGCAGAAGCTGAAAGAGATTGATGAAGAGCTGAGAGAGATTGATGAGGCTCAGAGGGCCTTAGCCCAAGAAGAAGAAATTTGGGCAGCTCAGGAAGTGAGCTTTGCTGAGTTGGAGGTGGAGTCCAGCTCAGATGGTGGCAGCAAAATTAAGTTATTCAGTGCTGAGAGAGTAGTGCACACACCCAGAGATGTGGCGCCTGACTTGGAGGGGGTTAACATACACCAGGAGGTTCAAGGACATGAGGTAGCTCCAGTAGTGCGCAGTGTCCCTGAGAGGAATAGGGAAACTGACACAGGGATTCATGGTCCTAGTAGTAGGAGGGACACTCTACTGACTCTAGATGAGAGGGGCAGGGAGAGGGGTTCCCCCATGGTTGAAGTCCTGGTATGTGAGTGTGAAGACCGCCCAGAAGAGTGTGGGTTGAGTGACAGAGACAGTCAGATACTGTCTTGCCAGTCTCAGGAGAGTGGTGTGGGGTACGTATGTGAGGCACTGGATGGTGAGGTGAAGGATAGTTTGGTTAACACCTGTGAGGGGTTATGTGATCCAATTGTGGGAGAGCATATTGTAAGTCCCTGTTTTCCAGAGCTATGCCAACACCTGTTGGAGTGTGAGTTCTCTGACCCCAGGGAGCTCACATTGGAGGCAGACCTTTTGGTGGATTCCAGAGGGTCTGAAGAGGCATTGGGGAGTGACCCTAAGAGGAATGGCTCAGGTGTCTTCCAACCCAGAGTGGTGGGAGAGGTTCAGTGTAGCCCAGCTAGGTCCCGTGGTAATGGGAGAGGTGTAGGGACTCACGTCCTGTCTCAGTGGAGAAGGAGTGAGTGTGGGGCTGCGTGTCCCAAGGTGCCCGAAACCCAGTCTCAGAGCCTGGATGGTTCTTTAAGGGAACACCAGGTAGGGAGCCTAGGCTGTCCTGATGGGCCGCCTGTTGAGGAGGATCTCCTAGTGTCTAGAGAACCTGGAGCGTCTGTAAATGGAGCTCCAGTGTTTCTGGTGTCTGGCAGTGCCGCTCCAGTTGGGAGGGTGCAGAAGTCCAGAGTGAGGGGTGAGAGGGGGAGAGAGTCCCCAGTGGAAGAACCAGTGGGTCAGGGACCAGCCAGAAGGGCTGAGTCACCAGTGAATGACCATGGTAACACCACTTCTGTCCTGGGGGATCTTCCCGCGCTGTCAGATGGACAGGGGTCGGGAGATCTGCGCCAGGCGGACTGTCACACAACACATGAGAGATGTGTTACCCTCTGGGGGGCATGCGTGCTCCCCAGGAAGTCCTGGTGCGCCAGGCAGATTATTACACAACTCTAGAGGAGTGTGTTTCCCTTGGGGGGTTGGTGTACCCTCCCGGAAGTCCTGGGTTGCCAGGCACAGGTCCAGCCTAAGGGTACAGACCCTGGGTTGGAGGGCCAGGTTCAGGGTGTCCCCCTGACTTGGAGGAAGGGGCAGCTGCTAACAGTGCCCCTACCGGTTTGTCTTCTGGGGGCACCGCTCCAGGTGGGAGGGTGCAGGACCCCAGTAAGGGGGCGGGGAGAGGACAGCCTCACCCCTGGCCTCTGCCCAGTCTAAGGGTACAGACCCTATGCTGGAATCCCAGTTGCAGGATAGAACCCCTGAACTGGTGGGCGGAGTGTGCAGGACCCCTGCCACAGGTGCCCTGACAATTCTGGAAGGGGTACCGCTCCAGGTGGGAGGGTACAGAGCCCCAAGGAGGAGGACCGGGTGTGGGAAAGCCCACCCCAGTCTCCAGTCCAGCCGCCGGGTACAGGCCCGGGGCTGGTAGATCAGTGTCAGGATGTCATACCTGACCTGACAGGAGGGAGAATGGACAAAGGGTGCCAAGCCCCTGGGGCTACTGCCCCCCGCTCTCTGACGCCACAGAGGTTTGAGAGCCCTGAGAGGCATACGGCCTGGGTCTCATCCCTGACCACTGTCAGTGGCCACTGTGGCTTGCTTTCTGTCTGTTGGGACACACCTGTGAGCAAGTTAAGGTTAGGTGCTGCACAGATGGTGTCCACAGGTGAGGAGAAGGGTTCCCCATGGATTAGCTTGGTGGGCCCTGAGAGTATGGACAGAGGGATCCAAATAGGTTCAGATTGGCGTAGAACTGGAGTATGCCCCTGCTGTTGTGGGCCAGGGTCCAGGTTCTATCGCCCAAAGCAGGGAAGCCCATCAGGGTAGTGATTGGTCTCCCCTGCGTTTTTGGCTGGAAGGGGGTTGTGTTGGACTTGGCCCTTTTTGCAGGGTCATCCCTAAACTTTTTGCCTTCCTCCTATATTTTTTCCTACCTGTTGTTGGCTGTTTTATGACTCTGGGCACTTTACCACTGCTGATAAGTGCTAAAGTGCATACGCTCTCCCCATTGTAAATTGTGTTATGGATTAGTGACTCCATGATTGGATGATTGGTTTACTTGTCAGTCCCTAGTACAGTGCACTGAGTGTGCCCAGGGCTTGTAAATCCAATGCCGCTGGTGGGCTTGCAGCACTGGTTGTGCCACCCACAGAAGCGGCTTGTAAAATGTGCCTCAGGCCTGCCATTGCAGAGCCTGTGTGCAGCCTAGGGCTGCCATGTCGACTTGGTGAGTACACCCACTTACCAGTCCCTAAACCTTCCCTTTACTGCATGTTGGTCACCCCTAAAGTAGGTCCTAGGGCAGGGTGCAGTGTAAGTATAAGGTAGGACATGCCCTGGTGTGTGTGGCATGTCCTAATAGTGAATTACAGCCATTTTCGTTTTTCACTATTGTAAGGCTACCTGCTCCCCATAGGCCAGAATGGGCAGACTGACTATTACACCTTATAGTCAGAACTGACCCAGGGAACATGGTAGAAAAACGAATTTAGTATGCCTGAACTCAGAATGATAAAATACATCTTTTAGTGAAGTTGGTTTTAACATTCTGTGTTTGAAAATACCACTTTTAGAAAGTGGGTATTTTCTTGCCTAAACTTCCAAGCCTGCCTCTGCTAGGTTGTGTATTCCTTGTCTGGAGATTGAGTGACAGGGGCTGGGGGTGGCTACAGGAGACAGGGTGAGTCAGCACAGGGCTGAATAGAAAGATCTGCATCCAGAGTGGAGGGAGGAGTTGCACCTGGGTCTGAATAGGGCTGTGCCTGCCTTCCACAATGCTGGCTCCACCTCCTGCCGGGCGGCTGAGCACCCTGCCCCACACTCTGAAAGGAAAGAAGGAGTCAGAAAAACAAAGTGCTCCAGGACTGACCAGAACTGGTTTTGGACTAGGCAGAGGCCTCTCTGCCTTCAGAGAACAAAGAAAAAAGGTGTATAAAAGGGGACCCAGACCCCTAGGAAATTAGATCACTTTGGGAAACAAGAAGAAACCTTTGCTGAGGAGCGGAACCAAGAAGGAACTGAGGAGAAGACTATCCCTAAGCTAGAGGGATCTGCCTGCAGTGGTTGCCTGACTGCCAAAGGAAGGAGAAAGGACTTTGTGTGCACTTTTATTCAACTTGTAAAGTATCTCCAAGGGCTTGAGAAAAGAGCTTGCCTCCTGCTGAAGTCTCAGGGACAACAGACTTCAACCACCAGCTCCCCAAGAATCCTTTGGAAGTGCCTGCTGCTGTTTTGGGCCTTCTGAAGGGACTGCGTGTCGCAAGGAGCTGGAAGCGCGACTCAAGAGGAAGAAGCGTGTCGCCGTCGCTGCTGCTGCCGTCGCAACTCCGAAGGAGGGTGTCGCCGCTGTAGCTGTCGTATTGCACCGCATCGAGAGAAGCGTCCCGCAACGAAGAGGAAGCGTGTCGCCGTCGCTGCAGCTGCCGTCGCAACTCCGAAGGAGGGTGTCGCCGCTGTAGCTGTCGCATTGCACCGCATCAAGAGAAGAGTCTCGCATCGAGGAAGAAACGTGTCGCCGTCGCAGCCGCTGCCGTCGCAACTCCGAAGGAGGGTGTCGCCGCTGTAGCTGTCGCATTGCACCACATCAAGAGAAGCGCCTCGCATCCACGGAGAAGCGTGCCGCCGTCGGAGCTGCTGCCGTCGCATCACGAAACAAGGGTGTCGCCGCTGCAGTTGTCGCATCGAGCGGAAGCGTCTCGCAACGTCGGAGAAGAGGGTCGCCGCCAAAGCCGCTGCCGTCGCATCACGGAACAAGGGTGTCGCCGCTGTAGCTGACGCATCGAGTCGAGACTTCTCGCAACCTCGGAGAAGCGTGCCGCATCAGGAAGAACTTGACGTCTTTATTTCTTTGCACCAGAACTTTGTCGCATTTCCATCGCTGCAACATTGCTTGTTGTGGAAGCGTCCCGCATCGTAAGGTACATTGACTTAAAGTGTTGCATCTTAAGAACTGAACTAAGCTAAAACTACCATTTTAAGTACAGTATTGTGGATTTTTGTCGTTTATGGTCTTGTGTTAAAACTATATAAAGAATACTTATTTTTTATATAAACCTTGTGTGGTGTCCATCTGTAGTGTGTCACTAGATTACTGTATGTGTTCACAAATGCTTTACACACTGCCTCTGAGATAAGCCTGTCTGCTCGTGCCAAGCTACCAAGGGGGTGAGCAGGGGTTATTTTAGGAGTGTACCCCTTTACCCTGACTAGAGGCGAGGGTCCCTATTTGTCACAAGTACCTACCTGTGCCAACTAGAGACCCCCACTTCTAACACCTTCCAGATATATTCAGCAGCTTTTTTTATTTTATCCATTCCCTTTCCCCTGTGTGTTCTCTTGCAAAGTAGTGGCCTACTTTCACTCTTTGGGAGTTAACACAAGGGGGAGTGGTTGGACAGCCATCACACCATCGCCCCGCTGGTGAGATCCTAAAGGTCAGTGGTGTTTCAATCTGACAAACCTGAGAGATTGTCAAACCCACGTTATGTACCCAGCCTTGACTATGGATACCAATACTGTCCTTACCTCTATTTTAGAGATCATTACTACACTACAAATTGAAGTCAATGCTTTTCCCACACAGAATCAGGAGTTAAGGAAGGAACTGGGGTCTGTACGGAGGGACATAGCTGGGCTGTCAAAGAAGGGCAAACCAGATAGTAGTGGAGGGATATATATTAGGGATTGGACTCCACCTCCTCCCCTACATACGTCAGGTGCCACTACAGAACAACCAGTACAATCTTCTACAGGAGGGAGGAGACAGGCTTCTAGGTACTTTTCAGCATCACATACCCCTTCGTTGTCTGCATCAGGTCCAGCCTCTATTCAAGTGATACAGCCCCCACAGATACCCCTCGCCCCACCCGACCGTTGCTTTGGGGATCAAAGAAAGTTTGGGGTTTTCCTCTGTCAGTGCCGTTTGCATTTCTTATGCAAACTTACGGTGTTTCATGATGGACAGTTCAATACCCCTTTTGTTATGTCATATTTGAGCTTTGGATAAACAGTCATGTGAAGTCCCAAGCAGTGGTTCATCAGAAATGGGATATAAGCGGGGAGTCTGAAAACTAAGGGACCAGAGCCAGATATATTCAGCAGCTTTTTTTTAAATTTTATCCATTCCCCCTTTCCCCTGTGTGTTCTCTTGCAAAGTAGTGGTCTACTTTCGCTCTCTGGGAGTTAACACAACGGGGAGTGGTTGGACAGCCATCACATCATCGCCCCGCTGCTTTGATCCTGAAGGTCAGTGGTGTTTCAATCTGACAAACCTGACAGGTGGTCCCCTCACAGATCGTGTATCCCTGCTTGGCAGATGGATCTGGCCCTGCTTGATGACCCGGTTTTCCGGGCCTTGCTTGGTGAGAGGATTACTGATTTTTGGTTTGACAATGCAGAATCAACGGCATCGATGGGAAACGAATGGGAGGCCTTCAGGGTGGTAGTGCAAAGTTTCTGTATCTCCAATAAGATAGCACTCAGACATTAGACAGCAGGAGACGGTCCTTAATGGGCTGCCCGGAGAGTTGAAGGAGACATCTAAGTGCAGAGAGCAGCTGCTCGCTGAACGGGAAAAATTGTATTGTTTGCGATGGTAAAGCACCTGCGGCAATATGACAACAGGGCTTATATTCCAAGGACTCATGCGGAGAGGGACAAATTGGGAAGCATGTTAGCCTGGCTTCTTCGAGAGGAGACAAGGGGGCACACTATTCTTCAGAGTCGAGATTCAGTGAGCCAAGACAAGTTCATGCAGGCAGACATTAATATGGTTCTCCTGCACTACTATCGTGAGCTGTACAAATTGGGGAGCATGTTAGCCTGGCCTCTTCGGGAGGAGACGAGGGGGCACACTATCCTTCAGATTCGAGATTCAGTGGGCCAAGACATGTTCACGCAGGAAGACATTAATGTGGCATTCCTGCACTACTATCGTGAGCTGTAGGCAGTGGGCACAGAGGTTAATGAGTCGGATATTCTGCGTTGCATTGCAGATTCCTCCCCACCGGTCCTGGGGCCCGATTCACAAAGGCAATCTGAGACAAAAGTCTAACGAAACGACTTTTGGTATTCATAGATGTCATTTACGAGTCGTTTCTTTACGTCCGCAGTTGCGCCGGAATCTCTGGCTTGGGTCGTACTCTCCGCACCCGGGCCGTACTCTCCGGCTCGGGCCGGATAGAGTGTAATCAATGGGCCAGAATGCAAATTTTTACAAAAAGGAACATTAGGAACATGTGATAAATGGTGGAGGAGGTCATGGAAATCAGTTTTGTTAGGGAAAAGGGTGTGGCCGGACACTACATCAAATCCCAGAAATGTTGCTACTTTGCATCATGGTACATGCAGTCCACAATTTGCGCTCCCCTTAGTGTTGACTTCTGTGTCAACACTACAGTCAACACTAAGTGGAACGCCCTTAGTGTTGACTGTAGTGTTGATGCAAAGCAAGGCAACATGATTCCTTGACTCTTGACTTCTAGTATATCCTGTTCTTAACTGCTCTTTATTATTAAACTTCAGGATGCATACATTGGCTCTTACATATATTCACAGATATTTAATTACGTCATTAGAAGTTCATAGAACGCATAGTTTCTATAATAATTTGAAACAATCTAGCTTTTGCTACTACAGGAGCCGGGGCAAACGTTTATGGGATGCTCTCAGCCCTTTGCCAAGAAGCACGCACCCACAGTCGCAAATTGAGCCCAACCTTATTATATAAACCGCAGGGCTTTAAGGGGGCCGGGTCTCACCGGTGCTGAGCATCAGCAGTTTTTTAAAGGGGGCCTCGAAACGGGTCTCTATCGGGCTCTGTTTTGTGCCCTAGCACAGGCGGTCTGTTTTTTTTCCGGACTGCAGTGACAGCAGGCACATCGATGTGGCGTGCTCACACTGCTCACTTCTCACTAGTGGAGAAGTTACGACATGACGTCATGCCAGGTGAGCATTGTAGGGGAAGGGAAATCCTTTAAAGAGAGTCATTTTCTCTCTGGATTTTCCTTCTCTTTTTGAAACTCGGGAGCAGCAACATCGTGGTGGTGTCACAAGGGCTTTAAGTGGAAGCTTTTTCAATATTATATTTAAGGCTCCCTGTTTTCCGTTTTTACTGATTTTTACAGATAAATACAGACAGAAAACCATTTATTTTCTTGTCTGTATTTATTTTTAAATGTGGATAAAAACAGAAATTGGGTGCTTTTTGAGTGATTCTAAATACATTTTGCCATGACTGCCAGGCCAATAACTGTGTGGATTGATAGGTAAGGGGGTTAAAAAAAAAAAGAATTTTAGTAAAGAGGCTTAAACAGCAGTAGATATGCACAAGGCTGATACTGATATGTGCATATTTTTATGTAAGTGCATTGATTTATCTTCTGCAGGTGTTCATACCACTGAAACCTGGCAGTCATTCAAGCGTGACTGCATATTTATTGGTAAAATAAATGCAGAAATATACCAGTTTCAGCTTTACTTTTTTCACAAAACCCATTATAAATATGGATAAATACAGATAAAGTTGACAAAAAATAAATATGGATAAATACAGACGGAAATGTCAAAAAAATAAATACCATAAAACCGGGAGCCCTAATTATATTTAACAAGCCATAGTTGATGCTTAGTTATCTTATGCAACTAACCACTATTGACAAAGCCAATTATCCTGACTTGTTGTAGGCATGATATTACTTGTTGTATCATATATCTGGATGCTATGACAGAAACAGCAAAATACAAGTCGGTCGGCACACTATGCTAAGCACAGATTTTTAGTTTACGTGTTTTTAAGTCACGCCCTTAATTACATTGGCCACGCCCCTTTAAGAGACCCCCCCCCCAGTTTTTTCATCCCACTTAAAGCCCTGGTAAACCGTCTGGTAAGTTTTATTTATTTTATTTTATTTTATTTAATGCGATTTTATATAGCGCGAACATTACCCAAAGGTGTCAGAGCGCTTTACAAAAGAACCAGTTGCGTTACATAAGGACTTTAGATTGCATGAGTTACATAAGGGATACAAACAGAAAAAATTGCAAATATACAAGTTGTAAAGTCATTCAAGGAAGAGATACAAACAGAAGAAAATTGCAAATGTACAAGTTGTAAAGTCACTCAAGGAAGAGATACAAACGGAAAAACTCAAAATCACATAGGAATGGTAGTCAGTACAAAGGTCTACTACATATACTAGTGGTTAGAGTTCTATATATACAAATAGTAAATTCACTCAGGATTACATTTTAACAGCGATTAGGTTTGGACAATTGTACTATAACGACACGTTCTAATGAAATGCAAGTGATATTTCGACTGCCGCTTTACAAACAACAAAGGTGTCTAGAGGAATCTGCTGTGGTGCAGGTTTCTAACCAATGGCAACGACGAGCTAGCTCTTAATTTTCAAAATGGTTTCTCATTTGCCTCCTGTGCGAATGGAAAAAACGAAACATCAAAGCAGTAAGAAAGTTGCGATTGTTCATGTACCTTTTGAAATGTGCAATTCATCTTCGGTACGGCTGCAGGATTCAGTCCTTGGCAGAGGCTCAGGACGTCTCTTTGTTATTTCAGGGAGCATGGGACCATATTTTATCAGATGAGGTTGACTGCCATCTTCACGAAGTCTGTCAAAAGCGTCCGCGTCCTCAGAAACACCCGGGCCGCTCTCTAACACAAAACACACCAAAAAGGTGAAAGCAAAGTTAGGGCAAATCTACATTAGTGTGTGCATATACGCTTGATGAATACGTGGGTGACTGACGTCTTATGCAGGAAACGTGAGAAAAGTTAGTCTAAACCGTTATGGTTGTCCCTCCTAACGATCCCAGGACTCCAGCACTAGGAAACCAGAGACGCTGCTCCCCTTAAGAGGGTACTGTGTGATATGCGCCACTCCAAGACGCCCGCGGCCGGACTGCCGAATAACACGGATGTCTAGTCTCGATTCCACTTCATATCCCTTTCATACACCACCGTACACTCCCTGCTCCTTTATTTCACTTGTGCAGGTTATTTTTCATCCCTGCGTTCTCCCCTAGTCACCTTTTTCCCGTCATTCTCTTCATCTTTCTTTCCTCCTTTCTGCATTTCTATCTCTTGTTCTGGTTCAAAGTCTAAAGATAGAAAAATAAGTTCTGTTGCCAAAAAAAAGAGTCAGTGGGCCCACCTGCCACGACCTACTCAAATTAAGCACTGAACGTTACCTACAACCTACACTATTTTACCCTTTCAAACCGCCTGCCCTGCTATCACTTTGCATTGAGACAGGTGCCAATTAAAATGCAGATTATGTTTTTGGAGAAGAAACAAAACAGTTATATATGAACAATCAACGGCGTAGCTTGTTTCAGTATGATTGGTGTGTGTCAGATTTTCACGTTGGCATATCATGTACATACATGCATACATACATTACACCACAAGCAGGGCGCATGAGGGGGTCTTAAGTGATAGTGGAAAGGGAGAGGGACACGGATTGGTAGGGGTACTAAGTAAGAAAAAACACAATATTTTATAATATAACCAACGTCTTTGAAGTCTTTCAATACAGATAGTGCGTGTGCATTTTTGTCTGTGTTAAGTAAAACATTCCTGATGAATTTCAACAGACACCTTATCATACCGGACTGAAAACAGCTGCACCCAACTATTTACCAGAAAATACATTTATTAGGGAGGTGTAACACCACAAACACCCTCTTAGAAGCTACGCCCAATATCATAAATACAGGGGAAAAAGGCCAAACCAATTCATTTTGCCATTCTGCTCTTTATTGTGAAGCCCATTAAGAAGCTACTGTGCCTTCAATATGGGTAGGTTCGATTAATCTAGCTCACACAGCTGCGCAACACGACTAAACAAAACAAAAAAGCTATGATGCAGTCAACGCTGCTGAGCAAAATGTTTAAAAAACATATTGACAAAGCCAACAGATCTCGCATAGGCGAAACCTATTGGCTTTGCCAATTACTGTTGATATCCTCGATATTACCACAAACACTGCCTGCAGCAAGCACAAAAGCATGCAGTCTTCCATACCTTGCAAAACACCTATACAGCATGTCTTCACAAGTTCAAAAATGCCCAGATTTGCAAATGTGGTTTGCTAATGGGGGCCACTACGATGTTGGTGCCCGGGCTTATTTTCTGTCCCAGTCTGACCCTGGTTTTCACTGAAAAATACAAATTTACCAGGGAGTCTGATATTCTAGGTCCTAGTCCCCTGGTAATTTCGTACTTTATCCCAGGGTTTTTCCTTGAAGATTTTGGCTCCTTTCAGAAGCCAAAATCTGCGGGTGAAAAAAATAGATCCATGGTTTTCTTACGGAACTCATAATTATGATAAGGCTTGTAACTACTGTTACCAGCCCCATCAGACTTAAGAGACTACTTATAAAGAGGGCTTATTCTCTATTAGTGTAATAAAAAATGGCATAAAATTAGCTGGAATTAAACCTTTGGTGGCAGCTAAGGTAAGTAAAAATGCTTTTAAATGTATGTTGTGTGCTTGCTTGTGGGTGAGAGTGTGTTTATGTGAGAAGGTGTGTGTATGTGTGAGCAAGTGTGAATGTGTGTGTAAACGTTTGTGTGTGTGTGATTCAGTGACAGGTAGTGAGTGAGAATGTGTGAGATTGAGTGTCAGTAAGTCTGATTGAGTCATAAAGAGTGAAAATGAGTGACTGCAAGTGAGTGAGTAAAAAGGAGCATGAATCAGTGTAAGGGACTGTTAGAGTGTGAGTGAGAACAAATGAACGAGTGAGTGTGAGTGAATGTGAATAAGTGTGATTGACAATGTGGTGCTATGCTTGCAAGTCTATAGTTGGTCTTAGCTTATTGAAGGTAATTCTTGTCTTCTGGAGATATCCATGGTAAAATACTGATGCCAGCGGTGGGCCATTTCTTAGCATGACAGACACCTGTGGCAAAATACTGGCACACTAGAGATAATTCTTGACATAATGGACACCTATGGTAAACTACAGGTAATAGCATACCAGAAGTAATTCTTGGCAAAATGCACTATTTGACCACATTCTTTTCAAAATATTCTCAGAGGTGGAGTCACCCCCTAGCAGCGGCCTGGCTTTCTCAGTTCACTCTCTCAATACAATTCAGAGAAAGTGTTGCACCCCAGAGCTTTCAAGGATCAAGTCAGCAGAATAATATAGATGGTATCTAAAATAGATCTTTGTGTGTGCTGTTATATTAATTATGCCGTTATAATGGAGCTTCAGCGATGTCAAATATTGTGATGTCATTAAGGTTAAGGTCATACGACATGGCTTCCTGGAAAAAAATCCAGGTCAAGGGTCATCTGATGTCACTTCCTGTGATGTCACGAAGGTTAAAAGGTATGTTATGTCACTTTCCCTACCCCTTGCATTTTAGTGAATCGACCCCCATGCTCAGTCTCTGGTATTACTTCGGCTCCCTACTCAAATCCATCTCCACTGCATGTGCCCCATACTTTTTGAAGAATATTAACACTGTTCTGCTGTACAACATCACCACTGAAAGCCTGTGATGTGAAGAAGCACTGGAAGATGCTACTATAAATGACAAAAAGCACTATTAGCTCACTGATATTTTCACACCTAATTCGCATATTTTATAATGAAACAGCAGGAGTCCTATTGTCGCTTAGAAGGGTAGTCTCATTTTGTGTTCGTTGGAAATTGGCAATGCAATTTTTGGGAAGCTCCCTGTAGACCTAACTGCAGCAGTGGAGCTTGGCTAGGAATAATGAAAGTTAAAACCCTTGTTGCTCTGGCGAAAGTAGTGGTAGAGCCTTTACTGACTCTTTTTTTTATGTGCACACACAGAGGTAGAGTATTGATAGTGATATGTTTCAAACAATTGTGATTTTATAGGGAATATAAGCCTATATCAAGAATAACTCAAAGATCCTTGATATGTTGGGTGGTTATTGGCTGGTTTCTAAAATGGAGGTCGGTAATGGAGACTTAACATATTGGATCAGATCGCGTTTCTACAGACTACATTTTTGGGGGTTTTGCCCCATTAACACATATAAAGCATTCATAACCTAGTAAGAGATGTGATTTAAGCGTTCTGTAATGTTAGTTTGGTTTCTGCATTCCTTATCCAAGCGGAACGGAATTTGGGTGTCCTTTCTCCAAATCTGGAATTGATGTTGCTGCTGATCAATGTTTTGAACCAGTTGGTGCATATGTATGTTGAAGAGCAAGAGTTACAAGAACGACCCCTGAGGTACACCCAATAAACTCTGACACCAGTAGACCCAGCAGGCACGTGTTTAATTACTTGATTTCTGCGTAAGTGGAACTACCCTATCCAGACTTTGACTGCACTGTCATTCTAGATCACTGCTCTAGTCCTTTAGGAAGGATACAGTAGTCATCTGTGTAAGTGCTATCAACAAGTATAGGAGAATTAGTGGTGTCTGGTGTTTTTTTGATAAAGGAGATAATGTCCTCTCCTACGTTGGCTACAACATTTTCTGTCACTCTATATAGAGTCTGTATCGTTATTAATAGTACTGGAGTAGTTTGTGTGTTTCCACACATTTTAAGATTATATTGTGACCTCCCCTTTACTTGGTGGAAAAAAATTAGAAAGCAACCTACCATCGGCTAAATCTTCACAATGAGCAGTTTTCAGCATGTGTATGACTTTCCAACATTTCACACCTTTTCATATTATCCCTGTTGAACGGTAGAAAGAATGTATTCACGAGGCCTGTTATATCAGAGGCCCGTCAGGTCAGGGGTACATGCATAAAAGAAGTCCTTCTTGCATGAGACTTGGCAGAAATCCATTGTAAGGTTTGATGCTTGATTTTATATGCTTAGCTCTGCACCCACTCAGTTTTCACGCATTTGAAGAAGGAGAACGAGGAAACAAGGAAGGGGAATACTAATTCTTCTAGGTCATTTCTTATGCTTTCTCAAGATGTTATTTCAACTCATAGAACGGGAGGTGTTTAAGAGTGGTGTGCAGATACAAATAGAATGTGTCTCTTAGCTTCTGGTTTGGTTTGTTTGCAGGACATGCTAAATAATTCGCTCCAGTGATGTCTTGCTTTGTTGATGACGTTGATTGGTGGAATATGCTCTTCTTCTTCTCGTCCATACCTTGTAATGTCATGTATATGCAACTTTCATCCAACTTTCTTGAAGTATAATTAAGGGTTTAGGATAAACCACATAAACTACCTTTGCTCAAACCTTTCATTATACCTTTTCATATAAAAATATCAACTGTACAATCATTTCAAGATTACATCAATGGCTTACAATACAAAATTACATCATCAAATATAAAACAATTACAATATTTCATCATATTTTGTAAAGACATTGCAGTAATCAACAAGTAAATTGAATGCATATTTACCCATTCATTACTAAGAAACACGCATTGTGTGGACCGACTTCAATACAATGTGACAAAAGAGGTGTAATCCAACTTCAATTTGCCTTTTCGAGAATCCTATATTTAAAGAAACGCATTTAGATGTTTCATTACATTTATTATAGAATCTGTATAATCTGCGACTTAGCTGCAGCCCCTGCTGTGCTTCACTTATGTACAGCAGAGATGTCCTGGACTGATTTGCATCAACTTTTTAAAGCACAAAAAGGCTCCTGTAGTGTCTTGTGAATTAGAAATGATGGAACCCTTTTGGCTCTAGATGGACTCCGTAGAACTGTGACGTAGGTGTTAGAGCAGAACGCAATGAAGGCTCGTTTAGAATGTTGAGTCTGCGGTTACACGCAGAAGAATACAGGTGTTTATTACTAAGCTCCGTGTATGGCGCAGTCCTCTGCAGGTATCCAAGCTGGGGAGGACACTACAGATCCGTTTCTTTAATTCATGGTGGTATGGCATCCCAAATAATACTTCCAATGAAAGGAAAAAAATATTTTGGTGGAAGTTCCAATGCCTGTTCAATGAAGAGTTTGCACAGGGGATCTGAATGACTTCATGGGTGTCAAAAGGCATACCAAAAGGCATGGTTTATCTTTTATCGCTCAGTTGATGTAGAGGCGCAATTCCAAACCCACTTTCGCCAAGTCTATTTCAGAGGAGGAAAGACTTGCTATGTTCACAGACAGTCTGTGCAATCTCATCTGGTGAGTGGTTTTCCATGTTCAAGAAAGAACATTCAACCAGCATATATGATTTTCAATTTGTTATTGGGAATAATAAAAAAAATACTTAGTTCCTTCGAAAGCCAGATTGTGTTCCATGTATATTAGTGATGTCTAGTAGTCCAAAATAATAAAGGAAGTGTCAGGGTCTGCTATATATAAGAGAAAGTCACCAGCAAACAGTGATATTCGGCCGTCACAATTATCAACGAGTCTCTTCTGATCTAGCATGTAACCTGCTGTACTGTCATGGCAAAGAGCAGTGGGGGTAGTAGAAACCCCTGCTGTATACAGCAATGTGATGGGAAGGTTTGGAACATGATACCGTTTATCTTGCCTTGTGCCACTGGGTTCTAATACAATAAATGCTTATGTGACAGGAAATCTAGTCCCAGACCATCTTGGCCAGGATGGCCATCAAAAAGGGTGACTCCACAGAATCAATCCCATGTTGTACATAGAGACAGCACTATGCCAGTTTACCCAGCTCTACTGGTCAACTTGATAATGTTATTAAGACTTCTAAGATTCATTCTGGGTGATCTTTGAGGCATAAAGTAATGTTAGTATAGGTGATTCAATTTTTCTATTATCCTTTATAATCTATTCACTAACACTTTAGCCAGGATTTGTGGTTTAAAGTTGAAAAGCAAGGTTGCCCTGTATACTGCACATATCTTAGATGGTTTACTCGGTTGATGTATTGCTGTTATGGGGCTGTTCTCAGGTTTCAGGAATGTGTCTCTTCCGGTCCAGCAGCCAAGAACATTCAAAGCAAGTGGCTTGACACGTTGATGAGATTCTTTTATTGAGGTACGTGCCAAGGCTTTTCCTGACACACTCTGCATGTTACATACAAATGAGGCCTACTTGTATGCTAAACATGACCCCACTAATCCTTTAGAGGGTGTACTTGCAAGGTTTAGGACTAGGTAACTAATAATTGGAATTGTGATAACAGTGTGGGATATATTGGAATAATATTTTATTAGCAGGCTGTCATTAGTCACTGCAAACACAAGGAGATGATGTACGGAGCGCTGAAACTTTTCAGACACTCACCCCCAGTCACAGATCTGGGTTGAATCCATCATCGTTCTTTAGCTCACTTCGCCACCCCAGTTCAGACCCAGCTATATGCTAATCTGTCTTGACCCTGTGCCTCATGGGAACAGTCCAGCCCGAACTGCCAAGCCAGGTCTTCACTGGACCGGAAACAAGCATCCTAGGACCGGTTTCGGGGTAACACCCCTCATCAGCCAGGCTAGCTTGAATCCAGTGGCAAAGTGAGCAAGGGACTCACGTCTGGGCATACCCTGCCAACTTAGGGTGAACAAAGCAAACACAAGGAGATGATGGACAGAGCGCTGAAACTTTTCAGACACTCACCCCCAGTCACAGATCTGGGTTGAATCCATCATCGTTCTTTAGCTCACTTCACCACCCCAATTCAGACCCAGCTATATGGAAATCAGTCTTGACCCTGTGCCTCATGGGAACAGTCCAGCCCGAACTGCCAAGCCAGGTCTTCACTGGACCGGAAACAAGAATCCTGGGACCGGTTTCGGGGTAACACCCCTCATCAGCCAGGCTAGCTTGAATCCAGTGGCAAAGTGAGCAGGGACTCACGTCTGGGCATACCCTGCCAACTTAGGGCGAACAGAGCAAACACAAGGAGATGATGGACGGTGCGCTGAAACTTTTCAGACACTCACCCCCAGTCACAGATCTGGGTTGAATCCATCATCGTTCTTTAGCTCACTTCACCACCCCAGTTCAGACCCAGCTATATGCAAATCAGTCTTCACCCTGTGCCTCATGAGAACAGTCCAGCCCGAACTGCCAAGCCAGGTCTTCACTGGACCGGAAGCAAGCATACTGGGACCGGTTTCGGGGTAACACCACTCATTAGCCAGGCTAGCTGAATCCAGTGGCAAAGTGAGCAAGCAACCCCTTCCGGTAGCCATGGTGCCACCAGCTGTGAAAAGCCTAAGCAGCCAGTGCCCTCTAGAAGGAGTCCCAAGAGGAAAAGAACCCGTAGGGAAAAACCTCTGATGACGAGGAGACTCCAGAAACGACAGAGAAGATATGAGCCAGGAAACACAGAGAAACCAGAAGCCCAAGATGGAGCAGGAGATAAACAGGAACTCAAACTAGAGCAGGAGGTGCCAAGGGAAGGAGAGCGTCAACGGAAGGAAAGGACCACCAAAAACTGGAACAGGGAACCAACAGGAGCGAGGACACACCAACAGGAACTAGGAGTGTTGCAACACAAGGAAGGAAAAGATTCTGACCCTTTTATATCCAAGAGCATGGGACCGGAACAGGAACAGGAAGTAACATAACAGGAAGAGGACCGTTGCCATCTTGGATAGGTTAAGGAGTGAAGAGCAGAATAGGAAGGCCGCCATGTTAGGAAGGTAGAACAACCTTTCCCCCAAGGCCCTCTGGAGGAGAGGGAAAACAGGCAACAAGATGGGCCCAAAGGAGATGACCTACAGGATGATACCATGCAAAAGGTAAGTGCAAGTGTCCCCCAAAAAGGCATAGGAAGCTGCTGTCTCCACCTGGGAACTGCGGTATTCCTAAGATGTTATGTGAAACATCTAACGGGCCGCTGCACAAGTCCGCGGCGTGCCCGATGCAAAGAGGCAGCAGGCGTCGCACCCGCATATGCCAAAATGGCAATAGCAGGCCGCCGTGTTGCTTTGCGACGCGCTTGAGAAGGAGAGAGAGGTGTTGCGGGCTACACTGCGGCTCGTGAAGAGGAAATGGGCAGCGTTGTGGGTCGCGGTTCGGTCCGCAGCGCAACAGAGAGTGGACATCGGACTGCAAAGTTTCTCAGAGGTATGCAGAGATAATACATGGCTTGGCATAATACAGAAACATATGGCATAATAATTCAGCCAAACCTATAATTGAGAGTCTGATAATAATATAGGCATAAAGATACAGTTTAGATTAATTACTTTAGAGAGTTGGAATGGGGCATATAAAAAGCGTTTGTTTTCTTAATATTCATTTTATTTCACTTGATGGCTTCTGAAATAATAACATTGGTTCTTAAAATTATTATACACCAGGTTTGTGTGCTGATAGTAAACAATAAATAACTAATCATTATAAACACCAATTGTTGTGACAGATGTTTAGTAGAATTTGAATCTCATAAACATCTGTCACAACAAGAGATATCAAAAACATCATGGGCCACACAGGAAATAACAGAGAAAATAATGAGGGAGGAAGAACAACTAAACGCCTGGGGGATCAGATTAAAACGCCAGAAAGAAATAGGTTACCCAGAACCTTTGCTACACGAGTTGCAATCACACGATGGACGCAAGCAAGGGTATACGGGTGCTATAAGGAAAACTTATTCGGTACTCAAAGAAGCACGCAGCGCAGAATCCAACATCTGGAATTCCAGGCTAGCAGATGATAATAATACGTTAAACAACTGGTCCTGGATATCTCGAACCATCAACTCCCGATCTAGGAACACATGACATGGTAGGAAATTAGTTAATAAAGGCTGTCAATTAAAGCTCTGCTCTTGGAACATCAATGGACTAGGGTCCAAAGCTCTGGATAAAGAACTCTTGCTCTACTTCCAAGATTTCGACTTCATCCTATTGCAAGAAACCTGGCTGGTTGACCCGCTGCAGCTGCAAGGATACAAGTCCTATCATCTTCCGGCCTGCAGGGAAGCCAAATTTGGACATCCAAAGGGTGGTCTCTCAATTTACACTTCCATCAAGAGTATAAATACAGCTAAGGAACTACTCAACACGGCAACAACAACTAACGGCATACAAGCAATTAAGTTGGAGTTAACAGGTCTCGCCGATAATCGGCAGTTAATAATTGTTAATATTTATCTCCATCCGCGGGATAAAAAGGCCGGTGCCAAATTGTTGGTTTCGAATTTGTCAGGATTACTTGAAGAAGAGGCCTCCCCAAATCTTATAGCCTCGGGAGACTTTAACATGCTTTTAACAGGGCCTTATGAAAGAGACGAAATAGTGGAAGAGCAACTCCGGGCCTGGGGGATCCCACATCAGGAAGCTAGTAAGTGGGGCAAGCAAACCAGCTCAGCAAAGGAGCTCCTCAAGGATCTGGAAAACTTGAGCTTGGTCGCGCTGAACGGGCGCTTCTCGGGAGATTGCCCACCGGCAGCTACGTTTCACATCGCATTATCAAATACAACAATTGACCACACTTTTACGTCATTCTCCCTGTTTAACAAAATAGCAGACTTCAGGATAGGCAGCTCAGATTATAGTCATCATCTTCCACAAGAAGTTACTCTGGATGCTTATGGGACTGCATCTACCGAGCAACCGGTCTGCTTAGGCTCGGTGTTCACGGTCAACTTAAAAAGAATTAAATGTAAAATACCTAACTTGGAGAACTTCCTGATCGAGGCAAAAAACTTGTGGGAGGAAAGTAAGAAGGAGAATAAAGACGTGCTTAAAGGTTGGGCTAAATTCACCGAAAACCTTGGCACACTCCACTCAAAAGAAGAAGGGAGGGGCGTAACTAGAGCAGTTATGGCCCAACAAAGGCCTCATTCTACACCGTTGAGCACGCAAAGTTACCATCTAAGAGGAGCCCAACTAACACAATTAAAGCAAATAAAGCAAGGAATAAACAGAGCAATACGAAATCTTCGCCGGGTAGGGCCAGATGTCAACCTCCGAGATGAGTTAAGATCATTAAAACAAGTAAGAAAAACGTATCTGGGCAGCACGCCGCGAAGCTACAGAAACAGTATGGGCCAAAATTCTACACGATGCGAAAGCCAAAAACAGCGCCAGGTTCTGGCACACAGTGAAGAGATTACAGAATCCAAGGGCTCTTGAATAAACTCTCATATCACTGAAGAGGATTGGTTTAAGTATCTATGGGACCACTTTAATTTTGGGCAAACAAACAATATACAGGAAGCTCTGGAGTACAGTAGAGCCGGCTCAGGTCAATTAAAGCAAAACGATTAAACTAGTCATGGCTTCACGATAAAACAGATTATGAGCAGAATTTCCAAGGGCAGTGCTGAGGGTGCACCAGGCCCCAATGGCATACCACCGATTTTATGCAAGCGAGACCAGGATTATTGGGCAGCTGAACTCCTGCCACTCTTTTCACACATTATGGAGACAGAAAGAATACCAGACTCTTGGAAGGGATCCATTATCTCCCCGATATATAAGAAAGGCAGTAAAAACAACGCAGAAAATTATAGATTGGTTGCATTAATAGATAATGACGCCAAATATTATGCGGGATTGCTGTTGGAAGAACTTACAGAATGGGCATCTGAAACGGCATCTATTCCAATCAACCAATCAGGCTTCCAGAAAAGTTTGGGCATCTCAACAAACATATTGGCCCTATCACTTCTAATGGATGCTACTAAACATATTAAAAAACCGCTATATATCTGTTTTATAGACTATTCGGCTGCCTTCGACAGCATTGATAGGAATAAACTTTGGTTAAAACTTTCCAAAATGAAAATGAATACCAAACTTTTGAACCAGCTGATCTTACTTCATAGCGATACATGGATACAAATCAAGCTAGGCGCCGGAGAAAGCATATCACGGAGAATCCCGACAACCAAGGGGCTGAAGCAGGGGTGCGTGCTGGCGCCGATTTTGTTTAACCTATTTATGGCAGATCTCACGCCAGAATTGGATAAATGCAATCATCACGCCCCCAACTTCGGAGGTTTCTCCCTCTCGAATCTGCTCTATGCAGATGATTTGCTTCTGATTAGCCGCACTTCAATTGGTTTACAACACCTGATAAACATCACGAGTAACTTTTCTAGCAAGAATGGATAATGTATACATTTGGGCAAAACTAAAGTGATGGTTATCAATCAGAAAAAGAAATTACACTGTTTTCAATGGGAGTTGGAAGGAATGAAACTCGATACTGTGGGAGAATTTAAATACTTGGGTGTAATTTTAGACAGTAAAGGTACGTTCCTTCCGCAAAAAGCAACCATAAAAGGCAAAGGAACTCTGATAGCAGTCGCATTAAAAAATATTAAACAAAAAATAAGCGGTCCGAGCGTCACCCCCTTACTACAGGTAATTCGAGCAAAACTCCTCCCAACCGTCACCTATGGAAGTGAGTGCCTTAGAGGGAGAGATGCCGACATCCTGGATAGGACGGTAACAAAGGCTATGAGAATAATTTTTAACCTCCCACGGTATACATCACCAGCCCAAATAAGACTAGAGTTTGGCCTACCGAAACAACAGATAAGGGGGCATATTTGAAATGCTGGCACAAAATAAAGGGAGCAGAGCCAGGGTTATTAAACGAATATTTATGGAATGAACTTAACCGGAAAAAAGAAAGTGCAGCCATGACCTATCTAAAAGACTCAATTGACAACTTGGCCTTAAAAGTCCCTTGGGGCACCATCGGGGCCCATAAAACCTTCAAGGAGCTTGTTAACAAAACAGTAAAAATCTTGTCCCGTGTCGAGGATAAAGCTATCCTTTCAGAAAGGGCACATGGATGGTTTGTCATCCAAAGCTATAACAGCTGCTCTCCCCAACCCTTTTTAGGCGCCGGGTTTACCAGGGCCAAAAAGGAAAAATTTCTGCACTTGAGGATGGGCATTTTACCAACATTGTCGCATTTACCCCCATGGAAATGGACACAATTAATAACATCGTGCAGATTGTGTGCCGAGGCAAAGGAAGACATCCTACACCTTTTGTGTATATGTAAAGGCTTAGACAGGGAACGAAGATCTATGCTAAAGCCTGCCCTGAAAAGATTACAGATAAGATCATGCAGACAGGCCTGTTTTGAGGGAGAGGACATCTGGCTGGCCTGCTGCCTGGTTCGTTTTTTGGACGTGGCCGGAATAAAACTAAGGATGGCGGAGCAGGAACAAAAGCTAATGAACACCCTCCAGCCGCATTTTTCCCTGACAAGCAACCAGCCTATTTTTTCCTGCTTATAATATAATTTTACAGGACAGTGATCTGCAATCCTTTGAGCATCTTTAAAGACTACAGACATCTCATGATTATTGCTTTGATATGGCATGGATTTTCTTTCCTTTTTAAAATCCAAACAAGGTTTTTAAGATTTTTAGAGCAATCTTATTGGTGATAGTATTACCTAGTTTTAAATATTTTTAAGCCAATGATCACAAGTGCTCAATCCTCTTACTCAGAATAACTTGATTTAAAATATTTTGTGCGCATGGAAAGAATAATCCCCACTGAGACTTTGCTCACAGGAATACAGTAGTGCTGAATGTGGCTTTCCTTGAAATGACTCGAGAGATGATTATGTAATAACGGACTCAGCACCTTACGTGAATGAGATAGTAATGAGTTAACCATGTGTATTTTAATCAGTTGTATTTTTTAATGAGTAATTTTATGCAATGGTTTTTATTAACTAAGCATATAATAAACATTACCTTACCTTACCAATTGCAATGTGTGTCTACTGCTTTCAGGGACAGGGTAAGGCTCAGCGCAACGACAAATAACCGCTGTTGATAGGAGATAGAGTATCTCTCTCTGACACACGGTTGTCTGACTGACAACATTCTAAATCTGAGCCTAACATGTTATAGAGAAGAGTGTGAGATACCTGCCTGGTGTTGGTCCTTTTCTTCAAAAGGGTGGGGAACAGGGATGATGAGCAAATTTCCCTTGGGGCTAAGGAAATCTATCCAGGAGTTCCCCATATTTGGGGCGGGGGGCTTTCAACATTATAAAATTTAGTGGGCAATTCACTGGACTCTGGCAATTTATCACCCTGCAACTGTGTTACATATTTCTTCATCTGTGATATCGAGATCTAGAACACGTAGTTTCCTGTGACTCAAAGATTTTGATTGTGAGTTCGGTGGATCGGTACTCCCAGGTGCAATAAAGCTCCACCCAACTGTAACCAGCCTGGTGTCAGTGCACCCAGATTTCTTGGATGTAGTAACACCAGTCCTAAATTCACGAGGCCTTGGCAGCAAGAGAAGTCTAGCCTCGGCCCCCGGCCTCACCTGCCCACCTTCCATGGCATGGAAGGAGCACAGAATCCTTCGCTCTGCCAGCCCACAGCCACTGCTATGCTCAGAAACCCTTCTCTAGCAAAACCAAAGGGGATGATGGACGGAGTGTTGAACATTGCAAGCACTCACCCCCAGTCAACTGATCTGGGTTTAATCCATCATCATTCTTTAGCTCACTCCGCCACCCCAGTTCAGACATGGCCATATGCAAATCAGTCTGACCCTGTGCCTCATGGGAACAGTCCAGCCCGAACTGCCAAGCCATGTCTTCCTGGACCGGAAACAAGCATCCTGGGACCGGTTTCGGGTTCATAACCCTTATCAGCCAGGCTATCTTGAATCCAGTGGCAAAGTGAGCAAGGGACCCACGTCTGGGCATTCCCTGCCAACTTAGGGCGAACATAGCAAAACTAAAGGGGATGATGGACGGAGTGTTGAACATTGCAAGCACTCACCCCCAGTCAACTGATCTGGGTTTAATCCATCATCATTCTTTAGCTCACTCCGCCACCCTAGTTCAGACATGGCCATATGCAAATCAGTCTGACCCTGTGCCTCATGGGAACAGTCCAGCCCGAACTGCCAAGCCATGTCTTCCTGGACCGGAAACAAGCATCCTGGGACCGGTTTCGGGTTCATAAACCTCATCAGCCAGGCTATCTTGAATCCAGTGGCAAAGTGAGCAAGGGACCCACGTCTGGGCATACCCTGCCAATTTAGGGCGTAACATAGCAAAACCAAAGGGATGATGGACGGAGTGTTGAACATTGCAAGCACTCACCCCCAGTCAACTGATCTGGGTTTAATCCATCATCATTCTTTAACTCACTCCGCCATCTCAGTTCAGACATGGCCATATGCAAATCAGTCTGACCCTGTGCCTCATGGGAACAGTCCAGCCCGAACTGCCAAGCCATGTCTTCCCTGGACCGGAAACAAGCATCTTGGGACCGGTTTCGGGTTCATAACCCTCATCAGCCAGGCTATCTTGAATCCAGTGGCAAAGTGAGCAAGGGACCCACATCTGGGCATACCCTGCCAACTTAGGGTGAACATAGCAAAACCAAAGGGGATGATGGACGGAGTGTTGAACATTGCAAGCACTCACCCCCAGTCAACTGATCTGGGTTTAATCCATCATCATTCTTTAGCTCACTCCGCCACCCCAGTTCAGACATGGCCATATGCAAATCAGTCTGAACCTGTGCCTCATGGGAACAGTCCAGCCCGAACTGCCAAGCCATGTCTTCCTGGACCGGAAACAAGCATCCTGGGACCGGTTTCGGGTTCATAACCCTCATCAGCCAGGCTATCTTGAATCCAGTGGCAAAGTGAGCAAGGACCCACGCCTGGGCATACCCTGCCAACTTAGGCGAACATAGCAAAACCAAAGGGGATGATGGACGGAGTGTTGAACATTGCAAGCACTCACCCCCAGTCAACTGATCTGGGTTTAATCCATCATCATTCTTTAGCTCACTCCGCCACCCCAGTTCAGACATGGCCATATGCAAATCAGTCTGAACCTGTGCCTCATGGGAACAGTCCAGCCCGAACTGCCAAGCCATGTCTTCCCTGGACCGGAAACAAGCATCCTGGACTGTACCCATGAGGCACAGGGTCAGACTGATTTGCATATGGCCATGTCTGAACTGGGGTGGTGGAGTGAGCTAAAGAATGATGATGGATTAAACCCAGATCAGTTGACTGGGGGTGAGTGTTTGATTTGCTCAAACGCTCCGTCCATCATCCCCTTTGGTATCGCTTTGTTCGCCTCTAAGTTGGCAGGGTATGCCCAGACGTGGGTCCCTTGCTCACTCTGCCACTGGATTCAAGCTAGCCTGGCTGATGACGGCTGATTAGCCAGAAACCGGTCCCAGGATGCTTGTTTCCGGTCCAGGGAAGACATGGCTTGGCAGTTCGTGCTGGACTCTTCCCATGAGGCAACAGGGTCAGACTGATTTGCATATGGCCATGTCTGAACTGGGGTGGTGGAGTGAGCTAAAGAATGATGATGGATTAAACCCAGATCAGTTGACTGGGGTGAGTGTTTGATTTGCTCAAACGCTCTGTCCATCATCCCTTTGGTATCGCTTGTTCGCCTCTAAATTGGCAGGGTATGCCCAGACGTGGGACCCTTGCTCACTCTGCCACTGGATTCAAGCTAGCCTGGCTGATGACGGCTGATTAGCCAGAAACCGGTCCCAGGATGCTTGTTTCCGGTCCAGGGAAGACATGGCTTGGCAGTTCGTGCTGGACTCTTCCCATGAGGCACAGGGTCAGACTGATTTGCATATGGCCATGTCTGAACTGGGGTGGTGGAGTGAGCTAAAGAATGATGATGGATTAAACCCAGATCAATTGACTGGGGGTGAGTGTTTGATTTGCTCAAACGCTCCGTCCATCATCCCTTTGGTACGCTTGTTCGCCCTAAGCTGGCAGGGTATGCCCAGACGTGGGTCCCTTGCTCACTCTGCCACTGGATTCAAGCTAGCCTGGCTGATGACGGCTGATTAGCAAGAAACCGGTCCCAGGATGCTTGTTTCCGGTCCAGGGAAGACATGGCTTGGCAGTTCGGGCTGGACTGTTCCCATGAGGCACAGGGTCAGACTGATTTGCATATGGCCATGTCTGAACTGGGGTGGTGGAGTGAGCTAAAGAATGATGATGGATTAAACCCAGATCAGTTGACTGGGGGTGAGTGTTTGATTTGCTCAAACGCTCTGTCCATCATCCCCTTTGGTATCGCTTTGTTCGCCCTAAGTTGGCAGGGTATGCCCAGACGTGGGACCTTGCTCACTCTGCCACTGGATTCAAGCTAGCCTGGCTGATGACGGCTGATTAGCCAGAAACCGGTCCCAGGATGCTTGTTTCCGGTCCAGGGAAGACATGGCTTGGCAGTTCGGGCTGGACTGTTCCCATGAGGCACAGGGTCAGACTGTTTTGCATATGGCCATGTCTGAACTTGGGTGGTGGAGTGAGCTAAAGAATGATGATGGATTAAACCCAGATCAGTTGACTGGGTGTGAGTGTTTGATTTGCTCAAACGGTCCATCCATCATCCCCTTTGGTATCGCTTTGTTCGCCCTAAGTTGGCAGGGTATGCCCAGACGTGGGTCCCTTGCTCACTCTGCCACTGGATTCAAGCTAGCCTGGCTGATGACGGCTGATTAGCCAGAAACCGGTCCCAGGATGCTTGTTTCCGGTCCAGGGAAGACATGGCTTGGCAGTTCGGGCTGGACTGTTCCCATGAGGCACAGGGTCAGACTGATTTGCATATGGCCATGTCTGAACTGGGGTGGTGGAGTGAGCTAAAGAATGATGATGGATTAAACCCAGATCAGTTGACTGGGGGTGAGTGTTTGATTTGCTCAAACGCTCCGTCCATCATCCCCTTTGGTATCGCTTTGTTTGCCCTAAGTTGGCAGGGTATGCCCAGAGGTGGGTCCCTTGCTCACTCTGCCACTGGATTCAAGCTAGCCTGGCTGATTACGGCTGATTAGCCAGTAACCGGTCCCAGGATGCTTGTTTCCGGTCCAGGGAAGACATGGCTTGGCAGTTCGGGCTGGACTGTTCCCATGAGGCACAGGGTCAGACTGATTTGCATATGGCCATGTCTGAACTGGGGTGGTGGAGTGAGCTAAAGAATGATGATGGATTAAACCCAGATCAGTTGACTGGGGGTGAGTGTTTGATTTGCTCAAACGCTCCGTCCATCATCCCCTTTGGTATCGCAGAAACCCTTCTCAGCCCCTGCCTCTCACACCATGTCTGACCCCCTCCTTCCATTTACCACCAGCTCAGAGAAGGTGGTAAATTAAAGCATATTTATTCCCTTCCACTCAGGCATCCTGTGCGGAGCCCTTGTTCATTTCACTGAAATATGCGGCGTCCCTGTTCTTTCATGGCAGACTCTATCTTGTAAGGCTTCCATCCTAAGTCTCCATGCTGGGCCTCTAGAGGGCAATGAACAGAGACAGTTCGTGCCAGGTTTTCAGCCTGGGAGAACAGACCATGCAAGTTCTCGGAGTGCAATAATAAATCAAACCTGAAGTGCAAATCATGGACATGTGAATAGTGGGAGTAGTCTCTGTTCACTGAGGTGTCACCCACTATATGTCTACCAAACTCCAGTTATGTAGCCACCACTCCAATGCTATAGTTGTGTGGGTGTGGAGTGTGGAGTGGGGGAGGGGGTAATCTATACAATGTGTCATCTGTCTCCTCAGATTCTGGATAAGTGTGTGTAATTATTTGTCCTGTTGTTTCATTTAAGAATTCCCAATGTGTTGTATTTGGTGCACATAGTCAAAAGTGTCTCCTCATCCAATTGTCCTTTGTCCTTCTATGAATACAATTCAACTTCTGGGTATATATCTATTTTTGCACTATATAGGGTTCACCCGGACTCACCCACACATGGGTCCCCCTCATATATGAGAAAGAAACCACGAGGAACAGTTAACCTCTCTATTTTTGAATTTCTTATGGGCTTCAGATTTTTTGAGGTGTGTCTCCTGCAAACAGGCCACATCTACTTTTTATCGTCTCAGAAAGGTGTGCATCTTGCATCTTTTCACTGGATTCCCCGTTCAAGTTATGAGTTGAAACATTTGCTTTTGAAGCTCTCGTATTGTGGGTCATTCCCCTGCAAGGTTCTACTCCACCGCCATGACCCTGTCTGAGGTTGATCTATGGTATGCCCTTAGAAGATTTAGATGTTTGGGGACTGGATTTGTCTTAATTTCTATTGCCTCGCGTGTCATCACTGTTGCCTCTAATTCAGTGTCCAACTAATCTGGAGTTCCACTACTCTTTAGTGCATTCTCACCTGCACCATTCATGTTGTGTCTCCACTGGGCCAGGCACTGGTGCACCCCACACCCGGGCATGCAGTTGTTATATTTGTAGGTTTAGGTTTTCCCATCTTGTATTAATTTAAACAGAAGGCAGGTGATGTATGCATGGAGCTCTTGTCAGTTGCCGTTCTTGCCCCTATTTAACCTTTTGATCAACAAAGTTTATTGATTACAGCTTCAGTTTTTTGTTCAGAGTTTGTTTTGTTTATTCTAACACTGTGCCAATTGACTGTTCTTTTAGCAGGCGCAGGCCTCTATGGGCACTAAATACACTTTTGCATTATTTCAAATGTAAGCAGGGCTAGCACAAAATTCTAGGCAGCCCCACTAGGCAATCTGACATTAATTCAGGCACCTTAAACGCTTAAGGGAGCTCCACACTTACAGCAGGATAAAAGGGAATTTCACAGAGAGTGAAGAGTGGAGGGAGAAACCCCTGTGACTACTAGGGGCTCGGCACAGCACATGCCACCTGCTTAAAGCAGCGAACAGAGGTAAGCTTCGGCCTGAAAAGAGCATTGGAAAGCGAGCAAGTCAGTTACCGCTCTCGGTCTCAGCAAAGATGCTGGTTCACATTGTGTCCTCCTCTTTAGGGTTCCTCAAGGTTCTCCAGGCCTTCTGTTCCAGCCTTCTTGTTGAGGCGGACTGGTAGGTATGTGCATAATGAATTCTGATGGAAATATAGTGGAGTCTGATCTAGACACAGGGCAGGAACTTGCCCCATACTATAGGTCTTTATATGCACCCAGAAGTGCAGGGCTGTGTGTCAAAGCTTAGGGTCCAGACCGTGGAACCAATTACAAGATGGCTGGATTTATTTGCAGGCATACCGTGTGGCCTGAAATAACGCTTCTGGGCGCTATCCCCTTACATAAATCTGGCTATCTCAAGTATTCATGCCCATTATAGGCAATAACATGCTATCAAGACACATATATGCAGCAACTGCCTTACAACAACATTTTTTTGTTTAAATATGTTTATTGTTTTTTTCTTTGTATCATTACAATCACAGAGATGTCAGGAACGCAGTATACAATAGCAATCACAATTAAAAAGTATATATTAAGTCTTGACAAGACCTATATTGACAAGACAAGTTGTATTGTTAGCTATTCAGCGTGGGGACTGAAAGCATCTCGCTTAGTGCCTGTAGAGTCATTTGGAAGTGAACAGACAGAAGGCATACATATGATCCTTGAGAAAGGGCACTGCAATACAATTGTGAAATTACACCAAATGAGGGCATGCACTGTTCACTATAAGCAATAATATGCAATTTCAGAGATAAACAGTTTAGGATCCCAACCAGAAACAATGGGAACACATGAAAAGGAAGAACCTTAGTAGTAACTGTCATGCAAACCCTGATCCCGCGACTCATCTCGCCGACAAACAGCACCGCCTAACTAGTTGCTAATTGGATTGCTCATGCTTGTCACTGTAGATCACGTCAGTGGGGACGGAGTCAGGTGGAGGAGCCTGTCCTCTGCAGCAGGCCTTGCAGCGTAAGTGGCTAAGAGGGCAGCGTCTCTCGCATCCCAAACCTCGTCTCACCATTGTGGGGCAGCTGGCCACCCCGCAATGGGGGAGCATCAGGTATGTCAGTGTGTAGGTCAGCCATGACCACGTCCCATCTATCGGCTATTGGGTGTTTGCGAAGCCTCATGGTATCCTCTCTATGGAGGGCAATGCTCTCTGCCTGGGCCGTGAGGTGTGAGGGATCAGGTGATTTCGATCTGCGTGTGATCAGCCTTTTGGCTGCCATGAGGCCCAGATCTATGAAACAGGACATGACTTTGTGCATTTTACTCTGATGATACAGTCCGAGCATGCACACTTCCAAAAGCTATATCAGTACAATGCACTAAGAGGCTCGCGACTCCACGCCAATAGCACTGCAAGTGTGGGCAGGCCGAGAGCATATGTATGATATCCGTGTTCACTAATTTGCATCGGGCAGGCAGCGTCTGTGCAGTGAAAGGATCTATTGATGTTGGTAAGAGTAAGGTAGACCATGTGCACAATGTATAGCTGAATCAAGTGAAAACGGGCATTGTGAGGTATGTAAGTAGGACTCTTTAGGAGTGTGGGCCATTCCTTATCCGTGCAGGGTCGAGTGAGGTCAGCCTCCCATCTGATTGTGATATAAGTGTTTGAGCTGTGTGCGAGTGCAGAGATCCAGCCAGCCAGAACACCAAATGCCTATCCTGACCCATAACATGCAAGTACTGTATAGTTAAGTGCATAGGTTATTCACAAGTCATGTCTCCCCATCTGTATTCCTCTTAGGGTGTCCATAAACGGGCTTTCCAGTATCATGTCCTTATATAGGCACAATTCGCCCTGCCCTTATATAGGCATAAAATCCCAGCCCTTATTTAGGCATTAAACCGTGCACTCCAAATACAGGCATGGTCTCTGACATCCGTCCACCCTAACGTCACAACGAGTTCTTGAAGAACAGACCCTTAGGCTGCGGGAGTTTCCTAGTCCAGGACTATTGATTTCTTCAAGGACTCATATATTATGCATGAACCATTATTCCTTAGGGTTCATTCATGACGTCTTCCGCTGTCCGACTCACGTCAATACTAACATTCTTAGGTGCTTCTCAGGTATAAATATACCTTCCCTAGCCCCTGTAAATCAGAGGAGACCTCGACTTCAGAGGAGCCCGTTTCCCGGCCTGACGCACTGAGAAGACGCTGTCATCCCTGCACGCAGAGAGTCCCGCTTCCAGTGATCTAACTTCCTTGCGGGGTGTTGGAGTTCGAGTCTGGCGAAGAGATTCCTACCTCTCTCATTCTTCAGGTATGGAGCAGACTAGAACCTAGAGGGACTCTTGGCATACTAGGCATACTGGGGTTAGCGTACTCTTAGTATACCATAGTAAGGAATACTTCACCTACTTCATACCTCTTCCTATACCTAGGTTAGGTTAGGTACATTGGGGTAGAACTAGATTAGAAACGCATCGTATGAGTACTCGCATTTTTAGTCTGTGTTATTTATGTAAAAGCATATGTACTAAAAGATAATGCTCTCGCAGTATTATTTATTTCTGCTGCTCACACTGTACATTATTTATCTCGCATACTGTCTTGTGATCGTAACAGCACATTTTACTTACACCAGAAACAAGACTGTTCAATAAATCTTTATTGAAACGCCCGTCTATTTCTTTCTGTGTAACTTGGAGAAAACTAAGCATGCACGACTGAGCTGAGTGAAATAGTTATCTATTGTTTCCACGACTCTGGGACACGTTCTGATTCTAAAGGGAAACACAGTGGTCATGTCTTGCGGCTGCCAGAAACTACTCCTTCTTGTTGTCAAAGAGTTTCTAGTGGCCTCTGAGCTAGCTGGCACAAGTAATTAAGTTTAATATACTCGATAGGGACATACTGACCTTAGTCCTATGTCAAACCTATAGGATATATTATTCCAATGCGCAGAGCCTATTAGGGAAATAGGAGCTACACTACATGGCGCCCAACAGTTTGGTAAGGCAGTAATTCAACGTTAGATACTGAGTAACTCAGCCGTGCTTTTTCTCTCAAGAGACCCCTACCCATATACTCCAAAAGACGTCTGGAGTGGGTAGGGTTAAATATCCGCCACGGCTACATAGGGCAGTACCCTATATATTAGCTGTTTGGTTTGCTCAACGTTGAAGGATACAGTGTTCCAAAATATTGTGCACCTTATCTTTGTTTCCTTGAAACTTGTTCTACATTTTTCAAACAACAAAATGCCTGACTCCGACAATGACGCCGGAAACGGTGTAGCTGCGGCTGATCCAGCCCAAGCAGCAGCTTTTAACATTACCGGTTTAAATGAAACCGAGGAGGGTGTTATAGACATCGCTCCAAACTTAAGAAGAGCCATCACTCTAAAACTTATAAAACATGGCCTACCACCAAGAGGCGGTAGAGCAGTTTTCGTGATAGAGGCACACGAATCCTTTCAGACAGAGGTAATTCTATTCATGGGTAATATTTCCTGAATCCAATCCAGTAACACACATGTTTCACTTCTACAAAGAAGATGAACCACCAGAGGAATACATTCCTTTCGAGGATATAGAAATTCCATTAACATACCAGGAGCATCAGCTCTGGTTTAAAGGCGCCCTAAAACATCACAGAAACATTACCAGGCTCGGTCCACTAGGTAGACCAGGAGCAACATGGCCGATTCTAGCCGGCTACACACCTCATCCTGACATTGAAGAGATGTCAGACGAGGAATTACTTACTCAACTCACAGAGTTAATAAAATCTACAGACAATTGGTCCAATATGTCATGCGGACTTTTACAGTCCAGCAACCATTAACAATTCCAAATCAAACTCCTCACCAGGGAATACACTAAAAATTACACCACAGACTCTATACGCAGTCATGGGTAAAATGCCCACAAAACGTGAGCAAATTCCTTTCTGGATAGCTCAAAAAATTACTCAAATCGAAGCAGTATTTCCAAATACTAGCCCGTATGAGAAACACAGAATACTGACAATCAGTTTACCAATGGGGATCACACCACAACTGGAAGACTGCACCACTTGGGGCTCAGTCTTTGCTGCCATCTATACTAAAACACATGGCATTCCGTCAATTGCGGTAATACCTGATGTCCTGAAACAAATTCAAAATGAATACGGGGCAGAGCCTGCTCTAAATTTAGGTATGAAATTACTGAAAAATTTCGACCAGGTCTCAACAATAATATTATCTAATATTAAAGGGGAGGCAGCAGCAGTGGCGATCCGCCAAAAATTAAGGGAATTTGATGTTACAGAACATCAAACAGAGCTACCCAGAATTATAGAACAATCTTATGCAGAATTAGGCAGAGATAGTTTGGGTGGAAGACCAGTGAAGCCGAAACTATCTGAAAGTCCTGAGAAGGACTCAATTAAACAAACTCCTACATCTTCTAAAAAGAAGTGGGATACTAATAAACAAAATTCAAACGAGAAACATTCTCAATCCCGAGGTAGGTCTCCTCAAAAGGAGCCCTCTGAAAGGAGGTATAACCTCAGGAATAGGGATAATTTGAGAAAACCTGACAGGTATCAAGATACTGATACACGTTCCTCTCGTCCCTTTCAGATCTCATCACAGACTTCGGAAAGAAGAGGATGATCAGAACATAGAGAAGAACGCGTGAAATCGAAAGACGACAAACACGCTCCAAAAACCAAAGTAAAACCTCAATTCTCCAAAAGAAAGTAGCAGGTCTAAAGATTAGACATGCCGAGAATACTGAGAACACAACTCAAGAACGGAGAATGGGCTCAGACAATGCTGGACAGTGCAGCAGAAGTCACAATAGCTCGCCAGAACCTGAAGGAACTTCTGGAGATAGTGGACTTGAATGAGTACATCACAGTTGAGACTGTAGACACCAGGGTTAGTACTCCACAAAAGTTATATGACATAACACTCCGGATGGAGGGAGACAAACCTAGACAGGTGAAAGCACTTTTGGGAAAGACTATCAAAGGGCTATGACATACTTCTAGCAGAAAGGGACTGGCCACCACAATTTGTCAGGGAGTGCCCACATGGCGAGGACATAATTATGCCTGCCTTCTCCAACCATATACCAATGCATCTAAGATATACATATGCCAGGAAATGGGCAGTGGCCCAGGCCCCAGCATTATATAACAAGCATTGGCATAGCCAATAGGTCTCGCCTTTGGGACCTTATAAGTGTTTAGCCAGAGATATTGACTTTGCCTATGTTTTTAAGCTGTGCTGTACAGAAGTCTGCAGCATGCTGAAAAGTTATAATAAAGAAGTGTCAGAAGCATTTTTGTCACCTTATATATGACCAAGAAAGCATTATGTACAACTGAACGACCATATTATAAAAGTATTAATAATAAATAATATCTTGAGGTTTTTTTTGTCCTTTTAATGCTGGCAACTTCTATCTGCCTGTCCCAATGGTTGCTTGTTATGGCTTTTTTTGTTATGGGGGGGCATAAATAACAGGAGGGTGAAGGTTGGGAAATAGTACCTGTATAACAACCCTAGCAGAGGACGGATGCTAAGGGAGAATCAACAGATGCCAGATTCCAAGGGCAGACTGAAGTGGTGCTTAAGTAATGCTGAGGTGGTGATGGTGACTAGTGCGGAGGTGATGCTCAGGTGATGCTGAATGATACTCAGGTGTTGTTGAGTGATGCTGAGGTGGTGGTGTACTGGTGCAGAGGTGGTGGTGACCTGGGTCAGAGGCAATGCTGAGTGATACTGAGGTGTTGCTGAGTGTTGCCTAGGTGGTGCTGACTGATGCTGTGGTGCTGAGCCATGCGGGAGGTGGTGGTGCTGCACTGGTGCTCAGGGGTGCAGAGCTGGTGCTCAGGTGGCGCTGAGTGATGCAGAGGTGGCACTGAGTGATGCTGTGGGGGCGCTGAGTGATGCTGTGGTGGCGCCGAGCGATGCTGTGGTGGCGCCGAGCGATGCTGTGGTGGTGCCGAGCGATGCTGTGGTGGTGCCGAGCGATGCTGTGGTGGTGCTGAGTCATCCTGTGGTGGTGCTGAGTCATCCTGTGTTGGTGCTGAGTGATGATGTGGTGTCGCTGAGTGATGATGTGGTGTCGCTGAGTGAAGCTATGGTGGTGCTGAGTGAAGCTATGGTGGTGCTGAGTGATATTGTCTTGGCGCTGAGTGATGCTGTGGTGATGCTGAGTGATATTGTCTTGGTGCTGAGTGATGCTGTGGCGGCGCTGAGTGATGCTGTGGCGGCGCTGAGTGATGCTGTGGCGGCGCTGAGTGATGCTGTGGTAGCGCTGAGCGATGCTGTGGTGGCACTGAGTGATGCTGTGGTGGCCCTGAGTGATGCTGTGGTGGCCCTGAGTGATGCTGTGGTGGCGCTTAGTGATGCTGTGGTCGCGCTGAGGGATGCTGTGGTGGCGCTGAGGGATGCTGTGGTGGCGCTGAGCGATGCTGTGGTGGCGCTGAGCGATGCTGTGGTGGCGCTGAGCGATGCTGTGGTGGCGCTGAGCGATGCTGTGGTGGTGCTGAGCGATGCTGTGGTGGTGCTGAGTCATCCTGTGGTGGTGCTGAGTCATCCTGTGGTGGTGCTGAGTCATCCTGTTGTGGTGCTGAGTGATGCAGTGTTGGCCATGAGTGATGATGTGGTGTCGCTGAGTGAAGCTATGGTGGCGCGGAGTGATGTTGTGGTGCTGCTGAGTAATGCTGTGGTGGCGCTGAGTGATGCTGTTGTGGCGCTAAGTGATGCTGTGGTTGCACTGAGTGATGCTGTGGTGGCGTTGAGTGATGCTGTGGTGGCTCTGATTGATGCTGTGCTGGCTCTGATTGATGCTGTGGTTGCGCTGAGTGATGCTGTGTGATGCTGTGGTGTTGCCGAGTGAGAGATAGAGTGAAGATATAATGCCCAATTAGAGAGGGTGGTGAGAGAGAAAGAGAGAGAAAGGGTGTACATAGAATAAAGAGTGGAGCGGGATAGAGAGAGAGAAAGAAGGGGAGAGAGAGTGAATGAAGGAGTTTGAAAGAGAAACAGATAAAGGGGTGAGGGAGAATGAAAGGGTAAAAAGATAGAGAGGGGAGAGTTAATTAAGTAGAGAGAGAATTAGAGAGGGAGAGAGAGAGAAGGAGAGAGACAATAAGAGTGGGGGGTGTGGAGTTTAAATAGAGTGAAGAAGTGACGCGGAAAAAGTAACCTTAAATATAGCTTTGTGCGAATAAATATTTTTTGAAAAACAGAGTGAGACAAAAATACTGGCATTATAAATGCCATGTTTTTTTACTTACCCATGTAGCAGAGTTAATAGGATCTGTAGTGACATTGCGGTGCACATTTTAATAAGAGCCCCGGCAGCAGTAAAGATACAAATTAAGTACTGTAAAAACAGCTTTGTGTCAAACCTTCAAGGCAAAGCGGTGCTATACTTATGAGCACTGTTTAAGTTCACTGTTTTAAAAAAGTGCACCGGTGTCCTCTGAACGCGTCCGTACAAGATGCGCACAGCTAATTAGACAATTTTCGTGAACTATAAATAGTTCATAAATTTAGCGAAGTGTCCAGACCTGGGAAAATAAAATTAAGCGATCACTGCACTAAAAGGAAGCGCTGCCCCATGTACACTGGAACAGTAGCATTTGCAGTTTTGGCTTCCAAACAATATAGCCTTTAGATTTGCAGTGTGTATGCTCACTGTTAAATAAATTCAACGCCCAAAAGACAGAAAAAGCTGCATACAGTGTGTTAAACTGCAAAATGATAAGAACCCTGGCACTTTATTTTTGTTCACAAAATAACCAGTAATAAAATTGCAACTGTAGCTACGTAGTTAAACGTACACACCAATAAAAGTAGTACAGCTTTAAAAAAACAATGTGCTTTGGGCAATACGCTTTAAACTTTGTGTTAAATAAATTCACGTACACGTTTACTGTACTAATATATTGTAATGTATTGACATTTGTTTAGGAAAAACACAGACAGAAAGTCTGCTATAGTGTGAACCATTTGCATTTTGTCGGCAGTTGGGAAAGGAAACCAGAACAAGCTAATTAACTGCATTAAGCCTTGTACTAAAGATTGTAATCTATTGACCTCGCAGCATCTGTGAGATGCAAATCAACAAACAGCAGGAAAAAAAAAAATACGACACTGCAGAAGTAACCTGTAAAACACACAACATCCCCTTCGCATTTGTATACTTTAAAATGCATGCTAAATGCAATGCATAGCCAATAGGTCTCGCCTTTGGGACCTTCTAAGGGGCATATCTACGAGGACGGCGATAAGTCAACGCAAAGCGCTTAGCGGCTTTTCTACTTATCGCCGTCTATCGCTTGATTATATCGCCCTGTTAGCTGCGTTATCTACAACGCATTTCCCCAGGGCGATATAATTACCAGCGATAGCGGGGAAATCGCTGCTTTGCAGGGAACATCGCTGGTTTTCCAGCGATGTTCCCTGCAAACGGCGATAACTTTGCTGATACGACCCTGTGGTCGTATCAGCACAATCCACCTCCATATTAGGTATGCCTAAGTCTGCATTTTAGCAGACGTTAGTTTTCGCGAAAACAGCGGTTTTCGCCCAAAACTAACATCTGCTAAAATGCGTTAGCAGCCTTGTAAATATCGCGATGTGCACATCAGCGATATTTACAAGGTTGTACTGCCCAGTGACGCCCACTTTGCATCTCATTAGAGATGCAAAGGGAGACGTCGGGTAAAGGGAGCTAACATGCGCCAATGCATGTTAGCACCCTCTTGTTAATAGGGCAATAGTTTTATCTCAGCTTTTTTGGCTTTAAAAGCCAAAAAGCGGAGATAAAGCCCTTGTAGATATGCCCCTTAGTGTTTAGCCAGAGCTATTAGCTTTGCCATTGTGTTCAAGCTATGTTGTAGAGCATTGTGGCTGCTGTGCAGCATGTTGAAAGGTTAGAATTCAAAAGTCTTATAAGCATTTTTGTTACCTTATATATAACCAAGAAGACATTATGTACAACTGAACGACGTTATTAAAAATAAAATTAACATAAAAAATGATTTCTAGTTTTGTGATTATTGTCCCACTACTGTGACAGCAAAATTAAGATATATTTTTATGGTGTGTTTACAGTGGCACATGAGGTGCTATTATAATGTAGCACACATTTTCAAATAGGGAAGCATGTTTTAATAAAAAGCAAATATATAACAATTAAAATCCAAAGAAAAATGGGATAGTGTGTATAATATGGGCAACAATGTTTCTTAGAAGGGCTGGTACGTAGTAAGTTCCTTTTTACAAATGTTTAGTAACACTAAAACAATCGCTTAGGGAAAACAGAGAAGCTTTGCACAAAATCCATCAGTACTTCAACAGTTGTTGTAAAACAGACAACAATGAGTTGTAATATTTTTTTAAATAATTTGTGTGCTGATTACTGCAATGGCAATACAGTTAACTATAACATAGGGCCTTTTTAGGTGCTTTGAATGTTTCATCCTTGTAGCCTGGGCTTTGTGATGAAAAAACGGGCCGGGGCAGGGGGGGGTCTCTCAAAGAGACGTGGCCAATGTAATTATGGACGTGGCTTAAAAATATTTAAACAAAAAATCTGTGCTTAGTTAGCATAGTGAGCCGCCTGACTGGTATTTTGCTGCTTCTGTCATTGCATCCAGATATATAATACAACAAGTAACATTACACTTACAACAAGCCTGGACTATTGGTTTTGTCAATGATTGGTAGTTGAATACGATACAAAAAGCAACAACTGTGGCTTTGTTGTATATATAGAACATTGAAAATGCTTCAGTTCTAAAATGATGAGTGTGAAAGAACAATAACCAGTGTCTTTGAAGTTACACTAAAGGCAGTGCAGAGTTAAGATTTTCTTTTCACTGAGGGTGAGGGCAAAAATGGAGAAGTTTTAACTGTAAAACGGGTGGGTCGGGAGGGATTAATGCAAAGTGGCCGGCAAGGAGAAGCACACATACGAGCAAGAAATACTAGGGCCACAAAAAATCACAGAGTAGAAGGCTGTATGGGTGTGGGAGAGTTATGGGGGAGCAAAAACAGATGGGAAACATTAAACTGGAGCGCTGGTGCAGAGAAGCACATAAAGAATGATGAAGGAAAGCACAGAAGGGAGGCCACTGCAAAACACGCAATATCCTCTTGGCAAATGAGGTAAACATAGATCATGTAACTGGCACGCACGTAAAGCACTCCGAAACCTTTGAGTCGGGTAGAGGACGTTGCACTATTTAAATTAGTGCATAAATAAATGTCATCATAAACATGTTTATCTTTAATACATACATGGAATGGGGGCAGCAATCTTGGGCTGCCGGGTCCCGTGGAGGTCAGGGTGTCCTGTGCTTTCCGATAGCTGTGGAAGGCAGCAGCCCAGCTCCAATCCCTGTGTGGTGGTTGCGGAGCAGTAGCAGCAGCAGCAGCGGGTAAAGCTCTGGTCTGCAGCTCGCAACCATGCACACAGCCCCCGTGCCCAGGCTCCATCAGCAGGAAGACACCGGCTCCGACCGTAAACAAGTGGGACGCCATTTTATAGTAAATTTACAGAACATCGACTGTGTCAAAGAAAAGGCAACCTACCACGTGTTACATCTATTTCATCACTCAGTTTGCGATGTGCAAATAAGAAACGTACATCACATAACCCTAAATGCTCTTTACTGGACTGAAAAAAAGATATGTTTATAGTGCTGCGGTAACCTGCCTGATCGTTACTCTGTTGCACCAGCCCTTTTGTGTAACCTGGTTTTACGCTGCAGGGAGATAATCCCATGAAACATCGGGTGAATGTTTTTTTTAAATTTATTTAATTCGGAACATCACTCTGAATGGCAGTAAGAATGGGAAATGGAGGGGTACGGTGCTTGCACTTTGCGTTTCCATCATACAAAGGACTGGCACAAACAGGTTTCAATTGAGGTATGCTCATAATACCCAGCCACGTTTGCTTCCGCACAAAACGACCCAGTCCCCGGAACCATATACGCCTTTCAGCATACTAGCTCACCCATCCAGTTGTACTTACTATAGAGGAAAAAAGAGGGGAGCAGGATTTTAAAGAGGTTGCAGAGAAAGACTGAGCTGAGCACCAGCAGCCAGGCGCAGCTCTCCGCCATGTTGCAGGCTACCGTCACAGCACACGCTCTCAGTGGCTGTCAGTAAACCCCACCCCTCCAGACAACGGCATTCAGAACTCCATTCTAACTACACGCCAGGCACCGCGAAACACACCACAATGAACAGAAAGCTCTGCTCCCACCAGCCTCGACGTTTTTTTAATGATTATTAATTACGTTTTTTAATGATTATTAATTATGAGTACGCCAGCTGCGCCAACAAACTGATGAGAGAGCCAGAGCTGAGGCTCAGCACCACCGTGAGGCGTGCAGACGTCAGACGATGCCGGGCCCAATCAGGAGGGAGGCTTTATTTACCACCGCTTCCAAAAACAAGCAGTAAAACACAAGTGCGGCCCCGCGCCGTGCCGCAAAAGTGAAAGGGGAGGGGTGGGGGAGTGCGATTCCCTTGCGGGAGCGAGCGGCGCCAGGAGCGATAATTGCTACCATATGGCGCCAGCTGCTCGCTCCCGCAAGTGAATCGCCAAACGTGCACGCGTTGCCATTGAAGGCAATGGAACGCGTGCACATTTTTGGCTGAAAAGCCGAATCGATGGCTAAAGGTCTTTTTGCCTATGCAGCGCATGCGCGCTGCGTAGGCGAGACCTAAAAATCATGTAGGATGGGATGAGGACTCACCTCACCATAAAATACATCTGAAACATGAACCAACTGCACAAAGGCAGTACCCAATAAAGCAAGAAGCTAAAAAACAGGTCAGGGAGATCTTAGATCAACTTGAATATCAAGGGGTGATTGAAACATGCACCTCCTCAATGAACAATCCTTTGTTTCCTGTCTCCAAACCAGACAATACATATCGTCTAGTTTTGGACTACAGACACTTAAACACTTGTTCAAAAACTTTTGCAGTGCAAAATGCACATAGCACAGCATTAATAAATAACATTGTGCGTAAAAAATATAAAACAACATTAGACATATCGAATGGTTTCTTTTGTCAAAACATAGCACCTGAAAGCAGGTACTTAACAGCATTCTCCATAATGGGGACCCAGCGTCACTTTTGTCGACTCCCACAAGGGTTCAAGAACAGCCCAGGTTTATTCTCAGCGAGGGTAACGGAGTTACTACAAATTTATGACAAGGAGGCATTGTCCTATGTCGATGACATCTATCTGACAGACGATGACCTGGAAAAACACTTGAACAGGGTGAGCACCATTATACTGGGTTTCGCCTCTGAGGGCTACAAGTTCAACTTTAAAAGTCCAGAATTGCCCATCTCAATGTCCTATTTCTAGGATATGAACTTTCAAGTGAAGGCAAGAGCTTGGCAGCTAACTTTTTAGAAAAGTGTGCGCTGCTCCAACCTCCAAAACGCTAAAAAACTTACAATCAATCCTGGGTTTCCTAAATTTTGGAAGAACATACATTCTAAATTACGCAGAAAGGGTTAAACCTCTCTACGCATTAATCAAACCTGATTTTTCGATCAGAAACTGGACACAGGAACACACAGAAATCTTGCGTTCACTCCAGGCTAACATGTTAGCAACAAATCACTTACAAACACGCGTAAGTCAACGCAATTTGGTGACCCGAATAATTTCGGGTCAATGTGGATTCACCTACTTAACCTTCAATGAGGGTGAGAAAATACATATCGCATACAAATCCCATTTGTACACACAAGCGGAAATGCGCTTCAGTTCAACTGAAAAAATTCTAACAGCAGTTCAAACCGCTGTAGCAAAAGAAAGAGCCTTAGCCCAAGGGAAACGCATTATTGTCGTAACCCCGGTACCAGCTTTAGAAGCGGCCACAAAAGCAAGCATTCCAAATGCTAAAGCATTACATCCAAGATGGATACAATGGGTTAAATCACTTGCTGCAACAGATGTTGAATATGTTTTTGATCCAGATTTAAAAACACAAGCATTCCTGCAATATGAACAAGAATGTCCTCTGCCTACTGAAATTCTGCCTCTCGATCAGTACGAATTCATAATTTACACTGACGGATCCGTACAACCCGCAACAGGGAGTAAGCAAGCTTACAGTGCAGCGTGTGCAATCGTTAAAGGTCGCATGCGAAATGGCATCTTCAGACCTATGGTCACAAAAACTCAGTCTCTAGGAGATTGTACAGCTCAGCGAGCTGAACTACAAGCATTCAAACTGGCACTTGAAAGTACAGATCGAGAATTCCCCACACTAATAGTGTGCGATTCCTTTACTGTGTTCAGTCGTATAATGACTATATACAAAACTGGCTTGAAAATGGTTTCAAAGATGCGAAAGGTGGCACAATAAAGCACAAAATGCTTTGGGAACAAGTAGTTCAGTTGAAAAACGAACTACCAAAGCCTCACGTGATCCACACACTGAGTCATCAACGTGATGGCGTTCACGTTGCAGGGAATTCATTGGCTGACGAAGCCGCAAAGGGGGCTGTTCAGACGGCTTCCGTAGCTGCGATCACTCGTTCCAAAACAAAAATAGACGGTGAGATAATGTTGGCTGTCAATGCTTCAAGCAAAGGCAGCAGTGCAGCGTTACCAAAAAAGTTTCCACTCAAGTACTCTTATGTAATTGATGCGAACAACGTTCCTTTTGCTCGAATCCCTGGAGTGGGGGATAGGGTAATTCCAAACATGGAACGTAGAGCAGCCTTGATTTATGAAACACATTTGGGGGAGGGTCTGTCACATCAAGGGATCTCTAAAACAATTTTGACGTTAAAAGAGATGTACTGGTGGCCTGGAATGAATACAGAAATTCACATATTCATCAACAACTGCCTCGACTGTAAATTACAGCGAGAGAGCCACCAGACACCATGCTGCGAATGCGGCAACCCAGTACAGACACCACTGTTAGACAGCATTAGACTATCTACGCGCCTGCGTCCTACTGGACAAAGGCATTCCCACAAATACTGAATCTAGGTTCCTATGGTTATGGCCTCAGCGCTCAGCTGACGCTCGAACTGTTCTAAAAGATTTGCGAGTCTTTATCGGCACATACGCAATAGGCACGCTACATTCTGACCAGGGTCCTGCGTTTAGCTCTCAGGCTTACAAAGAAGCCATGGCCAGTCTGGGCGTTGCATTGGGGTACTCCTCTCCATTCCATCCTGAGGGAAATTCGGTTGTGGAAAGGAAAAACCGGGACATAAAGCAGTCTATAACAGCTAGGGTATTAGGTTCGGTTGATAGGTGGGTCAAACACCTTAGTGGGGTTCAACGCTCATTGAATAATCTGCCAAGAAGTTCTCTAGGGGGGGCCACTCCATATGAGGTCCAATTTGGGACAAGAATGTGGGTACCAGACCTTGAACACGTAGGCACAGTGGTGGAAAATAAACCGTTTGATATCAAAGATCGTTTGGCTGTTTTACAGGAACTCAAATTAAGAACGAAACAAAGCAACGTAATCCTACAGCCAACCACCACTGGGGAAAAATCGGCGGTCCCAGCAAGGCCTGTCTGGATTCCAAAAGTTGGGGATCTAGTCAGAGAAAAGATTGCGGACAAGAAGGAATTTGGACCTTCTTACAGACAACCAGTACCTGTCCTAGCAGTTCAAGGAACAAGAACAGTACTTCTGCCGCCCCTTGCTGGAAGAAAGGAGAAAAGATTTGTGTCCATCGACCTGATCAAACCACAGTATGTGGCCAATACTAAATAGTAGGCCTCGTGGACTCCGACCTAGTAGCAGACGCACTCCTCTCGCTACTATCCAAGAGGTTCAGACTGAAAGACTGATAACAATTGAGAATTCAGCTGTAACTGATGGAGGACTAAGCAACAACGCTATGGAACTCATCCCTCTTGACAACCAAGTAACAGTTCGTCCAAATACACCTGTCTACACCAACGTGGCAAGTGATGAACTGGTTCCAGAGATTTCTACAAATCCTGATGCAATTCCAACAATTGATAGAACTGCTTCTGGCTATTTCATTAACTTTGATACGTTCTCAGAAGATCCGAGTGAACCTGAAACGACGCCAGCATCATTAAATTTCAAGCAGCAAGTACAAGACTTTCTTCACTTTCTGAAAAAAACTTATTTGATTTCTCCATGGATTGAACTCTGGATTACATCTGGACTTTTTGTTTTCCTGCTCTGGCTAGCTTTGGTAACAACTGTGAGCGTGCTTATAAGTGGCAGATACATCCATGTGAATACTGAAGGAAAAGGCGTGAACGTACTTTTGAAACCTCATAAATCTTCCCATCGTGAAGCAAGAGACTTGTCATCAGTGAACATCACAGCTGTTCCTATACAGGATGGTATAGTGTGGGACAAAACAGATTTTGAAATCTTCGGTCCGACGGAACAATTGAACATTCCACATTTGTTTAAAAATTTCACTAAGTGATCTAATTACGTCCAGTACCTATTCAGATGATTGGGACTTTGAGACTGTGAATGACATAATGTTTGACCTAGAAAAATCTGCTTGATTTTCAAAACATGAATATTTAGAGGGTTCATCAGACTATGAACAAATGTATTGTTATAACCACTATGGTCATCATTATTTGCATAAATCTGCATATCCAAGAAATGTGTTTATGTTTAACCAATGGAAGCATTGTCCTACACCACCATACGGTAGTTCAAAAACATTTGCCAACAAGTTTCCATATTTTTCAGGTTACAATACATCTGATCCAGAAATGTTTTACTATAAAAATATAAACAAGACAGGGCTGAAAATTATGTTAACAAATACAAAACAGATTTACTCTGAATTATTTAATGCCCAACTGTCTAGACAGGGTTTCGACTTTTGGAAAGACACAATAGACACAAAAACTGTGTGGGGTACTAAAGAATGGCAAGTGCAGGGGATAGAAGCTTTATTTAGAGCCTGCATCATCCCTGAACAAATAATGTTTTTGAATGAAACCATCCAACAAACATCTTGTCTTGGATTAGCCAAGATCAAAGAAATGAACACACCTTCTGTACCAACACCTGCCAGAGATAACGATACACAGGCAGTGGTGACAGTTGACAATATACTACAACTCAACAGATCTAATCCTGATTGGAAAAAATGGTTGATCTGGCCCACAGACACGAATAACTGTCATGAAAGATTCCTGAATAAAACTCAGGGCTTTACTATTAATAGGCCAGACCCAAGATACGTCCAAAGACAACATCCGGGGGTAGTAACAACATACAGTGTAGGAAAATTATGCCTCGATTGGCTGCATAAGTCTACACTACAGGATGTGAAACAACACTTAACCTTACTTAAAAAGGACGCAGACCTTAGGGAATTCTTGCTTGGACCAAGACAACCGCGTCAAAAACGTTTCATATATGCCGGCATTTATGCTGCCTATAATGAAGCATGGAAAGTATCACAGATAGAGGCTGCAGAAAGAATACGTGAACTTGATCGTATTAATTTAGAGAAAACACTCTCTATAGTCGACAATGGGTTAACAACTTTGTCCTCCAGAATATATTCATTGGATGGCATTGTATCCTCTGCTATCGACATACTAGAACAAGATTTGGCGATGTTACAGCAAGGCCAGTCTCAATTACGTTCTATTATGTTATTAAGCTGGACGCTGCAATCTTTGCGAGCGGGCTATGTGCCTTGGCGTTTCATCAACACATCGGCTCTGTTTGCAGAATAGAATCTAACTGATAAACAGATCGAACTGGCACAAAGAGGAGCAAAGTATACAGTGCTGAGCATTGAAAAACTGGAAAAGTTACCATTCACAGTGGCAGAAAAACCAGCTACAGAATGGCTTATTCATGGCAAAAGAACATTACCTGTGAGTACTTTTCAGTTTCAGTATTGCCTCAGACAAATGCAAGCAGGCAAATATGAAAGGTTGGGTAAGGAATACATTAAGACATCTTGGGATTTACTGTATACATATAGATGTTGGAGTGGGGATCGTGAAGTGTTTTTAAGCGGTACACACTGTAAACGTGCACTGAGCGGTTCACTTATATGTCAGGACATTTCTTTACACGGGGCTTGTAATGGTTCTGTGGCAAATTTGTATTGCCATCAGCAGGGTACACCAGCTGCTGTGATTAATCCAACGTTTGGACAACTTTCTAATGGGAGTTACCTCATGTTGAATGATCAGAGTTGCTGCGGCATGTTGCCAGGCATCCCATATCTAGTAACGGTCAACTCCAGGGTCACTTGCTGTATGCAAAGTATTGTTTGCCCCAATAGACACAGTCAGGGAGTCGTCTCTATGGCCTTCGCTGAACGTCTCTTTTATAAGATTTGATACTTTGAGCAGAATGAAAGCCATGCTTTTACAGCAAACAGTGCCTTTGACCTCGGCCAAAGAAACCTATGATCTACAAGTAGCAAGGACTTCGGCTGAGATACAGACTTTAATACGTACAAACTGCCCTATACATTTCGTAGAAATGATAACACGGCAGTGGTGACAGTTGACAATATACTACAACTCAACAGATCTAATCCTGATTGGAAAAAATGGTTGATATGGCCCACAGACACGAATAACCGTCATGAAAGATTCCTGAATAAAACTCAGGGCTTTACTATTAATAGGCCAGACCCAAGATACGTCCAAAGACAACATCCGGGGGTAGTAACAACATACAGTGTAGGAAAATTATGCCTCGATTGGCTGCATAAGTCTACACTACAGGATGTGAAACAACACTTAACCTTACTTAAAAAGGACGCAGACCTTAGGGAATTCTTGCTTGGACCAAGACAACCGCGTCAAAAACGTTTCATATATGCCGGCATTTATGCTACCTATAATGAAGCATGGAAAGTATCACAGATAGAGGCTGCAGAAAGAATACGTGAACTTGATCGTATTAATTTAGAGAAAACACTCTCTATAGTCGACAATGGGTTAACAACTTTGTCCTCCAGAATATATTCATTGGATGGCATTGTATCCTCTGCTATCGACATACTAGAACAAGATTTGGCGATGTTACTGCAAGGCCAGTCTCAATTACGTTCTATTATGTTATTAAGCTGGACGCTGCAATCTTTGCGAGCGGGCTATGTGCCTTGGCGTTTCATCAACACATCGGCTCTGTTTGCAGAATACAATCTAACTGATAAACAGATCGAACTGGCACAAAGAGGAGCAAAGTATACAGTGCTGAGCATTGAAAAACTGGAAAAGTTACCATTCACAGTGGCAGAAAAACCAGCTACAGTCTGGCGAAGAGATTCCTACCTCTCTCATTCTTCAGGTATGGAGCAGACTAGAACCTAGAGGGACTCTTGGCATACTAGGCATACTGGGGTTAGCGTACTCTTAGTATACCATAGTAAGGAATACTTCACCTACTTCATACCTCTTCCTATACCTAGGTTAGGTTAGGTACATTGGGGTAGAACTAGATTAGAAACGCATCGTATGAGTACTCGCATTTTTAGTCTGTGTTATTTATGTAAAAGCATATGTACTAAAGATAATGCTCTCGCAGTATTATTTATTTCTACTGCTCACACTGTACATTATTTATCTCGCATACTGTCTTGTGATCGTCACAGCACATTTTACCTACACCAGAAACAAGACTGTTCAATAAATCTTTTATTGAAACGCCCGTCTATTTCTTTCTGTGTAACTTGGAGAAAACTAAGCATGCACGACTGAGCTGAGTGAAATACTTTTCTATTGTTTCCACGACTCTGGGACACGTTCTGATTCTAAAGGGAAACACAGTGGTCATGTTTTGCGGCTGCCAGAAACTACTCCCTTCTTGTTGTCAAGGAGTTTCTAGTGGCCTCTGAGCTAGCTGGCACAAGTAATTAAGTTTAATATACTCGATAGGGACATACTGACCTTAGTCCTATGTCAAACCTATAGGATATATTATTCCAATGCGCAGAGCCTATTAGGGAAATAGGAGCTACACTACAAGCGCCCCTATTAAAGATGTGTGTAAGAGAAATTGTCCAGTAGGGAGACCATCCTCTTCTACTAGTGACTTATAGGACAAAAGCTCACCGTCCCTATAGAGATCGCCCACTGACTGAACTCCTGCTGCAGTCCATGCGGTCAGCTCCGTTTTGGTGGCGTATCACTGGCCGCACAGCATGCCCAAGAGTGCCAGAGCTGGTGCATAAGGTGTAGTCTGCTTCGTGAGGTAGAGGCTGCATCTGAAGCCATGATGTGCTACCAACAGAAGTGCAGGTCTGGGCGGTAGTGGCCAGGCACAGGGGTGGAACAACTAAAAGATTCTGGCTGGGGTCCAGGCTGGCAACAGTGTGGCGGTGTCTGCTAGCTGTAGAGCTGCGAGCCACCACGCCAAACACTTAAGCTGGGATGCCAAGTAATATTGTTCAAAGTCGGGTACAGCCAAACCCCTGCATTCCGTAGGCTAGTAAAGCTTATGTATTGCTACACAGAACCTGGAAGTGTTCCAGATGAAGTTCCTGGCTACTCCTTCAAAAGAGCGGAAAAAGGAGGCACGTATGTATAAGGGCAAGTTGACAAAATAGTTCAAAAGTCAGGGGAGTACCTCAATCTTGAGCAGAGCCTCTATGCCAGCGACAGACAGGGGTAAGGTCTTCCAGAAGGTCATCTGGGCACACAGCATGGTGACAGCACGTGTCAAAATACCATCAAGTAAATCTGCAGATGAGTGATAGACTTGGATGCCCAAATACCTGAATGTATTGGGCTGCCAGGTGAGGGGGGTAACAAGCAGGTCAATTCCTGGGCTAGGAGTGGTTAGGGAGAGTGGGAAAAGGCAAGATTTTGCCGAATTGACTTTTAGGCCCAAAGGATCAGCAAGTTGGTGGAGAGTGCGGGTGATCCCATCGGGGATAGAAGAAACGTCTCTCAAGTAGATGTGAAGATCATCAGCATCGAGGGAGGCGGAGTGAACGCCATCTCCCAGGGGTATACCCCACTGTACACCCTGTGCACACAGGTGAGCTGCCAATGGTTCCACGACCAGGGAGAAGAGCAGTGGGGAGAGCGGACACCCTTGGTGCGTGCCTATGCCTACGAGGATGGGATCGGAAATGAGGGAGGCTTTCTTCATCCGGGTCAATGGTAATGCATATAGTAAGCGATTGAGTCTCAGAAATCTGTCTTTAAAACCATATTGGGGCAGCACCGCAAATAGAAACGGCCATTCTACAGAATCAAAGGCCATTTCTAAATCAAGGACCAAACAGCCTGCATGAGGCCATTCAATGGGGGCATGTTTCATGATACAGAAAAATCGCCGCAAATTTAGAAAGGTAGTGCAGGCCAGAACAAACCTGTTCTGATCTGGGTGTACTAACTTCAGAACCAATGGCGCCAACCGGTCTGCCATAATTTTCACCAGGATCTTGTAGTCCATGTTCAGAAATGCCAGTGGCCGGTACGAACCCAAGGCCTTGGGTCTTTGCCTGGCTTAGGCAGAGAAATGAGGAGTGCCTCACGGAGAGAGGTAGGAGGTTTCCAAAGCTTCCGCGTACAGTGACTGCAGGCGAGGAATCAACAGTGAAGTGTAGGCCTTATAGAATTCCGCTAGCAAGCAGTCTGGACCAGGGGTCCTGCCAGTCGCCAATACCCGTATTGCCTCCTGTATTTCAAATCACATAATGGGGGTCGTCCAATTCTGACCTCTGGTAAGGTGTAATGCTGGGGAGGGGCACAGCAGTCAGGAAAGAGGTGATATCTGCTGGGAAAGCCGTGGTGTCCAGAGGTGTAGTGACGCACTAGCTCATCATGGATACCACTCTGGGTATAGAGCATTTGGCCAACAGCGGATAGCAGCGCCACAATAGGGCCGTTAGACCGATCCTGACCTATTAGCCACGCTAGGAGCAATCCGGCCCTGTCTTCCGTAGCATGGATCTTGGCTGAGTGAGCAGCGTAGTTGTGGCACTGCTAAGAGTTTTAATAGAGCAGCGCATTTGCGTTGTGCTTCTTCCAGTTTGCGGCCACCAGCCGGGTCCACCACAACTGTACCCTCGAGGCGGAGGAGCTGGTGATCAACGTGCAGGATGTCAGTGTCTAGCTGCCGGCGAATGTTCCAGCACAATCCCATACAGTGTCCCAGCAGCATCACTTTAAAGGCATCCCACTCAGAGGATCTTGCAGTAGTAGAGTCTGCATTTAGATCAAAATAGCTTTTGATGGCCGCAGCGACAAAGGAGCAAGAGAGAGGGTCCTCCAGCGCTGCTGGCTGTAGGCGCCATGCACGAATTGGAGGGGCACCAGTGTTCCACTCAAGCAGTGAATATTTAGGGTTATGATCGGAGGGGGTACGACCCAGATAGTCGATGTGGGCAACGCAGGGGGCAAGCTCCAACGTACCAACCAACCTGTTAATCCTCATGTATAAAGAGTAAGGAGCCGAATAAAAAGAGCACACTCTGGTAGTCTTGTTGCAACTGCGCCAGAGGTAGGCTAGGCCCCAGTTCAGCAACCAGCTCCTAAGGGCCTGGGCATTTGAGGAGGCAGCCCTGTGAGCAGCGGGCGGAATGAACGATCTAGAGTGGTGTCCAATACGCTATTAAAATCGCCTCCCGGCAGCAACGGTACTCCACTTTAGCTTGACAGGGCCCCGGAGACTGAGTGCAAGAATATGTCCTGATCCGTTTTGGGGCCATATATGCTGCCCAGCACGACGTGGCGGCCATCCAATCTACCCTTCGCAAGGACATATCTGCCCTCTGGGTCCTTGGCCATCTTGCCTGGCTTGAATGATGTCCCTGTGTCCCCGGCCACACCCAGATAAATGGTCAGCGGGCATAGGAGGAGAAATCAGCGGTGAAGATTTGCTTGCGCAAGCACAGCTGCAATTTAAGCGCTTCAGGGCACGTCAAATAGGATTCATGCAACACAGCAACATGAACAGAGTGGCGTCAAAAGGTAAGAGTAGATGGCATATCTGCACACGGGGTATGGATGCCGCGGACGTTCCAGGTTAACATTTTAATGGATGTCATTTTTGCTAGTGTAAGTGAGGGTGGGATGAGACACGAATAGTGAGGTGAAGCTGGCATGCATGGGCGGTGGTGATGTCTCGCTGAGGTCAGCGGTGGGAGCGGGTAGGCTATATAGCATGTATAAACAGAAATGAGAAAGCATAATGATGAAAATAGGAACAAGAAATACCATATGAGCAGTGCACCAACTGAGCACCCACCCGAACCAATCTGTAACTAACATTTAGGAGATGATCACAATCTCTGCGTGAGGGGGTGTAGCATAGACACAAGAGGCGGCAAATCCCCACATTGGATGCAGGTTAATAAGCAAACAATACAGGCCATCAGAGTCAACTTCCCCTATGGGCAAAAGCATCAATATGTGTCATTAAGAGAAGGGACACAGCGGTCCAGTTGACAAAGCGCCTGTGTGGTGCAAGAACCTGAGATGAAATATTCATAAATCATTCATTACATTGTATAAGGTAGTGGAAGAATGCAGTGGCGTAAAGAAACTTGAGGGGGCCTCCCTGCAGGGTACGTGGAGGGGCCCCCTCCGAACTCAATCTGGGGAGAGGAGTTGGCCTAACGGCTAGGGCGGTCGACTGGGGAACTGGGTTCGAGTCTCGGCAATGACGCTGAACATCCTGTGATTCTGGGCAAATCACTTAATCTCCCCGTGCCTAACAAAAAAAATGAATGTGTCCTCATGTAACGCAACTGGTGCTATGTAAAGCGCTCTGATACCCGATTCGGGTCAAGTTCGCGCTATATAAAACTCTGTCAAGTAAAAAAAAATAAAAAAAATCTGGAGCTCTCCAGCCGTAGTGCGGTGCTGAGGGGGCCCCCTGGTGTTTGGGGGCCCCCCGTACCGCGGGGGCTGCGGGGGCCTGTGTTACGCCCCTAGAAGAATGGACAGGGCAGATAGCAGGTCAAATAATATACTCAGCCATTTGTGGAGTCACATCCAGAGGGGGCTGGAGTCCACATGGGAGGGCCAGGTTGCGACTGAGCTCTGATCACTGGAGGATCGGAGCAAATTTTCTTCAGAATTTGAGTGTTGCATTTCATCTGTAAGAGCGGCGCCCTGTTGCAGCTCACGGCGATATTCTGTAATGATTTGCTCCAAGTCCGAGGTGGACTTGGGGGACGGAGACTGACGTGGTCCATGGCGGCGGTGGCAGCGGCAGCAATGGCCACCGGACTGTGACTGACCCACTGACCCACTGGGCAGCGATTCCCTAGTAGCGTGGGGGCCATAGGTCTCCAGCCAGCGCAAAAACTTCTGATGAGTCAAAGAAGTCTGTGGTGCCATTTGTAACCACATGGAGGCGCGCTGGGAAAAGCATCAAGTACTTCAGATCCAGTTCACAGAGGCACAGTTCCACCACCAGAAAGGTGCTTTGTTGCCTCTGGACTGTGATAGTATAATCTGGAAAAAAGATGACAAGCGCATTGTTCACCATGATCTCTGTAAGCTTTCTGGTCTAACGTAGGATCGAGTCGTGGTCACAAAAGTGCAGCAAATGAAACACTAGCGGGTGAGGGTTAGATACAGGTGGGGGTTTCCTTGCCGGGACACAATGCGCCTGTTCAATAGTGAAGTATTTCGAGAAAGTATGTGAGGGAAGTATTTCCTGCAGCCACTGTTCCACATAATACATAGCGTCATAACCCTCAACTTCCTCCAGAGGAGCCACAATGCGGATGTTGTTTCTCCTCGATCTTCCCTCCGCATTTTAGGCTCTCCACTCCAAGACACTGACACAATCCAGTAGCGACTGCATAGAGGAGTGCAAGCGCGGAGCTTTCAGCTGTATGTCGACAAGGGTGTGCTCCACTGAGTCCACCCTGTCTACCAGTTTGCAATGGTCTGCGTGATACAGCGTGGAGTCCGTAGTTACAATTTCTATTTTGGCCTCCAATGATGTTCGAGAGTGCCCAGTGGCTGCCAGTGCTGTGTCCAATTTGCCCTCCAACGACACGGAATGGTCGAAAGGCTCCAACAATAAGGGCTCCTTGGCAGGCACAGCAAGGGCCGTTGTCCAGGCGCCGGTGTGCCCTGAGTGGTAGAACGGAGGTGGCTCATTGCGGGCGAGTGTGCATGGGAATCCAGCAGTTCTGTAAACCAACGTATTGCCACACCAGAGTGTCTCGGGCTGGGAGGACACAACATGGTCCTCCGGTGCAAAGGAGGAAGCAGCTCTATGGTGGAAGTTGCAGTAACACAGCCAGACTATAAGGACAAAAAGAGGCCGGCTCTAGCCCTGGACAGACGCACCAGAATGGGGTGCAAGTGATGTCTCATAGAGGCAAGGCCCCTACGCTCACCAGGGGCCCCTGAACCAATTAGGGGGGGGGGGCAAGAGTGACAGGCAGTGACCTAGTATGGAGTCAATCATGCAGGGTCTGGTGGCTAGAGCGGATAGGAATGCCCAGAATGCATCAATGGCAGCAGAAGCATAGGTGAGGGGGGCCAGAGACCGTCATCAATAAAGGGTGTACATATGTGGCCTCAAGCACAACCAGTGCGTCAGTACCGGGGAACTAGGAGGCGTGTGGGCATGGAGAAGCCACTTCAGCCGGGACCATCAAGGTCAAAGGAGCATCATAATGTACAGGAGGCATGTTAGGGCACTGCAGGGCCTCAAATAATTACTGGGTCCAGTACACTCCCCAGGCAGTCAGGTCCCCTCATGCTGCCAGATGTTGGCAGCAGTGGGTACTCATTTGAAGAGGGCACAGAAGGCTGGGACGGCACCCAGGTCCGGGGAAGCCGTGAGCAGGCTTGTTGAAGGGTGAAAGGTGACAGTGGGGTCTGGGCATGAATCAACCCCGATCTCCCCACCCCAGCCACCAATGTCAGGGAGAGTCAAATAGGGGGAGGCCTTCAGAGTGGTGTAGATAGATCCAAAGGGTGGTTACCGCAGCAGCACGCGAGGCAGCTTCTCCACCTGCGGTAATGGCCTGGGCCCAAGCCACGAAGTGTAACACCGGCAGCGGCCCCGCCGATAATCAGAGGTGGCGCCCAGGGCCTGCAGACGCTGGGGCCCCCACTGGGAGCATAGGGGAGGCAGTGTGCAATGAGGCCAGGCCAAGGGTCCGGGACCGCGGGCTGTCTTCAGCTCCACCCTCTCGGCATCTGAGCCTAGGTCTGACACAACCCCCGGGCTCTGGGCTGTAGCCATGGCTGGGGAGGTAAGCAAAGGGCAAGCAGAATTTCTGCCAACGGTGGAGGCCTGGGCCCAAACCGACCCGTGCCCCCACCCGTAGGCGCAACTCTGGCAGCAGCTATGCCGATAGTCGTCGTTGGCGCACTGGTACCTGCGGGCCTGGGGCCTCAACTGGAAGCACGAGGGAGGCAGCAAGCAGGGGAGCCAGACCCAGAGCAGGGGCGATGCGTGTTCACAGCTACTCCACTCCCCACGGCCGAGCCGATGGCCAACACTCTCGCTCGCCAGCCGGGCCCACTACGATGTTAGGAGCAGGCCGGTCGGCACACCGCAGTCACACCACCGGTCTCTGCAAATGGGTGTTCGGATGCCTCCACGGGCTCGCCACTGGGCAAGTGAAAACTGTCCAAGAGCACCAGCCAGCACACCTCTATGTCGCTGGAAGCTCCAGCTGTCGCGGCCGCTGTCAGCCCGCCTCCATGCGGGTGTAGGCTGCAGCTGGGTATTCCGTCAAAAAGCCCGCTCCTGGGAGGGCAAACTGCACGGGGGTGGGATGTGCCAGCAGGGGACGTCAGTGGGAAGCAGATAAGGCGGGTCAAGGATTCAGATGGCTGCATTGGGCCAGGATATTTATCGGATAACAGGGAAGGTGCTTGGAGACTCGTTAGAGTGCGTTCGCCATCTTGGCCCTGCTAGCCACGCGCCTCCTACATTACAACAACATATGGAGTCAAGGCAACAGTGAAACAAGTAGTTCAGAATTTGGAAGTAGATATGAGAAGAATAGAATGAGAGGTAGCTAATGTGACGCAGCAGGTTCGAACACTAACGGAGATCAGAACTAAATACAGAGAGGCTTGTGGTAGATTAAGCTTGAAGGGTGATGACAAACTGGGTCACATACTGGCAAGGTTGTTCTGAAATGAGACAGACCATAAACAGGTGACAGCCCTGAGAAAGCCAGGTGGGTGGATGGTAACCACACAAGATCAAATAAACAGGGTAATGTCCAAATATTACTGAGTATTGCATTAAAAAATGCTCACGCATGCAACCTATGAATTTGGCGGATCCATACAGACAGTGTGGGCTAATAGACTACTCCTGACAAAATCAGAAGAGCTGGACTGCTGTCTTATTGACAAAGAGATCCAACAAGCAATAAAAGAAATGCTCACTGGTAAAACACCAGGAAGTGATGAACTTCCTGCTGGGTACTATGCAACATAGTGCAACATTGGGGAAGAGGTGTGGCGCAGCGGCCAGGGCGACTGACTCTGGAACCCGGGGGCTCACGGTTCGATCCCCGGCAGCAGATCAGCCCAGCACCATGTGACTCTGGGCAATAGCTTGCTTAATCTTCCCGACGGCCCCCAGCAACTTGACACCCTCAGGTAATTGTTCGCGCTTTACAAAATACTGGGCATTTACATTTACATATGACGCCACACTGGTACCCAAATTAAAAACATTATATGCTGTGGCAATTGAGTGAAGGCCGCTCCAACAAACCACCATAGAGGCCATTATTGTTATTCTACCTAAGTTCTATCAGGACCCCCTGCAGTTTACGCCATACCTCCCTTTAACTATGCATAATCTGCACTATAAAATATTGGCTAAAGTCCTTGCCAACAGAATTACCCCTTTTGTGAACAACGTTACTCCAGCCAGACCAAAATAGGTTTATACCTAACAGATATAAGGCCATGAAAGGTAGGTGTTTCTTCCACATCATAGGGGAAAGCTAAAAAATCCACCATACTGATGGTGGTCTACACAGATATAGAGAAGGCCTTTGATTCCCTTAAGTGGGAATATTTGTCCGCAATACTAAAGATTATGGAGTTAGGCAAAGGGATTTTAAAGTGTGGTAAAGTACTCTATAGTCAACAGATGGCCAGAGTTAAAACAGGTAAGATTTTATCGTAAATCTGGTAAAACGGAAGGGCACAAGACAGGGGAAACCCATCTCCCCACCTATGGTCACCTTGGCCACTGAGATGCCGAAGACAACGTGCAGGCATAAGGGTAAAAGCTGAAGCATCAAAACGGGCACAAACATACATACAAATGTGTTGTATGTGGATGATATATTATATCCTGGCAGCACGCTCAGAGACATTAATCAAGTTATAAGCAAGATAAAAGAATCTGGGAAAATATCTGCGCTGAAGGTGAATAATACCAAATCATGCTTCCCCCCATACACCAACTACAAGAATGTCGGCAGGAAGGACAAACCATAACACCTTCAGTATGGGAATGAGTTACATTTCAATACCTAGGTGTACAAATTTATCATACTGACATACATATAGTAGCGTAAAGCAAAACAAAGACATTGGACAGAATCCATGAATCCTCTGAGTTCGCCAACATTTGCGGTGAACATTTCTAACGAGGTTCATGCAAAGAAAGCAACTGGATGTTCAAGATTTGTTTTTGCAGGGACCCTTGGCAGAATGTCGACGTCGGATCAAACGACATTAAAGATGACAGATGTTAAAGTTGCCCAGCAGACAAGATGGGTGCCTTCCTTTTCTCAGTGCAGATGTATATGGACACGAACAGCTGAAAAATGTACGAAAGAAAATCCTGACAAACGTTTGTGACTCTGAATTTCCTTAACTGTTGTTAATGTACATAATGTAATGCAGCACGAGCCTCAGCGTCATATATCTGAGTGCTCTCTGGTTACCACCACATAGCTCAAAAAGCTATCTTTTCAGCGTACGTGTGAAAGTGGCACTTCTTAAGTTGGCAAGCAGACATTATTCTCATAGTTTTGCTGAAAGAAGATAAAAATGTTATATAAGTATATGAAAAAGGATATACCACATTTGGGAAGCCATCAGTGGTAAGCTGTTTAAGGTCGGTGAAAGCACTGCAAGGCTCAAAGTGAAATACCAACTATTCATAATGTCCGGATTGTGCCCTGAAGGTCATATTCCACCTGGTAACTTGCAATAGTCATCCACGATTTTAGGCTTCAATGAGATCCATGTTATTACAGATATTTGATCCAAGAGCAGTGGTTCAAGGGAAGGGCTAGTGATTTTTAACACGCTTGTTATTGCAAAACTCAATACTGGGACTAAGCCGGCATCATTCTTCTTCTTGAAGAATAAAGGCACTCTTCAGCAGATAGAAATTGTTGTATGAATGTTCCTCTCTCGTGGTTGTTGGCATACTGCTGCAAAAATCCTTTTCCGTTCTTGTCAATGATGCAATAACCTGAGGTAGTCATTACTTCTGGTTCTAGATAAATGGGGAAGTCTCAGAACTGACGGGGCGGCAATGTCTCTGCCTCATTTTTTTGTAAGACATCAAGGTGTCTGTTATACAGGTAACATACGTGAAACAGACAACTAACTACCTGGAGTTATGCCCTGTGCCTAAAAATTGTCGTTAACTTCAGCAAAGGCACTCTATGGATGACATTTTGTAGCAGAAAGAGGATTATAATGGTCATTTGAAGGAGATACAGTCAACAAGGACTTTAAGTTAGACTTACCAAGGAAAACCTAAAATAAATAAAAACTGAAGGGATCCATTAGGTCAAACACAGTATTCATTTTATGGTCACTGTCCAACATAATAAGTTCAAGAGTCAGAAGTATGGTGGGTTGCTGATGTAAAGATGTTTAATTGCCAGAGCTCCTCTCTTAAGTATTTTCTTCCCTAATAAGCCATACATTCTCATTCGATAAAATTCTCTGTCTGGCAGCTGTTTTTGGATTCAGAGAAAATAAACCCTCTGAAACTGCTTGGAAGTTCCTTGTGTTCACGTAGTCTATGAATCATGGGTACTCACAAACTTTCTCTCGGGGGCCAAATTTACGGTGTGGTTTGTGGCCGAGGGCCGCACCGGTGGGGGCGAAGTTGGTGGGGGAGGGGGGCGGGGCTAGAGCAAAAGAAAAACTATGACCATGAGGTTGAACACAGGCCCCTGCAGCGGACGCCTTCGTCCACTGAGCCACCAGACCCGGCATACACACATCTCTCTCTCTATCTCTCTCTCTCTCTCTCTCTCTGTCTCCCTCCCTCTCTCTCTCTCTCTCTCTCTCTGTCTCTCTCTCCCTGTCTCCCTCCCTCTGTCTCCCTCCCTCTGTCTCGGTCTGTCTCCCTCCCTCTGTCTCCCTCCCTCCCTCTGTCTGTCTCCCTCCCTCTCGGTCTGTCTCCCTCCCTCTGTCTCCCTCCCTCCCTCTGTCTCCCTCCCTCTGTCTCCCTCTGTCTGTCTCCCTCCCTCTGTCTGTCTCCCTCCCTCTGTCTCCCTCTATCTGTCTCCCTCCCTCCGTCTGTCTCCCTCTATCTGTCTCCCTCTATCTGTCTCCCTCCCTCCCTCTGTCTCCCTCTATCTGTCTCCCTCCCTCTGTCTGTCTCCCCCTGTCTGTCTCCCTCCCTCTGTCGGTCTGTCTCCCTCTGTCTGTTGCCCTCTGTCTCCCTCTCCTTCCCTCTCCCTCCCTCTCCCTCTGTCTCCCTCCCCCTCTGTCTCCCTCCCCCTCTGTCTCCCTCCCCCTCTATCTCCCTCCCCCTCTATCTCCCTCCCTCTGTCTCCCTCCCTCTGTCTCTGTCTCCTTCTCTCTCTCTCTCTGTCTCTCTCCCTCCCGCTGTCTGTCTGTCTCCCTCCCTCTGTCTCCCTCTCTCTTTCCCTCTGTCTCTCTCCCTCTGTCTCCCTCCCTCCCTCTGTCTCCCTCTCTCTGTCTCCCTCTCTCTCTGTCTCTCTCTGTCTCCCTCTCCCTCGGTCTCCCTCTCCCTCTGTCTGTCGCCCTCCTCCCTCTGTCAGTCTCCCTCTGTCTATCTCCCTCCTTCTGTCGGCCTCCCTCCCTCTGTCTGTTGCCTTGTCTCCCTCTGTTTCCCTCCCTCTGTCTCCCTCCCTCTGTCTCCCTCCCTCTGTCTCCCTCCCTCTGTCTCCCTCTCTCTCTCCCTCTGTCTCCGTCTGTCTCCCTCTCTCTGTCTCCCTCCCTCTGTCTGTCTCCCTCTGTCTGTCTCCCTCTGTCTCCCTCCCTCTGTCTGTCTCCCTCTGTCTGTCGCCCTCTGTCTGTCGCCCTCTGTCTGTTGCCCTCTGTCTCCCTGTCTTCCTCCCTCTGTCTCCCTCCCTCTGTCTCCCTCTCTCTCTGTCTCTCTCTGTCTCTGTCTCTCTCTGTCTCTCTCTGTCTCCCTCTGTCTCCCTCTCCCTCTGTCTCCCTCTCCCTCTGTCTCCCTCTCCCTCTGTCTGTCGCCCTCCTCCCTCTGTCAGTCTCCCTCTATCTGTCTCCCTCCCTCTGTCTGTTGCCCTGTCTCCCTCTGTTTCCCTCCCTCTGTTTCCCTCCCTCTGTTTCCCTCCGTCTCCCTCCCTCTGTCTCCCTCCCTCTCCATCTGTCTCCCTCCCTCTCTCTCCCTCTGTCTCTCTCCCTCTGTCTCTCTCTGTCTCCCTCTCTCTCTGTCTCTCTCCCTCTGTCTCTCTCCCTCTGTCTCCCTCTCTCTCGGTCTCCCTCCCTCTGTCTCCCTCCCTCTGTCTCCCTCCCTCTGTCTCCCTCCCTCTGTCTCCCTCCCTCTGTCTCCCTCCCTCTATCTCCCTCTGTCTCCCTCTCTCTGTCTCCCTCTCTCTATCTCCCTCTCTCTCTGTCCCTCTCTCCCTCCCTCCCTGTCTCCCTCCCTCTGTCTCCCTCCCTCTGTCTCCCTCCCTCTCCCTCTGTCTGTCTCCCTCTCTGTCTCCCTCTCTCGGTCTGTCTCCCTCTGTCTGTCTCCCTCTTTCTGTCTCCCTCTCTCTGTCTCCCTCTCTCTGTCTCCCTCTTTCTGTCTCCCTCCCTCTGTCTCCCTCCCTCTGTCTCCCTCCCTCTGTCTCCCTCTGTCTGTCTCCCTCTGTCTGTCTCCCTCTCCCTCCGTCTGTCTCCCTCCCTCTGTCTCCCTCTGCCTGCCTCCCTCCCTCTGTCTCCCTCTCTGTCTCCCTCTGTCTCCCCCTCTCTCCCCCTCTCTGTCTCCCTCCCTCTGTCTCCCTCTCTCTGTCACCCTGGCTCACCTCACCCCGCGTGTGTGTCAGCCCGGGCTGAGACAGCTTCCCGGGAACACACACAGCCGCACCCGAGTACTTCACAGGTCTTTAAAAGACCATTCACTTGTTAATGAGGCTGTGTTGTATTTCACCTCTTCTTAGCGCCCCTGCATCTCCACTCAGAGTGGAGATGCAGGGGCGCTAAGAAGAGGTGAAAACAAAGCCTCATTAACAAGTGAATGGTCTTTTAAAGAATCGCCCGGTCCCCATAGATCAGAGTCTCTCAGAGTCTGCGCTGCTGCAACCGGCGGTGTTTGCTGACACTAAACAAAAAAGGAAAAAAACACAGGTACGATGTCTGCAAGGTCCGCGGGCGGCCCGCGGGCCGTACTATGAGTACCCGTGCTATGAATGATTCGTAGGCTGACATCAATTATTAGAGAATGGAAGTACAGTTAAAGTTGTTTTCAGGCCTGACCTACAAAGGGCTGTTTGAGGGTACAGTTAAGACAATTATTTACAAACTTTTGGACCTGCCTCTTTTTCCCAAGGACATCACAGAAGTCTTTATGGCTTGGGTCACCAATCCTTCAAGAGGAGGGTTGCTGCTGGAGAACTGAATGGAGCTGCCATATCAGGAACAGCTGAAGCCACCATGTGTGGGGGAGAAGGCCCGCAAGACATGTGGTAGCAGAACACAGAGCAGCCTGTGTTCTATCAGGATGAAGAATAAAAGAGAGGAGTCCTATGACCTTTTATATCCCAGAAAGGAGCCCTTTGCGTGCTGCGCAGAGTGTGGTAGGAGCAAGAGGTTTACCGCAATATTGAATGGGAGTCGACTACCACAGTCCTTTCACCCCAAATGTAAAATAATTGTACTAGATCCTTAACGGACACAACATGGAGGATTTAGCAGAATGTAGCTGAAGGACTAGAAGTATGAAATGTAGCAAGAAAGAAAAAAGTACAAAATACTTACCTTTGGTAACACTCTTCATGGTGGATTCTTTACTCTTGCAATAATCACAGGTGCCAGACTGGATCCAGATTTTCAAAGTAATTGCTCCTGCGTGTCGCTAGGTGACGCTGTTGGACTCCGTGACACCTTCGTGCCACCCTGGCAGTGATGGTGCCGAACCACATATAGGTGCCATCGTGCAAGCTGATGTCAGTTTTGTCTTTACACTCCTCCGCACCCCAGTGCTTAATTTGTGCTGGTGGTTTCTGGGGCTCTACACCGGCACTTAATTGTCAGCACCGGCTCTAGTGACAGTCCACCACATGGTGGAGCTGTCTTTTTATTTTGAGATGAGCACATCAACCGTTTTTATTAAGTCAATATACATTGAAAATTAATAATACCAGCCTCTTATGCCATTATTATAGCTTTGCGTGGCCTGAAATAATCTGAATTGTTACACTTGTAGGAGTGTGTTAGGTGTTATGTTGGTACTGTCCTCGGCAGCACTGGCGGAGTATGGGTGGTGCAAGCTGCAGTGACATTCCAAGAAGGGCCCTGGAACTTAATTTTTTACAAATTAAGCACTGCCGCACCCTCAGACACAGATCAATCATGACAAATTGGAGGGTACAGTGTGCCAAAACTAACTATGGACCTTTCTAATACAAACAGGAATTCGCTCCACAAAATGGGGAGGTGGAAGGTGGGCGTGCAATCTGCTGTATCCACCAGAAACTGTGGTACCAAAAGTAGGCAGCTTGTTCTGATGGATACCTCTAACTGTAGATAGTTTACTTTTAGAACAGATACCCAAAGAATACCTGCTAAAAGAAAGGTGGACTCACCAAAATGTCCTGCAGCACCAAGCACAGTGGCCCTCCCTGCACACTTAACTGTACAGGCAGTAGTGTAAGGGTAATGTATGCATGGATGGCCAACATTGCAGCACGCAGACTGATTTCAATAAGAAACACTATCTTGATAATGAGGAGTTGCAGAAAGCATCTGTGCATGGGCTCGACCGGCGTGCACATCACAAACGGGAGGACCAAGTTAAAGTTCCATTACGGGATAATGTAGAGCTTTGGTGAAAACTTGTGGGAAAAATCTTACAAATCACATGATGACGTGATGACGTGATTTAAAAAAAGGGAAGGTTGGTCAGGCCAACATAGAAAGTCAAAGGTTTCAACAAAGATAACCTTTCGCCGTGACAACCGCAACACCTTGCTGGGCCAGAGACAAAACAAACAACAAAACATCTGGCAACTTGGCCAGCAAGGGGTCAAGATGATGGTTTCTACAGCATGTTCAAACAAATAAGAAAGGTATATCCGAAGTACATCAGCCCTCTCGTGTTTTTTGTGTGCCCCTCACGGTCAACTGGCTCTCTTCAGGATCATGAAGGATCCCTATAGAGTAGGCTCTCTTGTAGACCTGCACCCTTACACACTTATGCATTCATTTTGAATGTATCATTCACAAACATATACAAACCAATACTTTGGTTTACTGCGCTCGGGTAATTCCCAACGCCTGTTACCTGCAAAAAGCACGGAACAACATAAGCATATCTTTACTCAAAATCAGTGACTGATTTGGTCGCCGTTTACCACCGCGCACTCTATTTCTTTTGTTCTAGGTCCGTAGTCTGGCAATTCTGAGTTCATACGTCTTGGTCTGCTATGCCACCGTTTCGCTATGTTAACTTTATACTTCAGTACATGTCATACCACAGAAACTCACATTCAAAGTTGTGTATGTTCTCTTACAATTTCGATGTGGTATGTGTTATGTGCTTAAGCAAGTGAAGCACTCACACCACACCAAACGTCATACAAAAGGGGGGCTGGAGTAGTATTATGTGTAATAGTACATCCTCTCGTGTGCCCCAGTCCTCCTGGCAGCGTCTCCTCATAAAATGAAATGGAGTATAATCACGAATATATACATACAGTTAATGGAGTTGTCTATTGCTCCATACGAGAATGCGGCTGTGCGGGCCCCGTCGTCAACTCTGGCTGGGAACATATAAAATAAAAAGCAAACTGTGACATCATGCCTGGTCCTGCGTAGAACCTTGCTAGGGGTTCTATGTGGAATCTCTCTATGTCATGGTTCTGAGGTTGGCAGTTACTTTACTGCTGTCGATGGCTGAGGTGAATAAAACCGGACCTGATCATTACTTGGTGTTCACGAGTTATTTATTAATGTGGAAGACACCACATTAATTTGGCGACGAGCGTGGTACTCACCTCAACATCCAGTGAAGTTTCCTGTAATCTCTTCCATCTTCAAGCAAAGATCTGGTGATTTCGCCTCCTCCAGCGGCTGAATTAATTCCAGTTGAGAAGGTGTTTGTAATACTTCTCCAGCGGCGGTAAGCGGAATTCTCGACAAGTCTATTTGCAGAAAAAAACTGGTGAGGAGGTCCACGGGAGGGGTGTGAGGTGAAACGCATTTGCGTTCCACCTGTATCGTTAATCACAGGCCTGGAATAGTGCTGGAACGCATTTGCGTTAACACTTTTGAAGAATATTCGGCGCGTCTACGTGTGTCGTCACGCACGGGCGCCATCTTGCATCGTTGGGAAGCAAAGAAAGGGAGTTTTTCTGCAGCATCCTGACGTGCGTCGTCACGCACGGAGGCCATTTTGTCGCTTTGGGAAGGATTGCATCCGGTAACATTGTTTTTTGAGATAATAAGCTTCACAGTGTTACGGAGTTTGCGCATTGTTTACCGGCGCAACAATGATTTAAATCTGGATTATCGGTGAATGGAACATCTTTGGTATTTATCAGTATTTAAAGTCACGCAGCACTACGGTGAGTAGCACACCTTCAGTTTTAGTGTGCTTCTACATCGTTTAGCGGCACTTCAGCTTTGTTTATTGACATTGTCGGTGATAGGCACACCTTTGTGTCTTGGCAACCGTCACATTTCTTCTGCCAATTGACTAGTACAGCGGTGATTGGCACACCATTACAAATTTACGTGTAGCAAGTTTTTGTTTATTCATTTTTTGAAGTATACTCTTTGCTTCATTTTGCCTGAGTGCATTTAAAAAAAAAAAAAAACTGTGAGAGGCGACACTCGTTTGGAGTGACTTCATACTAAGAAAGTTTATAATCCAGTATTTTAGGTGTTTGTTTTTGGCACTGTGGAAACAGTTTATTGCTTAAAAATTTTAAAGTGAGTTATGGGTTGGTTCATTTAAAAAAAAAAAAAAGATAAAGAGCTAGAGGAATTCATTACAAGGTAACTCTGGTGTTACTTTGGATCTTCTTATAAGAAGATTTATATTAATGATAGTTGGTTACAGTGTGTAAAAGTGCATTACATTGCTAGTTTTGATACTGAAACATGATGCAAAATGTAACCCAGCCACCATTTTTCTTGACAAGCCCAGGAGAACCAACAATAAAGTGGCAAAAGTGGAAGAAGATCTTCGTGAATTATGCGAGAGTTTGTGGGACAAACTTAAGTGCAGAACGAAAACATTCTTTACTGTTACACTGTCTAGGGGGAGAGGGACAGAAGGTTCTTGAGCATTTGCCAGAACTCAGTACTGCTGACCAGAGAACATTAAATGAGTATGAGATTTGTATACTACAGTTGGATCGGCACTATCTCCCTCGACTAAGCACAATAATGGAGAGATATCATTTTGGGTTACATGAGCAAAAGAAAGATGAGTCTATTGAGGAGTTTGTCTCAGCTTTAAGAAAGCTTTCTTCTACATGTAAGTTTGGTGGTGCTGTGGAGGAAAGGATTAGGGATCAGTTTGTTTTGAAATGTGCTCATGACAAAATTAGAGAAGAATTGTGGTTAAAAGACGAGCCCCCCTTGGATGAAGTTCTGGCAATTGCCAAACGTGTGGAACACATGATGAAATGTGTAGAAGAGTTGAGTACTGTAAAAAACAAATCAAATGCCTTGAGCACCAATGTTGAAGAAAGTGTATGTCTGGTTAAAAGTAAAACACCTGTTGACTGTGACAGGGACAAATCTTCTCGTGTTGCTGAAGGTATCTCTTCACTGGACAACAGACCAATTTGTTTTAAATGTGGCAGAACAGGCCATCGAGCCAATGCTTCGTTCTGTCCTGCTCTGCTTGTCAATTACAGTGCCTGTGGTAGGAAGGGTCACTTTGCCAAATGTTGTAATAGCAAGGTAAAAAGGAGGGAACATCCTCAAGTTAAAGATCAACCACAGGTAAAAGAAATAATGTATCAAGTTGATGAGCAAAATGCAAAACATCCTTCTCATATGGTCTCTATTGAAGGTGTTCAGCTTGAGTTTAAGTTTGATTCTTGCTCACATCTCACCATGATAAGCAAGGATATTTTTGAACAACATTTTAGGGACAAGGTCACTCTCTTGAAAAATGATGTATCTCACGTTGGTTATAGCGGTTTACCCATAAAAATGCTAGGTTACTTCTTAGCTTGTATCGAACTGAGTGGACGTATGACTGATGGTAAAATATATGTGGCAAAGCGAGGGGATGCACTTTTAGGGTGGCCTCATCAACGTTTGCTTGGTGTTCTTCTTAATCCTAATGCAGTGTCACAAGTCCAAGTTCAGGTGGTGGATGATTCTATTACCATTTTGGCTGAACGTTTTGCAGATGTTTTGAAGAGAAACTAGGATGTCTGAAGGGGTACAAACATCACATAAAATTGAGAGAAGGTGCTGTACCTGTTGTGGCAAAAGTTAGGAGAGTTCCTTTGAATGAACAAACAGGTGTTCAGAAAGAGATTGGGCGTTTGGTCGATATGGGAGTCATTGAACCTGTTGAAGCAACAGAGTGGTTGGCTCCCATAGTTATTGCTAAGAAGGCCAGTGGCGAGTTACGCCTCTGCATTGACTTACGCTCGCTCAACAAAGAGGTAGTTGTGGTAGGTTTCCCTTGCCCAACATCGACGAGCTGGTTGGCACCTTGGTGGGTGCTAAGTACTTCACCACCCTAGATCTTGCGTCAGCATATCATCAAGTGGAGTTAGACAAACCTTCTCAGGATTTGACAGCCTTTGTGACACCTATGGGAACCTTTAAATTCCGTAGGATGCCATTTGGGCTTGTCTCCGCTGCGTCTGTTTTTCAACAGATAATGTCTTACGTACTCAAGGGTCTTTCAGGGGTGAGGTGCTATCAAGATGATTTGTTGATTTTCGGAAGTACCAAGGCAGAGCATTACTCTAGGGTATGTGCAGTTTTTGAACGTCTGAGAAAGGCAGGATTGAGTCTCAAAAAAGAAAAATGCAAGTTTGCTGTGGAGGAAGTAAATTATTTAGGACATTGCATCTCTGGGCAGGGTGTTTTTCCGAAGAAAGAACTGGTTGAATCAATTGTAAAGATTAGTGAGCCTACCAACAAGGAGGAGTTGTTTTCTTTTCTAGGCATGGTAGAGTTTTACTGTAAGTTCATACCAGGGTATGCTGACAAGACACAAAGTCTTAGGAGGCTTATGGGTAAGAGTGTGGTTTTTGATTGGAGAACTGAGTGTGCCAAAGAGTTTGTTGCTATTAAGGAGGAATTAACAAAAGCGCCTTCTTTGCAAGCTTTTGTGCCAGGTGATGAGACTCACATTTTGACTGATGCAAGTGCAAAGGGTTTGGGAGTGGTTTTGCTTCAAAAGAACCGTGGTGTTGAACGTTTGATTGCTTGTGCGTCTAGGTGTTTGAGAGGCTCGGAACTTAACTATTCGGTAATAGAGAAGGAGGCATTAGCAAATTTTTGGGCACTAAGGAAATTCAGAAATTTGATTTGGGGTACTAAGGTGAAGGTTCTGTCGGACCATAAACCCCTGAAAAAGTATTTTCGAAGAAAGGATTAGATTCAATTTCTTCAAGAATAAAGAAGTGGATAATTTCACTTCAGGAGTTTGATTTTGATGTGGACTATATTCCAGGAATTATCAACAGATCTGCTGATTGTCTATCTAGGTTGGTTGATGTCAAGGCTAATGATATGGATGAGGTGAGTCTAGTGGATGACGTGGTTAATGTTTGTGAAGTCACGTTGGGTGCAGTGGATGAGTCAGAGTGGAAAACAGAAATTAGGAATGATCAAGAAATTACAAAAGTTATGGAGTTGCTTTTGTTAGGTAAAAACAAGCATCTGGAGAAGCCATGGTCTTTGGTTTGTGAGGAATTGTCGTTGGTGGATGGTGTTCTTGCTAGAGGTACCAAACTTGTTCCGCCGTTGGGTGTGCGTAAGAAGCTTCTATGTCTTGCACACTCTGGTCACCTTGGCATAGTGAAGACGAAAGAGTATTTGAGATTGCAATTCTGGTGGCCAGGGATGGATAAGGAGATTGAGAGGATGGTGCGTGATTGCATGGAGTGTTGTTCTAGTGACAAAATACTGAAAACAAAGCAGATGCCCATGGTCTGCAGGAAGTTACCTAAACATCCCTGGGATGAGATAGCCATTGACATTGTTGGACCTTTGCATGGTGTGTGTGATATCCCTTATTTGATTGTTGTTCTGGATTTGTATTCCAGATGGATTGAAGTAAGTTCTGTCAGGGATATCTCGTCAGCTAATGTCATAAAGTTCTTGGAGGAAGTATTCAAGAGGGAAAGCTTCCCTAATAGCATTCTCTCTGATAATGGACCTCAGTTTTGTTCCTCTGAATTCCAGTCTTACTTGAAAGATTGTGGCATTAGTCATAAACGAAGTTCTGTTTACCATCCAGAAACTAATGGAGCTGTGGAAAGGGTTAACAACACTCTCAAAGAGAGCATACAGCTGGCCAGAGCAAGTAATTTGAACTGGAAAGTTGTTCTGCAAGACAGAATTACTGCTTATCGCATGTCTCCTCACACGTCCACTGGAAGAACTCCCTTTGAGTTATTCAAGAGGAGGGCCCCGAACTCTAAGCTATGTCCAGGGTGGATGAGTCTTAACAAGGGGTTGAAAGACAATCAGATTGGTGATTGGAGACAGAGAGAGTATGATAAGCAGTTGTCAAGGAAAATGTACTTTGATGATAAAAAATGTGTTCAAACCAGTGATGTGAATGTGGGTGACCATGTAAAAATTAGCAAAACCAAAGGGGATGATGGACGGAGTGTTGAACATTGCAAGCACTCACACCCAGTCAACTGATCTGGGTTTAATCCATCATCATTCTTTAGCTCACTCCACCACCCCAGTTCAGACATGGCCATATGCAAATCAGTCTGACCCTGTGCCTCATGGGAACAGTCCAGCCCGAACTGCCAAGCCATGTCTTCCCTGGACCAGAAACAAGCATCATGGGAACGTTTCTGGCTTACAGCAGTCATCAGCCAGGCTATCTTGAATCCAGTGGCAAAGTGAGCAAGGGACCCACGTCTGGGCATACCCTGCCAATTTAGGGCGAACATAGCAAAACCAAAGGGGATGATGGACGGAGTGTTGAACATTGCAAGCACTCACCCCCAGTCAACTGATCTGGGTTTAATCCATCATCATTCTTTAGCTCACTCCGCCACCCCAGTTCAGACATGGCCATATGCAAATCAGTCTGACCCTGTGCCTCATGGGAACAGTCCAGCCCGAACTGCCAAGCCATGTCTTCCCTGGACCGGAAACAAGCATCCTGGGACCGGTTTCTGGCTTACAGCCGTCATCAGCCAGGCTATCTTGAATCCAGTGGCAAAGTGAGCAAGGGACCCACGTCTGGGCATAGCCTGCCAACTTAGGGCGAACATAGCAAAACCAAAGGGGATGATGGACGGAGTGTTGAACATTGCAAGCACTCACCCCCAGTCAACTGATCTGGGTTTAATCCATCATCATTCTTTAGCTCACTCCGCCACCCCAGTTCAGACATGGCCATATGCAAATCAGTCTGACCCTGTGCCTCATGGGAACAGTCCAGCCCGAACTGCCAAGCCATGTCTTCCCTGGACCGGAAACAAGCATCCTGGGACCGGTTTCTGGCTTACAGCCGTCATCAGCCAGGCTATCTTGAATCCAGTGGCAAAGTGAGCAAGGGACCCACGTCTGGGCATACCCTGCCAACTTAGGGCGAACATAGCAAAACCAAAGGGGATGATGGACGGAGTGTTGAACATTGCAAGCACTCACCCCCAGTCAAATGATCTGGGTTTAATCCATCATCATTCTTTAGCTCACTCCGCCACCCCAGTTCAGACATGGCCATATGCAAATCAGTCTGACCCTGTGCCTCATGGGAACAGTCCAGCCCGAACTGCCAAGCCATGTCTTCCCTGGACCGGAAACAAGCATCCTGGGACCGGTTTCTGGCTTACAGCCATCATCAGCCAGGCTATCTTGAATCCAGTGGCAAAGTGAGCAAGGGACCCACGTCTGGGCATACCCTGCCAACTTAGGGCGAACATAGCAAAACCAAAGGGGATGATGGACGGAGTGTTGAACATTGCAAGCACTCACCCCCAGTCAACTGATCTGGGTTTAATCCATCATCATTCTTTAGCTCACTCCGCCACCCCAGTTCAGACATGGCCATATGCAAATCAGTCTGACCCTGTGCCTCATGGGAACAGTCCAGCCCGAACTGCCAAGCCATGTCTTCCCTGGACCGGAAACAAGCATCCTGGGACCGGTTTCTGGCTTACAGCCGTCATCAGCCAGGCTATCTTGAATCCAGTGGCAAAGTGAGCAAGGGACCCACGTCTGGGCATACCCTGCCAACTTAGGGCGAACATAGCAAAACCAAAGGGATGATGGACGGAGTGTTGAACATTGCAAGCACTCACCCCCAGTCAACTGATCTGGGTTTAATCCATCATCATTCTTTAGCTCACTCCGCCACCCCAGTTCAGACATGGCCATATGCAAATCAGTCTGACCCTGTGCCTCATGGGAACAGTCCAGCCCGAACTGCCAAGCCATGTCTTCCCTGGACCGGAAACAAGCATCCTGGGACCGGTTTCTGGCTTACAGACGTCATCAGCCAGGCTATCTTGAATCCAGTGGCAAAGTGAGCAAGGGACCCACGTCTGGGCATACCCTGCCAACTTAGGGCGAACATAGCAAAACCAAAGGGGATGATGGACGGAGTGTTGAACATTGCAAGCACTCACCCCCAGTCAACTGATCTGGGTTTAATCCATCATCATTCTTTAGCTCACTCCGCCACCCCAGTTCAGACATGGCCATATGCAAATCAGTCTGACCCTGTGCCTCATGGGAACAGTCCAGCCCGAACTGCCAAGCCATGTCTTCCCTGGACCGGAAACAAGCATTCTGGGACCGGTTTCTGGCTTACAGCCATCATCAGCCAGGCTATCTTGAATCCAGTGGCAAAGTGAGCAAGGGACCCACGTCTGGGCATACCCTGCCAACTTAGGGCGAAAAAACGATGGATTTAGGCCCAGATCTCTGTACTGGGGTGAATGTATGACATTGTTCTGCATTCTGTCCATCAATTGTTGTTTTTGCATTTGTCACCCCGAGTGGGACGGGTATGCCCAGACGTGGGTCCCGTGCTCTCCATGCAGCTGGAGTCAAGCTATCCTGGCTGAAGAGGGGTGAAACCCCGAAACCGGTCCTAGGATGCTTATTTCCAGTCCAGGGAGGACCTGGCCTGGCAGTTCGGGCTGGACTGTTCCATAGGGCACAGGGTCAAGACTGATTTGCATATGGCGGGGTTCAAACTGGAATTGCATGGTGAGCAAAAAAACGATGGATTTAGGCCCAGATCTCTGTACTGGGGTGAATGTAGGACATTGTTCTGCATTCTGTCCATCAATTGTTGTTTTTGCATTTGTCACCCCGAGTGGGACGGGTATGCCCAGACGTGGGTCCCGTGCTCTCCATGCCGCTGGAGTCAAGCTATCCTGGCTGAAGAGGGGTGAAACCCCGAACCCGGTCCTAGGATGCTTGTTTCCAGTCCAGGGAGGACCTGGCCTGGCAGTTCGGGCTGGACTGTTCCCATAGGGCACAGGGTCAAGACTGATTTGCATATGGCTGGGTTCAAACTGGAATTGCATGGTGAGCAAAAAAACGATGGATTTAGGCCCAGATTTTTGTACTGGGGTGAATGTATGACATTGTTCTGCATTCTGTCCATCAATTGTTGTTTTTGCATTTGTCACCCCGAGTGGGACGGGTATGCCCAGACGTGGGTCCCCTGCTCTCCATGCCACTGGAGTCAAGCTATCCTGGCTGAAGAGGGGTGAAACCCCGAAACCGGTCCTAGGATGCTTGTTTCCAGTCCAGGGAGGACCTGGCCTGGCAGTTCGGGCTGGACTGTTCCCATAGGGCACAGGGTCAAGACTGATTTGCATATGGCTGGGTTCAAACTGGAATTGCATGGTGAGCAAAAAAACGATGGATTTAGGCCCAGATCTCTGTACTGGGGTGAATGTATGACATTGTTCTGCATTCTGTCCATCAATTGTTGTTTTTGCATGTAAAAATTAGGGCACCTGTTGGGTGTCAACCCTGGTCAAAGTTTTCTAAAGTAAGAAGAGTTGTCAAGATTTTCAAAAATGCGGTGAAGACTGAAGATGGAAGGATTTGGAACAAGAGCTGTGTAGTCTTGGTTAATTTCAATAATAAACCAGCTGTTAGTCAATAAGGTTGTCCTTATTCTGATTCCTCAATAACTAATGCTGATTCCTCTCCGACACGGTCTCGTTCTTTCTCAGCTAATGTCAGACAGAGGAGTCAGAGAGTGTGCAAATTACTATTGTATATGAAGGACTATGTCTGCTGAGTTTTTCTTATCAGTTTTGTTCACTTCCTCTTATGAAGTGTTATTTATTGCTTGCAATTTTCTAATCACTTGTTTTCTTTCTTTTTTATTTTGTTAAGCTTTCTTTTGGTGGTAAAGAAGGAAGATGTGTGACATCATGCCTGGTTCTGCGTATAACCTTGCTAGGGGTTCTATTTGGAATCTCTCTATGTCATGGTTCTGAAGTTGGCAGTTACTTTACTGCTGTCGATGGCTGAGGTGAATAAAACCGGACCTGATCATTACTTGGTGTTCACGAGTTATTTATTAATGTGGAAGACACCACACAAACCAACTCGCTAAAACTAGTGCCTTGAATAGGTTTAGCGCCCCAGTTCCTTTTTACTCACTACTCCATTGGGGTGGACCAATTCCTTCACCTAGGTCGTCCCTGTACCTCCTGCGTCGGTGTATAGTTCTCTAAGAGTGAGCATTTTTAACCTATGCCATATTAACCAGGGGAAAGTTAGGACATAGTCACATGATGTGGAGGGTTTATGAAAAATTTATTTTCTGAGTCTTTGTGTGTCAGTATTATTTTTGTGTTTAGTCAAGGTTCGTGGAAAACATAATTCCTGAGTCTCTATGTGTTAGTGTTTCTTCCGTGTCCTGTCATCCTGCTCAACAGGAAGTACAATTGTAGGCAAGTCATGGTCACCTGACCAGGAAGGTTTATGGGAATTGCAGTTCACTAGATATTGTTCATTCTCAGAGTATCAGGAAATTGATGAAAAATAGTCATTATGATTGTGGAAACCTAATCAATTGCCCATAACGTTTTCATTGCGTTGTCATGTAAAATACTCAGACTGAGTCCAGTTTATATTTTTTATGGCAAGTACAGAATATGGGGGATTGTGGGAAATCTAGAGTTTTCTACTGTACATCAATAATGCACCTCAACAATGGTTTAGGGGGGTGCACGATGGGAGAAGTCCAAGAAGCCTCAGAACTATCCTCACCAATTCCCATGATAGAGCCCGAAACATTTGGATCGTATCCTAAATGTCCTGGACTTGCTGCACAGGTGGAAAGGCCTTGAACACCATCATAACTAGAATGGCCTCTAGGAATGGAATCGTCTGGACAGCAGTCAGTTGGGTCTATCGTTTGCTGATGGAGAACCCCCTGGGATGACCCAGAGGTCACCATTGGCCGAAGTGGTCCACAATTAACTGTAGGGAGCCCACCTTGAGCAGCTAGTTGTCGAGGTACAGGAATACATGTATCCCCAGCCTGCAAAGATGGACAGCAACCACCACCATCACCTTTGGAAACACCAAGGGGTGGAGGTGAGGATAAAGGGCAGGACAGCAAATTGGAAATGTTCCAATCTCCCTGTGAATCGCTGGTAGCAACTGTGGGTCTACAGGACAGGCACAGGAAAGTCTGTGTCCCATAAGTCCAAGGACACCATCCAGTCATCCAGGCAGAAAGAACCTGAGTCAGTATGAGCATTTTCAATTTGTCCTTCCATTCAATCAGTGGATATTCTGAGCCCTCCATCATTCTTGTGTAAAGGAGACAAGGGAGACCGTACTCACAAGCAACCAGGGTATTTATTATATAAACAGAAACAGTGGTTCCTGTGGATAATATAATTGATAATAATGAAAATAAGCACAATCGCAGTGAAAGAAAGGGTTAGATGGATGTCCAAAGGAGAAAAAACCATATACCACTCAATGTTTGGTAATAACAGTTATTTATATATATAACAATGAAGATTATACTCAAAGAAAAGTGCAGAGTGTCCCCAGTGAACATGGAACCTACACAAAAAGTGACATATTGTGACAAACAATTGGTTTCCAACACTAGTAAAGTCGACCATCAAAAGTAATGTGCAATGAAAACAGCCTCCTTATATAATGATAGGGGATGATGAATGGTTCGCTTTAGGTTTTGTCAACGGCGTTTCAACCTCTTTTACAGTGAGGAGTCTCTTCAGGACCTATTGATGTAGGGACATCTGAGAGGAAGGAATCTCTGTCAGAGTGACATCAGTGCACCACAAGGAAGTGAAAGTGTAGGAAGGGTACTCACATGGGACCCAGCCGGGCACCCAGTGAGGGGAAGGAACTGACAGAGGGGGCAATTGCAGCGATCAGCCAAGCCAGTGTATTAGTGTATAGCAATACTGACTCAAGGGAGACACGACAATCTGTGTAATTCGCGATGGTCTCAGGGTTAAAGCAATTGTTGCGTGATACGGCGATGCAACCACTCGGACCAGCAGGGGGTAAACAGCTATTCAAATTGTGCTCTCGACCAGCAAAAAACACGTCAATCCATGTATCGTCTCCTGGATCGATTGATCTGGATACAGAGACCGTCAACTCGTGCATCTGCTACGCGTAAAGAAAGAAGAACCGCCTGAGTCCACAAGTGGAGGCGGACTCGGGCGGTTCTTCTTTCTTTACGCGTAGCGGATGCACGCGTTGACGGTCTCTGTATCCAGATCAATCGATCTAGATCCATCAAAGGGAATATCTATCATGTATGCCTGGACATCCCCTGAAAATTGTCAGGGACACTTGGACATCTTGAGAAATTTCAGTCACATTATCCAAGCACTACAAAGGTGCACGTCACCGCTTATGTAATCCGTTGTGTCAAGTGCAGCTTTCAAAACATATTTTGCCACATCTTGTCCAACATCAATTGCATGGCCAAAAGTTGATCTAAACTTCTCAGGAATGGCTGGCAAGTTCTCGCTGGCTGTCTCCTAAAGCGCATGTGTGTAGTGGCCGAAGACGCAGATCATGTTCAAGGAATATAGGGTTATACTGACATATTTGAACACTTGTTTATTAAATACATCAATTTGCTTTGATTACCTACCAGCTGGGTGGAAGGAAATGCAATAGAATTTACCTCACTTGTTGACATTTGTATCATACGACCTTCCAGAGTCGGGTGTTGGGTCAAAAAGGCTAGACCACCAGGGGATGTCCTGTGTTGCCTGGTCACAGGTTGACTGACTCACAGTGGCGGCTCCTCCGCTAAGGCGGAGGAGCGTCACCCTACTGCTGTGCAGCAGTAAAATAAAGGAAATATAAACTGATAATAACTCTGGGTTATTATCATTTTATTTTGTCCTGCTGTGGCAGCTTTGCAGGGCGGGGCTGGGCTGGGCTGCTCTGACAACAGGAACAGGGGAGTGGTGAGCACACTTTGTAATTGCGCATGAATGTTTGGCCAGCCGTCTCGGGCCGGTCAAACATTCATGCACACTTTACATGTTCTCCACCCAGGCTGCATTACAGCCTGGGTGGAGAACATGCCCAGGCTCCCATTTCCTGCCTGAGTGCCGAACCGTGGCGCTCAGACCAATCACAACGCTGCATTGACACTAGTTTGTGATTGGCTTAGGAGAGCCTGGATGTGCTTCCTGTTCTGTTCCGGCAGTGTGGAGGGATGAGGAGGAGAGACGCGGTGGTTAGGTACGTTTTTTTCTTATTTTTTTTCTTATTTTCGATACCCTTAACCCCCCCACCCCGGCACCGCTGATCCGTGCCGGCCGCCACTACTGACTCAAGAGACGAGTACAGCTTCGCCAATGTGGCTGTTTGGGTGTCTGTAAGAGCCTCATTGAAAGGCAGTAAGGGTTCCAATGATAACGGTCCTGGTCATAAAAATGTAAGTCACCAGGTTCGATTTAATCTCTAGGGTGACCAGTGTAAGAAGAGGACTTCTGCTGCCCTGCCAACAACAACTGCAAAAGAAGTATTCTCACAGGGTGGCCCTGATGGATACTCCAGCTCAATCTCTGGAGAGGTATGCAGCCCACTTGTATTGGGTAGGCCTAGGTACATTCAGCATCAGAGTAATAAGGGGGGGGAGTAAGTTGTCCATCTCCTCATCATCGTTTTCATGGAGAATGGTTTAAAGCCCTTGAACTATGCCCGAATCAGAGCCCAACAGGGCCTCCAGTTTCCTGCAGTGGCATTGTGGAAGAGGCTGGGGATCACATAGTAGAGTTGTCAGTTGCACGTTGGTGAATTTGTAGCATGACATAGTCTAGGGAAGGCCAAAGTTGTCTCTGGGTCAGAGTCCAGTATTTGACTAGACCCAGCACAGGCACATTGGCGTTTGTTTGTGGGCAGTTGCTAGCAGGGTGGAGGAAGGAGGTCCAGTGGGGTTAGTGGGCACCGGTGAAGGAGCCACGAGCGAAAGTGCAACTGATGGCCATTGCAGCTTTATGGGGTGCAAAGGCCCTTCAGAGGGTGCTGGTAGTGATATAAATTTTACAGCATGCCCTCCTTAAAGGCCTCAATCTGCTGTGGGATGAGGATGACATGGGGAATTGAGGACACCCTGGGACCAGGCTCTGGATTGGTTCAGAGTCAGAATGCACCAGAGGATTTGGGCCCTTGGAGTGTCAACTGCAAGTTTTTTTGCCCAATTTTGAGTGGTGAGTGGTGGACAAATCCAATTTTGCCTTCTTGCACTTATGGTGATTTGCTTTAGATTTCAACTTACCCAATGACGTTCACAGGAGCCATGATTTTGTGGAGGAGCAGACCCGCAGCCTGCAGCGGAAATGGCCTAGGGACTTCAAGAGGAGGAGCAGGATCGCTGCATCGAGTGTGTGTTCAGTGAAGAAAACAAGTTACTTACCTGTAACTTTGGTTCTCCAGTATTGGAAACTTTCATAGATTCCCATACTTGTATCATTCCCCGTCGTCGGAATGGGAGTCCCCGGTATACATAAAATAGCAATAGAAACCATTACCAAAACAGAACCTAGGCCTAGGCCCATTCTTGGTTTGCAACCTATCCACCTCTTTTTGTAAAAGAGACCAAAAAAAAATGAACAACCAATCAGATTAGCCTCACCCCATAGAACCCTCCTGAGAGAAGCTCAGAACCTCAGATTTTCGTAGCCGTTGTGTAACCACACCACTGGAGATGGAAGAGGCTGAGCTTTCCCGGGGGAGGAGGGTGGGTCGCATGGGAATCTATGAAAGTTTCCAATACTGGAGAACCAAAGTTACAGGTAAGTAACTTGTTTTCTTACTCCAGTATTGGAACTTTCATAGATTCCCATGCTTGTATCAGAGTAGCTAGCAGTTGTCAGCACATTTTTGGAACCATGACCATCATAAAACCAAGAACAAAGCAATAGCATATGCACCATAACTACAATATCAATGATCAGAACATACTTAGAAAACCTTAGGAAAAATAAACACATAAGGTTCAAAAATGTGCAAGAGCTGAAAAAACAGTAACATGGAAGGAGGGATGAGAGGGAAAGCTCACCACTTCTGAAAGAGGTTCCTCAGGACTGCCTGGCCGACTGCTGTGTCACTCTGCGTCGCAGAATCCAGGCAGTAATGCCTTGTAAACGTATGGGTACTGCTCCAGGTCGCCGCCCTGCAGATCTCCCGGATAGGAACTCCGGCAAAGAGGGCTGTCGAAGAAGAAATCGCCCTCATGGAATGAGCGCGGACCCGCCCTTCCAGGGGCTTGCCCGCTGCTCTGTGACAATACTGGATAGCGCTGGTAATCCAACGAGCAATCCCCTGCTTGGAAAGGGGAAAACCCTTACGAGGGTCACTAAAGGACACAAATAGTTGAGAAGACTTCCTGAAGTCCTTAGTACGTTGGAGATAGAATTTTAAACACCTCTGAATGTCAAGAGAGTAAAGTGCCTTTTCTGCCGGAGTAGCCGGTTGAGGGAAAAAAGCTTTAAGTATAACCGGTTCATTCAAATGAAAGTCTGAAGGCACTTTCGGTATGAACTTTGGGTTGGTACGCAATATCACTGTACCTTTTTTGAACTGGAGAAAAGGTTCCTGAATGGTGAGAGCCTGCAGTTCACCCACTCGCCTCGCCGAAGTCAAGGCTAGCAGAAGAGCTACCTTCCAGGAGAGGAATTTCAACTCCGCCCGATGAATAGGTTCGAAGGGAGGCTTCATGAGCTGGGCGAGAACCAAGTTAAGATGCCAAAGAGGAGGCGGACTGGAGGGAAAACTCTGAAAAGGCCCTTGAGAAACTGTTTAATTATCCTTGCCGACCAGAGGGACGGCCCTGAAGATGTGCGTCTGAAGCGAGAGATGGCTGCAAGATGCACCTTAATGGAAGAGTGAGCCAGTCCCGATTTTGCCAATGAAAGAATATATGGAAGAACTTCATGCGGTTCCGACTTAAAAGGATGGACACCCTTTTGCTGGCACCAAATGCAGAAACGTTTCCACTTCAACTTGTACGTCTTGTTGGTACTTGGTGCTCTTGCCTGAGAGAGAACCTCTCTACATTCTGTTGAAAGGGTCAAACCAAGAAATTCTCGCTGCTCAGGAGCCATGCCGAGAGCTGCAGAGACTGCGGATCAGGATGCCAGACTTGGCCCTGGGACATTGTCAGCAGCGAAGGAATCGGCTGCAACGGAAGTGGAAGGTCCAGGGAGAGAAGGTGCAGTTCTGTGAACCAAAACTGTCGGGGCCACGCAGGAGCTATCAGAATCATCTTGCAGGGTTCCGCTTTGAGCTTCCTGAGAAGTCTGGGGATCAGAGGAATGGGGGGGAAAGCGTAAACAAATGCGCCTGACCAGGCCATCGAAAGCGCATTCTCCATTGATCCCGGATAGTGAAGCCTGCTTGCGTAAAATCGGCATTTCTTGTTCTCCGGCGTGGCAAAGAGATCTATGGAAGGCCTGCCCCATCTGCGAAAGACCTTCTGTAGCGTGGAGTGGTCCAGTTCCCATTCGTGGCTGACCGACTTCAGTCTGCTCAGCGTGTCCGCTGCCTTGTTGAGAACACCTGGAAGGTGCTCCGCCTGGAGTGATACTTTCTGCTGGATTGCCCATTCCCAGATTGTCTGGGCTTCTTGTGACAACAGTCGAGATCTGGTGCCGCCTTCCTTGTTTATATAATGCATGGCCGTCGTATTGTCTGTACGTATTAGAACGGCAGACTGCTGTATTCGTGGAAGAAAAGCCTGCAAGGCCAGGCGAATCGCTCTGAGCTCCAACAGATTGATATGTAGAAGACGATGCTGCGGTAGCCAACGGCCGCTTACATGAAGGTCTTGCAATACTGCTCCCCAGCCCTCCAGCGAGGCGTCTGTAGTTATTATGTGAGGAGCAGGGGCGATCCTGAAGGAAAGACCCTGAGAAATGTTTTCCTTGCTCGTCCACCATGATGCGGCCTCCCTCATGGCCACGGTAACTGAGACCTTGTTGTCGAAGGATCCGCCGACTTGGCACCACTGCAAGTCCAACTCCTCCTGGAGAAGACGCATCCGCAACCTGCAGTAAGGGATCAGAGGAATGCAGGAGGAAATGGACCCGAGGAGGGACTTGTAGAGGCGAACTGAAAGTGACTGTCTTTTTAACAGCCGAGAGGCCATGGCCATCAGCTTTTCTTGCCTCTCCAGGGTCGGAAAAGCTTTGTTGATGGACGTGTCCAGAATGGCTCCCAGAAATTTGGCTGTTCTGGATGGACAGAGAGATGACTTTTCTCTGCTGAGAGTTAGTCCGAGATTGTCGAACAGGGGTGTGCATGCTATGACTGATTCTTTTGCTGCATGCGTGGTAGGAGCTTTCAGCAACCAGTCGTCCAGGTATGGGAAGACCTGATGCTGTTGTTTTCGAAGAAAAGCTGCTACCGGAGCTAACACCTTTGTAAAGATCCGCGGAGCAGATCGGAGTCCAAAAGGTAGAACCTTGAACTGAAAGTGGCTCTTGGCTACTGTGAAGCGAAGAAACCTCCTGTGAGCTGGATGTATAGGTACGTGAAAATAAGCGTCCTCTAGATCCAATGTGGCCATGTAATCCCCTGAGTTGAGAAGACGAAGGATGTCCTGCAGAGAAACCATCCAAAATGATTGTTTGATGAGATAGGTGTTGAGCTACCTCAGATCTAGAATAGGGCGCCACTTTTCTAAAGTCTTCCGGACCAGGAAGAACCGGGAATAGAAACCCTCTCCCCGCTGAGAGATAGGGACCGGTTCTATTGCTCGTTTGAGGAGCATTTGATGGACTTCCAATCGTAGAGGACGGAGATGTTTTGATACAGTGGCGCGAGGGGGCTTGGAAGGTGGTGCTTGGACAAACTCCAGAGTATGGCCACATTGAATGATCTTCAGCACCCAACTGTCCGATGTTATTCGTTTCCAGTTGTGGAGGTAATGTGAGATTCTGCCTCCCACTGATGTTACAGGAGGAGAAGGGACAGTAGTAAGAGCCAGCAGGCCGCTATTGACGCTTTGAGGAGTCCCTCCCCTGGCGTCCTTGTCTTCCTCTGTTAGACGATCGAGAGAAAGAAGAGGATTGATTTTGCCGCTGGTTATAACTCGGCCGGTAAGATTGTGAATTCGATGCATACGAGGAATACCGTTGTTGCTGGTACCCTCCTCTATATGTGGCATTACTTCTCCCTCTGGCTCCATGGAAGGGGACCTAGCGGTACTGCAGAGTCCCTAAGGATTTTGCGGTCTCCGTGTCTTTTTTGATGTCCTGGAGCGCATCATCAATATGTTTCCCAAAGAGCGCTTCCCCATCAAAGGGAAGATCCAGGATCTTGTTCTGGACCTCCGGGCGGAACCATGTAGCCCGCAGCCAGCCTTGACGCCTAAGGACTGCAGCGCCCGCCAGGAAGCGGAACGCAGTCGTTGCAATGTCCATTGCACAGTCAATCACTTCAGCCGATGTTACCTCTCCCTCTTGAAGAATCTTCTTAGCCTCCTTTTTCGCATCTTCAGGCAATTGGTCCAGATATGGGGAAAGTTCGCACCACATCTGGCGATCATAGCGACCAAGTATCGCTAAGGCGTTAGCGGCTCTGACCAACAGACTGGACATGGAAGAAAACCTCTTGCCCGCATTATCCAGGCGTTTGCCCTCTTTATCTGGAGGCGTTGAGAGGAGCTGAAGGATTCCTCGACTTTTTTTAGGCAGCCTGAGAAATGACAGAGTCTGGCTTAGGCTGACTGACCAAGCAGGCCGGACTATCCTCTGGAGCCTTATATATCTTCTCAAGGCGAGGCAAAACTGGAATTACCATAGCAGGATTCTTCATCACTTTCAGCCCCTCATCCCAGACGTGACCAACAATAGGAATAGAGCGAACCGTTTTCCTGTAAGGCTCCTTGAAGTCATAGAGGAAGCATTCAGACTGCTCCGCGTGCATGGGCAGCTCAAACCTCTTTGAGGCCCTCTCCATCAAATTATGGAAACCCCCTATGTCTGCATGGGGGGAATCAACAGGTGCTGGTGCAGGAGAAGCCGGATCAGGAATGACATAGTCATCCCACTCTGCGTCGGGATCCGGTATTGCGCCAGTGCCCTGGTCCTCATCAGAGGTGTCATCGTGAACGAGAGACACAACAGGTGGTGCGTCTTGAGCCATAAGTATTGGTTGAGGTGTGGGCAATTGGGGGATAGCAGGCTGAGCAGGAGGAACAGCCATACCTGGTACCACCACTGGAATTGGAAGCTGTGTCGCAAATCTCCGTCTATAGTCCACAAGCATAGATTGCAAGACTGCTAGTAAGGAGGAAGGCATGGAGACCATATCCTGCTGGTAGTCCTCTTGATAATCCGAGGAAGGATCATATTGTTGCTCTTCTCCGTAATCCCCCTCCGAGTCTGTGTCCTGACACTTGACGTGTAATTGAGAAGGGCTGTTTGCATAGGCGAAAGGACCATCATCTTCTTCAGATCCCTCTTCTTCCAGAAGGAGTGCCGGCGGTAGAGGAGTCACCCTCCTGGGGGATGTCATGTCAGGCGTAATTTTGCGCTTTTTAAGAGAAATAGTAATTTTTTCCACCGTCGACGAGGCCGTCGACGACGATGTGAGAATCGTCGACGATGAAAGGGACGTTGTCGACGCAGCCGTCGTCGAGACCGTCGACGTCGACGTAGTAACCGTCGTCACCATCGTCGTGGACATCCTCGTCGACGTCGTCAGCACCATCGACGACGACACAGGTACCACCGTCGTCGAAGTCGTCGACGCGGAACTCTTCAATAGCACCGGAGACGGTGAACTCACCGTCGACGAGCCCGTCGACGGAGCCATAGTTAAAAGAGAAGACTGGGACTGTACCTTTGATGCTTTCGTCGACGGAGTCATTGACAGCCTCGTCGACGAGGGAGCTTTTTTCATTGATTTCACCTCAGAAGAGAGTGAGGAGGGCTTTTTGAAAGTCTTTGGAGCCCCCGGAGGAGAAGGTGGAGGAACAGAGCTGGATTTCCTCTCAGACATCACTCCCTTAGACAGTCCTTCCCTCTCCTTTACACCTCGGTGAGGAGATTCGGCAGGACTACGCCCTTCAGACCTATGAGAGGTCTTTTTTAAGGCCTAACCAGGACGTTCCTCAGAAGGTGAAGGGGAAACTCTACCCCTTTTTGCAGACCTTCTGGAAGATGTTGCAGAGGCTGTGTCGTCACTATCACTGGAAACTGGTTCTTTCCTTGACTTCAGCTTCTGGAGCCAGGTCAAAAGACGGCCTTCACGGTCTCGTAGAGTTTTTGTAGAAAAAGTGCGGCATATTCTACAGTCTGCTGCCTTGTGGTCCGGGGACAAACAGTGAATACAATCTTTATGCTTGTCCTCCACATACAACCTCTTCTTAGCATAAGTTGCACAGGCTTTAAAGAGGGCTTTCTTTTCTTTGTCAGACATTTTGAAACGACGTCCAAGCAAGTGTTGAAGAAAAAACTGGAGAAAAAACTGTAGATTTAAGGATAATAGGAAAAAACTGAGCAGAGCTCAGTGGAGACTCCCTAGCACAACGTGCGGTAGAAAATCTAAGGTTCTGAGCTTCTCTCAGGAGGGTTCTATGGGGTGAGGCTAATCTGATTAGTTGTTCATTTTTTTTGGTCTCTTTTACAAAAAGAGGTGGATAGGTTGCAAACCAAGAATGAGCCTAGGCCTAGGTTCTGTTTTGGTAATGGTTTCTATTGCTATTTTAAGTATACCGGGGACTCCCATTCCTACGACGGGGAATGATACAAGCATGGGAATCTATGAAAGCTCCAATACTGGAGTAAGCATAAATGTCTTTCCCACTCTCTTGTCGCTTTCGGGTGCATCAGAGCAAGCTTTTTTACACGACTTTGAGTCACCAGAGGCAGACATTGTGCCAATTTGTGACCAACATCTGCTTCCAGCAGTCACGGCACGACTTAAAACCTGTTGTCTTAGAGAGAAATGGTTCACTAGCAGACGGTTTTCATTCATTTGGATAGCGTCAGTAAAGCAATAAAGTTGTGAGGCAGAGCTCCAGATCTGGGTCGAATGGCCCGGAAAGAAAGGAACTGAAGTCAGAGTGCATGGGTAGCACCGATTGACAACTCCAGCATGGCATTAGGCCATTTCTGAGTCCGACAGCACAATCTACTGGTGCGCAGCAGCAATTGCATTGGAAATGCAGATCTAGTCTGGCACCTGGGATTATTCTAAAAGTGAAAAATTTCAGGCTAGAAGTATGCATTAGAAAGATAGACACCAAAATCCACATCCCAATTCAGTAACAGCTTGGCAACACGAAAGATTACTGTGGAAAGGACAAACAGTGATGTTTATATGAACCGCTGTTTGAAGTTAGATTTTGTATTGATGGCAAATGTAATGCAGGGGCTCGCAGATGTTAGATAGACTTTGTGAAGATTGCGCTTATTCAACCAGTGAAGCAAAATCTAGTAGCAATAGGAGTTACAGGATTCCTGGTAAATGTGATTGGATGGAGGAGAGAGTGATGGCATACTAGTGGTAGATTCAGTGTTGTGCAGTTGATGACAAACTACTCATAATGGATGCAGAGCGGTCCAGACAACACTTGATTCTTGGTAGCCTGGAAGTGTCCAGCTTAAGAGAAGACACAGAAAAGATACACGAACTGAGATCATTTATAACAACTACTGCTGAGGACAAACAGACTTGTGAAGGACTCAGTCAGTCAGTCAGAAATACTTTATTCGACAGCCAAGAGTCATAAAAGCATACAATATTATTGAAAGAAAATACACATTCCAGCCAAATACATAGCAATAAAATAGTCCCACATATCAATCACAATATTCACATCTAAAAACATTTATAAAAAGGAGCCAATATCATATAAAGTGCACTGTGCTTAAGCAATAGACCAGATCCTTAATTAATATCACGTTTAAGAATAATAATCAGGAAGGGGAAAACACAATTGAGCCAACAGACAGCACAACATTTCTATTACGGGAGTAATCTGTTCCTATGTCTAATGGCCCCAATTAAAAAACTTGCGACCCCGTGGCAAACCATGGGTGATGCTAGCATTTGTAAATAGAGCAGAGCTGGCCTCACTTGGACAAACTGGCATTCTCTAAGTAAAGGGAGGATATGCTGCCTACACAGAGACTCATAGTAGGTGCAAAAAAACATTAGGTGCAAGGTATCCTGTTCCGAGAAATTATCACAGGGACAGGGTTTTAACAATTCAGATTTTGAATATGCTCTCGGGAATGCCAGCAGCCAGGGGACCATATTTAAACGAAATCTTGTTAAAACAAAACGATGGTATGGTTTATTAACATAAGATAAATATGGTTGCAGTTGCGGGCCTAGGCTCAGTATGACATACCTTCTCACCGAGAGCTTGCCTAGCTCAGCCTCCTCCCTAAGGCATTTCCGCCTGTCCACAAACTGCTGTTTAAAATTTATGATCGCAGTCTTGCCCAAAGGCTTTGGGGTCAGAAACAAATCTGGGCACCCTAGACATTTTGTTTCTTCCTTTATATATTTAAGCCAAGGGATATGCTGGGCTCTCTCTAGTGCCATACAATCCGAGATTATAAGTTGATTTAAATTCGGAGGAGGTTGAGTCCAGATTCTAAGCCATCGTAGCAGGGGGGAAACTGCGATCTGGTCTGCAATATATCCCATCCCCAGTTCTTCATGCAGGCAATAAACAGGAGTGGCTACAGGGACACCAAGGAGTTTGCGCATAAAATTATTCTCTGCCACTTGTATTTCCTTTACATCTTTATAGCCCCAGATATCGCATCCATACATGGCCATAGGAATACATTTTGCAGTATAAACTTTCAAGAGTGCGGGCAGGGGTTTTGACCCTAATCTTTTTGCAAAATCCATAGTGGCCCCTGTTGCTCTTGCCAAGATATTCTTTTTAAGTGTTCGTTGTGCTCCCCATGTACCTTGGTCATCAAAGAGTACCCATAAGTATGGAAAAGTAGATACTTTGGTTAATTCATCCCCATTACAGTAAAATTTAACCTTGGCTGCCTTTCGCGAACCGATCGTCATTGCATGAGATTTCTTAAAATTCGTTACCAAATCTAGTGAATTCATAAAATCTATAAAACAATTTAAAAGTTGTTGCAGGCCCCTTGCAGTTCTAGACAATAAAACCGCATCATCGGCATACAACAATGCGGGAATCAATTTGGCACCGGCCCTTGGCGTATCCTTACAGCATGATGTTAAAATGTCCCCCAGTTTGTTGATATATAGGGTGAATAGCAGGGGGGCCAAAATGCACCCCTGCCGGACCCCCCTTCCTACTGGCCAAGAATCTGTCAAGCTGCCATCTTCATTAAACCGTACCGCAGCCGTGGTGTTAACATGTGCAGTATGCAGGAAGGAAATCAATTCAGCCTCTAGCCCTATATCACGAAGGACCGACCACAGCTTAGACCTATTGACAAGGTCAAAAGCTGAGGTTAGGTCCATAAAGGCCAGATGCAGGACACCTCCCTTAGCAATGGTATACTTCCCGATCACCAAGTGGAGATTCAGGCATTGGTCTATTGTCCCCTTTCCCTGTCTGAATCCATATTGGAGATCGGAAATAACATTAAAATGATCAAGCCAGACTGTGAGGCGATCCAGGACTACCTTGCCCATAATTTTAGACGCAGAATCTAAAAGCGAAATTGGCCTATAACAAGCCGGATCGTCACGGAGGCCCTTTTTAAAAATGGGGACAATAACTGCCTTTGCCCATGACGGAGGGAAACCATAAGCGCAGGCAGCATTAAAAACATGTGTTAGGATCCTGGCCCAGACTTTGGGGTCTGCCTTATAAAGGTCTGCCGGTATCCCGTCAGGGCCAGGGGCCTTTCCCCGATGTCAATAAAATAGCTTTATAAACTTCTTCTATATTAAGATGAAGGGGGCACTGTTTAATCCGGAAGCTGCGTGCCCCACTGTTTCTGCTAAATTGGAGCTACTATAAATATTGCTAAAATGCTGGACCCACTTCTCCGCGGGTATTATACAATCCTTACTTAAATTTGGCGTATCTGAAAAAAGAGGACTGTTGACTATAGACCAAAATCGTGAGCTGTCCGACAGGACACTAAGCTTAGCCAAGCTCCTCCCAGGCGTGCTCTCTTAGTTGTTTTTTTCTCTCACACACTGCCAATTTATACACCTTCCTGCAGCTCCTAGTTAGTATCGGGTCCCTCGGTTTTGCTTTACAGCCTTCATTAACTCCTTATGGGCAGCTGAACATGTGTCATCAAACCACCTTTTTAGTTTTAAGGATTTCACCTTGGTTTTGGTCACTAAGTTCGAAGCTGCCGTTTTAACAATAATATCAAAGGCGTCTAAAGTGGCTCTATCTTGTAATGCAGGGTCCATGCATACTTTAAGCTCTGGGGCACAAGTAGTATACAAGTTCTCCCAAAAACTATCTGGAGTAATCTTTTCCCACCTCAGCCTTCGTGCTTGATCTTTGGTAGTAATGTTTACATTAGTGATATGGTTCGCAGCCCCCTATTATACCAGATGAGAGGAGGAGAACCAATATTAAAGGGTTATGATCACTAAAACAATTACAAATAACATTAAAAGTCTGTACAGCCGAAGTTATTAAAGCAGATAAAAAGATATGGTCAATTATGCTAACACTACCATTACCTACATAAGTGGGAACCAAGGCGGATTTGTCCGATTGTTGTAAGCAGTTCAGGTTAAACACAGAGAGCAGTCCTTCTATAAGCGTTCCTGACAATGTATGCTCAAAGTGGTTTGACCCTTGTAAGTCAATATCCTTCAATATCCTTCAATATCAAAGGACAATTAAAACAACATTTCCGTATATTAAAATCCCCCATAATTAGCGTATCATAATACGTTTGGCTGTCTTCTCCATAATTTTTTAATAATTCTTCCAGGGCCATGAGATGCTCAGTCTCATGGGTCCTAGAAAAGAATTATAAAAATTTACCACTAACAGAGTGGTAAGATTCTTTCCTGACAGTTCCACTGCTAGCACATAGGATGATGAAGAATCGATCAATTTAGCCCTTTAGCAGAGTTTAAGACTAAACATCAAAAGGAGACCTCCTTTGGCTCTACCCATATTAGACGGAATTGCATGTTTGCAAAAAGAGGTAAAGCCATCAAGATAAAAACAATCGTTGGATTCCCAAGTCTCTTGGAGGGCAATTATATGATGCTTAGCAAGGAAGTATACCCACGAAGTATCCCCCTCTTTGATCTCAGCCCAGCTATATTCCAGGACAATACCTTCATAGAGGCATTGTTAGGGCTACCTGGAATAATAATAGAATTGGTAGAATTATCCAGCAAACATTGAGGAGTGGGGGCAACTGTTAATGGTTCTATATATGCTACTGGCTGTGTGGTCTTAACCTGAGGCATTCCCACTGCCATAGTCAGTCAATCATTTTCATCAAGTCCTTGCAGATTCGCTAGTGGTAAGAACCGATTTGATGATGATAATGTAGTATTAAAATTGCTTTCTTGGGGGCATGTGAGTAGCTTAAAAGGCTTCTGCCAGCCAGGCATCTGCCGATCGCTATTTACTGGAAAATATTTGGGAGGATAAAAAGTTTGTAGTGGGACTATTTTAATTGTAGTTTTAGCATCATATTTATGTTGGCAATCTAATAGAGCTTTAGCTTGCAGATGGTGCTTAAAATTAACAATTATACAATCCCCCTCCCTATTTTTCCTAGTCCCATGGCCGATCCAACCAACCCTTCTTGCCATGATGATATCTGGAGTAATATTTGAGCTATTTATCACATTATTTTTACACCAGTGTAGGGTCTTATGTATCAGATCTAATGAGGTTTCCTTTGTACCAGATGAAAGAGGAGGGACCCCCACAAGTACAGCTACCAAAGGCGCTGATTGTGGTGGAAGATCAATTATACATTTATTTATCAATGTTAGCCGTTTATTATGGGCTAACGTGAGTGTGGGTGGAAGATCCTCGTTCACACTTTCCCGGGTTTCCTGCCAAGCTACCCGCGGTTCAATACCACCCCCCAATAGCACACAATCAGTAGTTTGGGAGCTAAGATGAGACACACCCAAGGTGGATCGAGTGCCAGTCACCCTATCTATTTGTATGCTACCGTTCTGGTGTCTACGTTCCGGGCCATTGGCAACTTCAATAACGCCCCTCCTCCCGCCGGCTGCAATATCACCCCCTGCAGAGCAATTGTTATGCATAGAGACAAAGGAATCAAGTTTTAACTTAATGCCTTCTATCTTAGCAATTACAGGTGCTAATAAGGCTTTAGTCATAGACTCAAGTCTCAGAAAAAGGCTATCCAACAGCAGATCCGAATTTGGCTTAGCCAATACCGCTGCCAGTGGTAATGTTGATTTGGTCCGTGGGGGCTTTCTCAAGGCTTTACTTCCCGCAATTCGTTTTCTCTTCGTTTTTGGTCCGTCCAAATCATCACCTACAATTACAGTGGCCACAGGAGTGCCAATAGATGGGTCCTGACCACCCATTTGGCCTTCCAACAATGTACTCAATGGTGCGGGGGAACCTATTTCTTCTGATAGGACCCTGTTTTCCTCCTGATTCAAACCGCACCCAACGTTGCCCAGTGCGATTTTCTCAGTTTCCAGAGAAAGTCTTTTCTCAGTGAGGGCTATCTCCTTTGTTATGGCATCTGCTGCCCTGGTTAAAAAGGAATCTATCGTCCCAGCTGAGCCTGCAGCAATTGACCCTGAAGCTCCCCCACGGTCAATTTCCTTTTGCCCATTTCCGCTTGGCCAAGGAGCACTTACCGGTGAAAGAACAAGCCCTCCTCGCTCCAAAATGAGTAACAGCAAAATGGCAACAAAACGCAAAATAAAGTGAAGTAGTGCGGACAGGTACCTTGTCGTTTTTCGGACCTCTACGCCATATCCCGGTGGGACACAGACCAAACCACGAGGATTTAGAGCCCTGGCCCAGCCCAGCCTCTCCCGGCCGCGGACGGGCGCAGACGGGCTCGCCCTTGGCCCGCGCGCGTCCCGCGCTGCGGGAGCCGCGAGGTGATTTAAATAGCGCCTCCGGGCGCGAAGATCAGCTGGAGCGCCTCCTGGCGCGAAGCAGACTGGGGACTGAAGTCCCTACAACCCCGATGCAGAGATGCTGGAAGCGACTTCCCGCGCTGCGGGAGCCGCGAGGTGATTTAAATAGCGCCTCCGGGCGCGAAGATCAGCTGGAGCGCCTCCTGGCGCGAAGCAGACTGGGGACTGAAGTCCCTACAACCCCCGATGCAGAGATGCTGGAAGCGACTTCCCGCGCTGCGGGAGCCGCAAGGTGATTTAAATAGCGCCTCCGGACGCGAAGATCAGCTGGAGCGCCTCCTGGCGCGAAGCAGACTGGGGACTGAAGTCCCTACAACCCCCGATGCAGAGATGCTGGAAGCGACTTCCCGCGCTGCGGGAGCCGCGAGGTGATTTAAATAGCGCCTCCGGGTGCGAAGATCAGCTGGAGCGCCTCCTGGCGCGAAGCAGACTGGGGACTGAAGTCCCTACAACCCCCGATGCAGAGATGCTGGAAGCGACTTCCCGCGCTGCGGGAGCCGCGAGGTGATTTAAATAGCGCCTCCGGGCGCGAAGATCAGCTGGAGCGCCTCCTGGCGCGAAGCAGACTGGGGACTGAAGTCCCTACAACCCCCGATGCAGAGATGCTGGAAGACACAGAAAAGATACACGAACTGAGATCATTTATAACAACTACTGCTGAGGACAAACAGACTTGTGAAGGACTCAGCCTTGATCTTACCTCTCCTTTTAAAGGGCCATGTTTCCATGCCAACTACATGTGCACATATGCACAGAGGTAGTTTAAAGCGCAAAAGTTAAATGTCTAATTTATTTGCTTAAACGTTTCGTTCTGACTGCAGCTGCAGTGTGTCACTGTAGAGAGAGGTCATGTCACCTGGCCGTGTTATTCATGGAGACACCATAACAAAGTCATCCTTGCCTTTAGGCCTGCATCTATTCTGTCCAGTCATTTTCAAAAACCACCACCAAACACAGAAAGGCACAGTTCGCCACTGGCCCCAGGGACGAGATTCACCAGTTTCAAGTTTCCAGAGATGGTAATGTCTACAAGGTGTTTACAGCGTACAGAGAAGAGTTTAAGTGGAATGTAGGGATAATCTTCTATATGGAGTTGCACTAGAGGATGAACAAAATTCAGCACAGGATGTAGTTTTAAATAAAAGTGGTGCGCATGGGGAGCTGGCTGAGCACCACACGATGGAATAGATCAATGGAGAGCTATTGGCTCTGGACAAATCCAGTGAGTACAGGAGTGTTAGATGACTAACCCTTCGAAGGCTGCAGATAGGCCAAGGAGGATTAGGAGATGAATGAGGTGAGGTTACAGACAGTCATGCAGAACAGACACATTGAAACACATTCTTCTGGATTTTAATTGCAGTGGGTTGAGGAGGAGGGTTGTAGACCGAAAGCAGGTGAGTCTGTTGAAATCATGTGAAAGAGACAAGCAACTAGTTGGATAGAGTGGGGGGGGGGGAGTTAAAGTAGAGTGCGTCGAGTATGGGGACCAGTATAGCAGCGTTGAAGAAGGGGAAACACACTACATCTTATCATACAAATGTCATACTTTTTTTTTTGTAAAAAAATATGTCCTTAAGTCACACCGAGATGGGTCTTAAAGAATGAGAAGGAGACTAGGTGCAGGGTGGTCCGAGGCAAGGTAGACTCAAGATGGTGTACGCAGCTAAGGTAGTTACATGGAATGTGAACGGCTTGAGAGGGGGAAACAAGTGTAGATTGGTATTAGAATTTTTAAAACTTATAGAAGCCCAGATCATTATCTTACAGGAGACACACTTGGCTGCTCAGGAATGTAGATCGGCCCTAAAAAAGTGCCTTTGGGTACAAGAGGTTTTCTGTTCAGAACAAACAGGAAGCACAAAAAGAGTACCCATATTCATAAAAAGAACATGAAGATAAAAGTGATAAGCCACAAAACAGACAACTCAGGAAGGTGGTTGGTAGCTGTATTGCAGATTGGAGATAATGAACTAACTAGTGCAGGATATTATGGCCCGAATAGCCATGGCCCTGCATTCTTGGCCAGTTTACAGTTAGGTTCGGCCGAGTGTTCGTCACCCTGTTTGCTGGGGGGGGGATTTTAATGTGGTCCTGAATAGAGAGAGCAATATGACTTCTAGGTCTCCCTATGCAGGTATGCGTAAAACAAGGACATCTTTAAAGGACTCGATGAAAGATCTTGCCTTAATAGATATATGGAGGAAAAGTAAGGGGAATTTAAGAGGTTATACCTTTTACAGTAAAAACTGCGTGGTCATCAGATGTACATTGATTACTTTCTCTTAGATCAGGGGTTAACTCACACAGTTCAGACAATAAAGCATGTCCCTGCAGGGATATCTGATCATTCAGCAGTACAGCTGGTTTTGGAACTACCATCCATGAGGGTTCCTCCAAGATGGACCTTGAAAAGAGACCTATTGTTGGATGAAGAAGTCATGGAAGCCCTGATTAAACAGAGTACTTTGAGTATAATGAGGGCACGGCCAGTGTAGTAATGAGATGGGAGGCATATACGCGCAAATCTCATACGTGCTGGTTAGGAAAGATCATGACTTCCAGAGGAAGTTGATGACAAAGATTGCCCGGAAGGAGGCATAGTTACAGGAGGACGTAAGGCAGGGCTCTGAGAGCAACTCCTCATTGAGGAAGGAATTAGAGCAGCTGCAGCGAGAGTTTAAGATCTACTTGGAAAATAGGCTGGAAGCCAAATGGTACGCTTCAGCATTTTGAGTATGGGGAGAACTGCAGAGCACTACTGGCCTGGAAAACCAGACCAGATCTAGGTAGGACCAATAGAGGTACATGTCCAGTCAGGGCCAAGCAGGGTCTTTAGCGGTACAGAGGAGATCAAAATAGAGATGCTGTGCAGTCTGAGTGTAGTCTACAAGGTAGATCTAGACCCAGATCCCTCAACTATCAGAGATTGGTTAGGTGATAAAGATCTCCCACATCTTACGGAACAGCAGGTGACTGATCTTGGGGCTGAGATTACAGAAGAGGAGATAAAAGATCCAGCAAAAAACTTAGCTAACGGAAAGTCAGCCGGTCCAGACAAAATACCAGCCGAATTCTATAAAAAAATGATAAAGGTGTTGGTTCCCTTCTGGAAGTATCTGCTCAATGAGATGTATATAATAGGGCATGCAATCCCACCCTCATTTTACGAGGCTTCAGTGGTGGTGACTCTTCTTAAGCCAGGCAAGAATCCTAGGGCAGCGGACTCCTCACTGGAATCCTAGCAAAAAGGTTTACAGAGGCCACTCAAGCCATAATCCACCCCAATCAGAAGGGGTTTGTCCTCGGGAGACAATTATATGAGCTGACACATCGGTTGATTTGTACAATTGATATGGCAGAAGCTTTCAACCTCCCCCTGACAACTGCCACAAATGATGTCGCCAAGGCATTTGACAGGGTTAATTGGGTGTATCTTTAGGAGGTATTACAGCATTATGGAGTTAGTAATCACACAATTAGCATTATAAAAATCCTATATAAGGCTCCACTGGCTAAGATCCTGGTGAATGGGGAACTCACAGACCATTTTCTGGTATACAGGGGTTCAAGGCCCTCTCTCCCCTATACTTTTTGACTTGTATATCAAGCCCTTCGCCCAACAGATTCACCAGGTAGATTCTATAATTTTCTTTGATGCTGCAGGGCATTCAACTAAGTTAGCCTTATAGTCTGATAATGCAATATTATACATGGTGTACCCAGAATTAGCAGTTTCTAGATTAGATGAACACACTGAGAATTTTGGAAAACTGTTGGGGTATCTGGTTATCAAGGAAAGATATAGGTGATGCCATGGGTCAAGGAGGAAGGGAATCTATTTGCTCAAAACCAGGTCAAAAGTCAAACGAGATAACTAGGCATTACGATTACAAAGTCTCTTGCGGAATTGCCAGTAGCGAACTTGGCCAGGGTGAGTAACGCGATAAAGTCTCTGCTTAGAAGGTGGGTCAATCTTTCGATAGGGATATATGGGAGGGCCAATGTTGTTAAAATGCTGGTTCTCTCTAAATTAACATTTTTGTTTAATACAGTACCGTTATCCTTTCCAACCAAGGCTCCACATAGATTGTAGGGAAAGGTTAGCAGTTTTATATGGGCATTTAGGATCCCATGGAAGAAACTGAGAAACTGAGGAGGGAGGCGAAGCAGGGAGGACTGCCTGTACCTCTTCGAGGGGTGAATTCTGTCACCTGGGGAGATTTTAGGAGAGGAGATGCTCTGATCTCATGGCAGGAGTTTTCTGATCTGTCAAAAGGAAGGTCCTCCAAATTAAAAAACCTGCAGTTGACTTACTAGTGGACATCACAAAATCTATCGGATGCAGGAGGTCCAGTTCTGGAGGCCTTCTTAACTCGGATGGGGGCCAAAGAACAATTCAAGAAGGAAATCTCCCAGTGGCACTGGACAATCATCACTGCACTAGATGAGAAGACGGGTCTTTCTTATCAACACTGGGGAAAGGTCTTACCAGGAATAATTGATGAGCAACTATGGCGAGTATCTCTGAGTCTACTTTACTCGGGTATGTCTGCCAAGAAGTTTTTAAGCTTTCAGCACTTTTAAGGAGTCATACGGTTTAAAAAGCAAGCAATTCAAATTATTAATTCACTATGCACAATTTAATTAAACAAATCTCACCTTTCAAAAATTTGCGGATTATGGATTCTTTGGAAGTCACAGATAATATATCTGGTTGAATTGAACGAGTTGATTCTGACTTTAACATTTGTACATCTGTAAAAACAAAGATGAAGATTGCAGCAGTAAATACTAAGTGAGATTTTCAGCAAAGTTATTGAAGTTTGCTTATCATCAGCCCAAACATTCCCGTTTTTATTTAAACTAATCCAGGAAGGAGAGGAGTTGGAAGAACATTTTGTTTGGAAAGTTTTGTGAAGATTCGTCAAACGGCGCCAAAGTTGTAAGCAAACCAAGAAATGCTTTTCTTGTGGAAATGTGGTTCTAACTATAACTATAACTACCCATATATATATATATATATGTGCAATGAGTAAGGCCCATGGACCGACGGAGTGCCTATAGACTTGTTTAAGCTGGAGATGGACCTTTAGGTACGCACCCTAACTAACTATGCCAATGTAGCCCGCCAGACTGGCCTGCCCACATTGTGGTGTTCTGCGATAATAGTCCCTGTACGAAAACAGGGCTATTTGCAGATGCTCCCACTGTTTGCCCCCATTTGCACTACTAGATGCTGATTTTCGGCTCTGACAGTGCACTGAAACCTGCTAATCAAGCTCCAATTCTAGTGGTCCCACCCTAAAACTGTTATGTGTGAATTGGCAATCCCAATTGACAAGAAATTTACCACCCTTAAAAGTCCCTAGTATATGGTACCAGGAGTACCCAGGGGTGTAAGTGGTAAAGGGGTCCCCAGGTCTGCAGTACGGTTTTGTGCCACCCTGAGTGACCCAAGCAAACTACTGACAGCAGGCCTGCCATTGCAGACTGCAGGAGCAGTGCAAAGGGCTCGAACTCGACTGTGCCCTCACCAGATGTGGCACAGTCAAATGTACTGCCTATAATATATGTCATTTATAAAGAAGAGGAACCATGAGCGATATAGGTCCAGCATACGCGGTCTTTCTCGCATTCAAAATATAAACAAGGTAAGCAGTTCCTAAAGAGAGTAATGAAAGACTAAGTTGGATGGTTCCATGATAAGGAATATTCTCCAATAGGAGCACGGGCCCTCACACACGTGGATGGGTGTCATGCTTCATCATTGGGTTAGACTCCCCCGGACCCAGGGAAGTTCCAGTAGCTTTTCTCTGAGCTTTCCTCTGCCAAGGCTTGTTGGGAACCAATCCGGTAACTGACCCCCACACTCGACCCTGCATCTACAGGGAGAACCATGCAACCATCATCCAACATCAGCCGCTGTGTATCTGTTGTGATTTTGCATTCTGTTTCTTGCAGCACCGTGTAAGCGGTAAAATCAGCACCATTGCAGCTCCCGTTCAGCACCAAGGACAGCCAGGACAACTCTGCACCCAGGCTCCACGAGCTAGGTAAAATTGCTCAGACTGTCCTGGCCTGGTCCTGGGGCCCGCATGACCTTAAGCCTGTAAGGGTTCCATGTAACTCCACCTGAAAGTGACCGATTGTCACTAGTGTTTTTTGCTATTGACCACGTTATCTTTTTCATGTATTTTACCGCACAGATTTAATACTGATTCCAAATTCCATACCTCCGGTTATATGTATGCTATTCCATTTGTTTTGGTGTCTAAATTAAGATACAAATGCACTCTATTTTTATAAATTCGTGTCACATTTCTCTCAAGTTGTGCCAATTACTTATCGTCCATGTTGGCACTCTGAAATGCTTAACACATGTTCCTCTAGTAAAGCTTGACTGTTCTTTGCCACTCTATCTGACTAAGCTAAGGGTTTATTATTGTGAATCCAAGGTCCATCTTTGGGGTACTGTGATAATATTACATGGTAAGGCTACTCAGTCATACCGTATAATATTCCACTTTCCTACAGTCCCCATTTTTAAAAAGAGTAATCAGGCCCCCCTTCCCCCCAGCTGTTATAGGCCCATATCCCTTTAGGATTCCACAGTGAAGGTTATTTGAAGAGTTGTTTCAGATTGAATTTTTTATATTATATCAGATTATTTCAGATGCCCTCTTGCTACCTCCAGTAAGTCCCACACAGAGGAATTGCTGAGAGGTCTTCAGAGGCGACGCCTTCTTTCTCTAACACTCTGCCTCCTGGCACACTGCTGGTTGGGGGATGAAGTCACTTTGGATGCTGAAGGTCCTTGTAGGCCAATACTCCCTCCTGTTACCTCCAGTAAGTCCCACACAGCCTGATTGCTGAGAGGGCTTCGGAGGCACGCCCCCTTTCTCCACCACTCTGCAAACGCACCTCATGGCACACTGCTGGTTGGGGGATAAAGTCCCCTTGGCTCCAGAGGGTCCTTGGGGGTCAACAAGCCCTCCTGTTACCTCCAGTAAGTCCCACACAGCCTGATTGCTGAGAGGACTTCGGAGGCCACACACCCTTTCTCCACCACTCTGCAAACGGGCATCCTGGTGCACGCTGGTTGGGGGATAAAGTCCAAACTTGGTGGCAAGGTTTTTAAATTATGCATCAAAAAGGGCAAATTATGCTGCACGTTTACTAGTAGTAGTAATAGTATCACCCTTTTGAAGGAGAAACATGTTTTGGGAAATCCGCAAATTATGTGCCAAATGTGTTAAATACATAAATATGTGGTAAACACTACAGCCGCAGAATAACTCAAATCCAGTAGCCATTTTTTACAGAATAGCTTAAAACCACCACCCACTCTTTTATCAACAATTTATTTAAGAAAGGTAAGGATAATCTAAACATTCAAATTCCATTCTGGGCTCATTGTTACCTGCACTTAGGAAAAGACAGGTTCTTCTAGCTGATTCCTCCAAATAAAAATGCCTCATGGCTTAGTGAGGTCTCCAGAAACCTTTGATGCAATATTGGACATTTTTACCAGTTACATCTTATGTATACTCTCACTCTCGCTATCTATATTACACAGTGGCACTCACCGTTGTGTAGTTATAGTTAGATCAGACTTTCCATAGGAAGATAATTTTTTGTTTCGCTAAAAAGTGGAAAAGCTTTGTTTTCAGTGAATTTATTTTATATATATATATATATATATATATATATATATATATATATATATATATATATCTATATATCCTCCTCATGCAGCGAATGAAGGCGTGCAGTCTGACCATCAGGGGTGCCGACACTCCGGCGTGTCAGGCCTTCGTGCTAACTATCCTTATGTCCTGTTTCCACTCCAATACAAGGACTTGGCACTCCCCGCAATTCAAGTCAAAAATTATTAAAACAAAAATTTTTGCCTTGAATTTCCAGGAGTGCTGAGGAGATATATATATATATATATATAGATATATATATATATATATATATATATATACATACAAAGGTTAAAGTAACATTATAGTTAGGTGAATAATTCAGTGACCACATTAATGTTTTGAACTAAACAAAACGAGAAACTCACCAGTTATAGTTAACAGAGCTAACTATAACTTAAGTTCCCACAACACAGTGCTTTTGATTTCACATATTAAAATTTCTAAGTTTAAAAAAAAAAAACAACAGATCTTTTTATCACACCTAACTATAAGGTTACTTTAATGTTTGTTTTTTTCAATTAATTTCTAGTTTTTTTTTTAATATAAAGTAACATTTATGTGTGTGGTCCAACTCCCCGCAGGCCGCCAACCCCACACAACGCACGCTCTTTCCTCATGCGTGGGGTTAGCCGCAAGGCCTGTGATGCAGCTAGGCACTGCTTTTAACTCCCAGAGGCAGCCAAACCCATGATGCGCACAGCCTTTGGCCGTGCACAGCGGGGTTGATCACAGAGCTTGGCCTGCCGCCAGGCCCCATGGCTAAACCCCCAGCAGGCTGCCAACCCCACACTGTGCACAGCCTTTGCCGTGCGCAGCATAGGGTTGGCCTTCGGGCCCCAGGGACCACATCCCTAGGGCCAAATATAATACAAAAGGGGAGGGGGACTGCATGTCCCCCCCTCGTCGAGCATTATTAGGCTACGGGCATCAAATCCTTCCGGCCATACTACCCAAAAAAGGGGATATGGTTGTGTGGCCCCCTCCTTGAGCCTCTTAAGGCATTGGGGACCCAAACCCCAGGGCCTTATGTATGTTAATGGGGAGGGGAGAGGAGGCCACGTGCCCCCCAAGCCTTATCAGGCCCTGAGGACCCCATCTCCCAGGGCCATGTTTTTTTTAAAAGGGGGAGGTGGGCAGCGTCGCCCTCCTCTCCAAGCCTTATTAGGCCCTAACCCATCCCCCAGTGCCACTAAATATGTTAAAGGGAAGGGAGGGGGCCGCAAGCCTTATTAAACCCTGGGGACCCAATCCCCCAGGGCCACTAATTAAGTTAAAGGGGAGGGGGCCACATGGCCCCTCTTCCCCAGGCATTTATGGCCCGGGGACCCCATCCACCAGGGCCCAAAGTATTTTTTAAGGGGAGGGGAGCCACGCCATGTGCCCCTCCCCCTCCCTGAGCCTTCAAAATGCACTGGGGACCCCATCCCCCAGGTTTTTTTTTTTTTTAAAGATGAGGGTTCAGAGTGGCCCTCCTCCCTGAGACTTATTAGGCCTTGGGGACCCCATCCTCAGGGTCATTTTTTTTTAAAGGGGAGGGGGGGCGCATGCCCCCCTCCTCAAGCCTTTAAAAGGACCTGGGGATCCCAACCCACTCCTCCCCGAGCCGCTTTCGGCCCCAGGACACCATCAACCAGGGCCAAACACACTGTTTAAAGGTGGGTGCCCTGGAGACCACACAGGGCACTCAGGATCCACAACGTTGGAGGCAATAGGGGCAATTGGGCCTGGCTTTGCTCCCGCCCGCAGGGACTAGCTACTTATGCTGCTCCTTGCACACAGGAGCAATCTCTTGATCTGTTTCCCTGTCTGCATCAGCGCGGGCTGGGAAATAGATCAAAAGTCGGCTCCCAGCCGGTAGGAGCATTTATCTGGGTCAGAAGTCATTCCCCTATCAGAGAATATGTGCCCAAAGAATTTGAGTTTGGTCTTGTTAACCTCACACTTTGCTGCATTTAGAGTGAGACCTGCATCAGCAAGTAACTGGCACACTTGCGTAGGAGCCTTGTCATGCTCTTTTTGCTTTGCCCCAAATACCAGTATGTCATCACTGTAATTTAAAGCATGCATAACAGGTTGAATTATTCGATGTATTACATACATCCTGAAATATTTCTGCAGTTGACGACACTCCAAAATGCAACCTTTTGAATCGGAACAAGCCAACATGAGTCCAAAAATTTGTGTTGTACCTGCAGTTTTCTTCCACCTCGAGTTGATGGTATCCCTTGTTCAGGTCAAGATGGGAGAAGACTTTGGCACCATTCAGTTGCATGATCATGTCCGCTATATGTGGACCAGGATGCCTTTCCCTTTTGATTGCTTTGTTCGCCTGACGCATATTAACCCAAATGTGCACTGCACCTCCACTGTCCTTGTTTGGCACAGCTACTATGGGCGAGACCAATGGCGTAGGGCCGGTGGAGCGCTCACTGATGTCATGCTTCAACAGCGTTTCTAGTTCTTTCTCAACAGCTTCTTGCAAGTGGAAAGCGACTCTGCAGTGCCGCTGGACCACAGAGTGAACATCCTCATTGATGTGAAGTCGCACTTTTATTGTTTTGAGCCTGCCTGGGCCATGAAATAACGACAGAAACTGACTGACAACTTCGGATTGAGTTTGGAGGTTGTATATGAGAGATATCAGTCCCATGTCAGCAAGGGTGGCAAAACTGAGTAGGCACACACTGGACGAAGTTTGTGGAATAAAGTGAATTGGAGCTTGCCCTGATACGGTTTTATGTCTCATTGTCCCTATGTATACTTTCATATTTGAAGGGTTGAGGCATGGCACAGGAGGTAGGCTGTTGAACTTTTCATTTGGCATGACGTTAATCGATGCACCACTGTCTATGATAAAGGTTATGGGGCAACCGTTGACCCTTATTGTAATCTTGGGTCAATATCCAAATAAATTCTGTTGTTTCGTGTGGTTGTTCGCCTTTGTCTTTTGTTCATCTTTGCATGCAGCCAAACCTACAGTGCCCGTCATTCCTTGGTCGCTGCCATCATTGCTCATCCATCTTCTTCACTGGTGCTCAACAATGACATTGACATCTCTTTGTAGAATGAACTTCACGACAATCAACATTGTCGTAACTGATGTCACTTTTTGGCTTTGTGGGTGTGGCGAGAATGCTTCTGGAACTTTCTGGCATCCATTTTCTCTTCTCGCTGTGACGTAGTTTCTCTTTCACTTTGCAAGCTGTTATGAAGTGGTTTTCTTTACCGCAATCTTTGCATGTTTGTCCTGTGGCTGGATATTTGCCTTTATGGAGAAATGAAAACCCACATCGGAAACACAGCTTTTTCTTCTTTGGAGGTGTCGACTTGTGTGCATCTACCTTGTGGTTGTGCTCACTTTTCATGACCAGCGCGATTCATTTTTCGCTGTTAACGCTTCCATAACAGCGGCTTGTCTATCTGCTCTTTCTTCGGCCCTTGCAGCCATTAGTACTTTCTCTAAGCTGAGTGTCTCTCTCAACATGCGTCTTCTGATAGATTCTGAAAGACAGCCATCGATGCCTCGGAGATGTATGGCTGCTTCATCATTAAATTCACTAAGCTTGAAGTGTTTGATAAGCACATCAAAAATCTCAACAAACCCATCCATCGTTTTACCAGCTTGCTGTCCTCCTTGAAAATGTACTTTTTATAGTTGACATTCGAAATCGGATTGAACTTGGTTCCCAATGCTTCATTGATCTGACGGTACGATATTGCATCAGTATGCATGAATTTCTTTAGCACTTCTTTCACCCCGCCATTGGCAAGGTTCTTCAAATATTTAATGATTTTCTTATCATCTACTTCTTCTATTGCATCTATGAAATCATCAAACTTCTCGATCCATGCAGTCCACCTGGTGCCAATATTCTGCTTTTTGGTGCTGTCGAATGACGGTGGTGGTTTCAGAAACACTACTGCATCGTACTTCGTGCTCTTTTCTAAAGCCGTTGCAAGCATATGCTGTTCAGACAGCTTTTGCTGTGCACCTGAATCTGCACCTTCTGTAAGCACAGCATTGGACTTAAGCTTGAACCGCCATGGCCACTCAGAGGTCATATGCCGCTTTCTTCCTCCTTAACGGTGAGTGAGTTTTCTGTTTCTCGACCCTGGTTGCCTTTGCTGTTGTCTTCTTTCTTGATGTTCGGTGACAGTTTCACCTCTCACACTTGATCAGTGTTGGCTTAGCTTTTTGCATCATACTAGGTTATGGCTGTCTTTAGCGTTTCGCTTTGTATCAATGATGGCTCTGTCTTATGATGTGGTGCAATATCTCTTCTTTTGGCCTTACCAGTGGATTTCTGGGGGGCTATTCGAATGCACTCCTCTGCAGGGCCTTTAACTTCTTCAAGGGCTGTATATGGCCTGAAGCAGGACTTTTATTCCACACACGCCAACTTTGAACTACTTCTCATCGATTTGGGTGCATGTGGTACGCACCAGCAGTTTCTGTAGCATTGCAAACTCTCAGGGAGAGCAGTCTCGTTTCTTCAGGGCACAGATCCCCTACTTGTCGCCACTTGTAGCACCCTCCCCAGCCCGGGGGCATGCACAATGAATACGCCACACACAGAGATCTGGATTGTAAGTCTTTATTCCTCAGCATTCAATCACACACTGCACTCATTAAATCATAACCGTTAATAACCACACCGTAACACCTTCCAGCAAGTTGTGTAATTCCTTATTTGAGTCTGGCCAGAACCACTAGGATCCTAGCGCACATAGTCTCAGGACACTACAGCATCCAGGGGAGTGGCATACAGTGGAGTGACATAGACTTGAGCGATGAAGAGTAGAGGTACAGGGTGGGGGGCGCAAGAGAGCCCACGGCAAGTTGGCCACACATTAGTGCAGCTCTGCCGGCTGGGTTCAATCTATACGTCTTTTAATTCGACCATACTCCACCAACTGTTGCGGAAACACCCCCTAAGCCGTCTTTAATTGTTTGGCTTGGATTGTGTAGGGAAAGATGACCTGTCCTCTGGCGTACACCATTGCAGAGAGGCTGTGCTGTGATCGAGCAGTGACGAGAGTTGGGCGACCGGCACGCGGCAGGTACAGAACTGCGGCGCTGCTGCTGAGCCTGCAGTCGGGACAGGGGACTGAGGCGCAGCCGGTACACTATGAGGTGAGGGAGCTGCGCCAGATCGCGGTGGGAGGAGAGTGCATGTGGCCGGGCTCGGCCCCCCCCCTGGCTGCACAACGAACGTCAGGATTGCCCGTGCGGGCTGCACCAGTAAATTGAGGCCACGGCGCGGGCCTGTGTTATAGGCCCTCTGGTGGCGAGCTGCTCTGGAGTGTGAGTGGCGGCCTTTAACTGCATGCAGTGACCCAAGGCTGAACGAGAGCCGGCAGTGGAGATTCTGCCGAAGCAGGGCCGACATTGCTGGGGGACAATACGTGCTAGTGAGCACCATCTGGTAATTGCCATGATTATCAAGGCCCAGACACAGAGCAGGAGCTCCATTACACAGCTCTCGACAAGCAGTGCTTCAAGGCGCTTGTGGCGTGTTGTTCTGCCATCACAGGAACTCGAGCAGGACATTTTACAGCTCGCACACTCCTGTTATAAGGTCAGCCCTGTGGATTGAAAATAATAAATCATAGCATTCGCTAGCACACAGACAGATGCGATAGAGGTGTGTCAGGGTGCTGGGGCCACATCTTAAATTACCTGACTTGGAGTACTAATAGCATTCCGAAGGGTGTCTCACACTAGATGTTACTTTCCCATAGCTGTGGAGAAGAGGGAAAGAAAAAGATATAACTGCTGCTAAAACAAAGAAGAACAGCAGTGTTCTACATAGAGCTCGTCATGAGGAAAGCAGAAAAAACGCAAGCCAGACTTACATTTGAAACAAGATGCTCAGTGAAGCAACCATCGGATGTGGGTGCGGAAGGGGGCAGCCCACAGGGACTGCGAAGGGAAGCACACTCGAGGCAACGCTACTAGCCATGCAAAACAGCTTGCAATCCATAGATGCCAAAATTGACTCCTTAAATATACAAATAGACAACTTTGTGGCAAAAATGGACAAACAGTCTGCACGTATTACGGAGACAGAACAGAGAATATCGAAAGCCGAGGACGAGTTGAAAGCAGTGAGCTCAAAAAGCCTGAATATGGAGCGGGATTTGGCAATCATACAAGCAAAGAACGAAGATTTGGAGGTGCGCTCTCGCCATAATAATCTATGTATTAATGGTGTACCAGAGTCCACTAATACTGGAAGAATGGAGATCTACATCTAGAGCATGGTGATGATGCTATTTGGTGCTGAGAACCTGTCTCAGGTGCTGGTGGTGGAGCCTGCACACCGAGCGCTCGTGGCGCGGCCTCCGCTGGGGGCCCCTCCACGCCCCATCATCGCAAAACTATTGAACTACTGAGAAAGAGACACTGTCCTTAGACTGGCCAGAGAAAAAGGAGAAGTTTAGTACCGGGGCAATCAGATTTCGTTCTACCCGGATTTCACGATTGCAGTGCAGTCAGCCCGGAGAGAGTTTCTACCATTCAAGCGCCAACTACAAAAGGCAAGTATTCCATACGCCATGTTATACACGGCGCGCCTTCGTGTGGAGCATTGCGGCAAACAACAGATTTGTACAACACCCAAAGCAGTCAAGGACTATGATTCTATCTAGCAAACAGGCTCAGAACACATCGGATGTCGAAGAGGGAGAAGATTGAATGTCGAACCTGAACACTCTGAAGACCAAGGGCTGCATATGCAACTTGGACGCTTCCCGCAGGAGCATGGACTACCTGATCTGGAAAGGGGGGTTGCTGTACAGTCTAATGGATGTCTATATGCTGCAGTTTGTCAGAGAAGGCCAACATTTCTCCTCAGAATCCGTCCACTTCCGTCCATCTGGAGGGTGACTAGGACAATGGCGAATCCCCGCAAGGGAGCACCCCAGATGAGTCTAGCATGTCATGCTGCAATTTCTTGTTTATGTTATTGAAATGTTAATGTTGGGTTTATGTATGATTTTTATTAATGGGGGAGGTCTTTGGCTAGTTCGGAATGCTGAAGTTGGAGGGGGAGGATGTTGGTGGCTAGATGTAGCTTACCCTCACATAACATATACAGTGCCCCGTGTCACACATGGCTTTCAATATACCACACGTACATCAGCATTATAACATGACGAGACATCATTGAGCGTGTGGGTGACAGTATAAATTTCGTCACATGGAATGTACGTGGTCTCAAGAACCCCGTAAGGTGAGGTTGGTGCTTCAACTTTTAGATGCAAAAGAAACAATTGATGGACGGAATGCTGGACAACGCAAACATTCACCCCCAGTCCCAAGGATCTGGGTTAAATCCATCATTCTTTTGCTCACCACACCACCCCAGTTTGGAGCCAGCCATATGCAAATCAGTCTTGACCCTGTTCCTTGTGGGAACAGTCCAGCCCGAACTGCCAAGCCAGGACCTCCCTGGACCGGAAACAAGCATCCTGGGACCGGTTTCAGGGCATCACCCTTCTTCAGCCAGGCTAGCTTGAATCCAATGGTGTAGTGAGCACGGGACCCACGTCTGGGCATACCCTTCCCACTTAGGGCGACAAATGCAAAAGAAACAATTGATGGAGGGAATGCTGGATAATGCAAACATTCACCCCCAGCAACAAAGATCTGGGTTAAATCCATCATTCTTTTGCTCACCACACCACCCCAGTTTGGACCCAGCCATATGCAAATCAGTCTTGACCCTGTTCCTTGTGGGAACAGTCCAGCCCGAACTGCCAAGCCAGGACCTCCCTGGACCGGAAACAAGCATCCTGGGACCAGTTTCAGGGCATCACCCTTCTTCAGCCAGGCTAGCTTGAATCCAGTGGTGTAGTGAGCACAGGACCCATGTCTGGGCATACCCTTCCCACTTAGGGCGACAAATGCAAAAGAAACAATTGATGGACGGAATGCTGGACAATGCAAACATTCACCCCCAGTCACAAGGATCTGGGTTAAATCCATCATTCTTTTGCTCACCACACCACCCCAGTTTGGACCCAGCCATATGCAAAACCAGTCTTGACCTTGTTCCTTGTGGGAACAGTCCAGCCCGAACTGCCAAGCCAGGACCTCCCTGGACCGGAAACAAGCATCCCGGGACCGGTTTCAAGGCATCACCCTTCTTCAGCCAGGCTAGCTTGAATCCAGTGGTGTAGTGAACACCACATTTCGCCCTAAGTGGGAGGGGTATGCCCAGACGTGGGTCCCTTGCTCACTGTGCCACTGGATTCAAGCTAGCCTGGCTGAAGAAGGGTGACATACCCTGAAACCGGTCCCAGGATGCTTGTTTCCGGTCCAGGGAGGACCTAGCCTGGCAGTTCGGTCTGGACTGTTCCCATGGGGCACAGGGTCAAGACTGATTTGCATATGGCTCGGTCCAAACTGGGGTGGCGTAGTGGGCAAAAGAACGATGGATTTAACCCAGATCTTTTGACTGGGGGAGAATGTTTGCATTGTCAGCATTCCGTTCATCATTTGTTTGCTGTAACACTTTCCGCCCTAAGTGGGATGGGTATGCCCAGACGTGGGTCCCTTGCTCACTGTGCCACTGGATTCAAGCTAGCGTGGCTGAAGAAGGGTGACATACCCTGAAACCGGTCCCAGGATGCTTGTTTCCGGGCCAGGGAGGACCTGGCCTGGCAGTTCGGTCTGGACTGTTCCCATGGGGCACAGGGTCAAGACTGATTTGCATATGGCTGGGTCCAAACTGGGGTGGCGTAGTGGGCAAAAGAACGATGGATTTAACCCAGATCTTTTGACTGGGGGTGAATGTTTGCATTGTCAGCATTCCGTCCATCATTTGTTTGCTGTAACACTTTTCGCCTTAAGTGGGATGGGTATGCCCAGACGTGGGTCCCTTGCTCACTGCGCCACTGGATTCAAGCTAGCCTGGCTGAAGAAGGGTGACATACCCTGAAACCGGTCCCAGGATGCTTCTTTTTAGAAGAAGTAGGTGTCTGCTTTGTAGTGTCCTTTTCAGGACTGCCCTCCAGTTGTGGTTTTAATGCTTTCCCACCTAGACTGTCTCTGACTAGTTCTGCATATGCAGTTTCAATTATTTTGGATAGTTCGTGTTGTTGATCCACTGCACTGAACTCCCTTAGGCGTTGGCGGATCGCCACTGAAGCTGCTTCCCCTTTAATATTAGCTAGTATTATGGCTGATACCTGGTCAAAGTTATTTAGTAACTTCATCCCTAAGTTAAGGGCAGGCTCTGCTCCGTACTCATTTTGTATCTGTCTCAATACGTCAGGTACCACTGCTAATGACGGGATACCATGTGCTCTGGTATATATGGCAGCAAAGACTGAACCCCAAGAGGTGCAGTCCTCTACTTGGGGTGTGATCCCCATGGGCAAGCAGATTGTTAGTATTCTGTGTTTATCATAGGTGGTAGTATTCGGGAATACTGCCTCAAGCTGAGTTATTTTCTGAGCTATCCAGAATGGTATTTGTTCGCGTTTTGCGGGCATTTTGCCCATTACCGCGTGTAATGTTTGAGGAGTAATTTTAGTTGCTGTACCCTGGTATTGGGACCCATCTGTTGCAACTGTTGTTGGTTGAACTGTGAGAGTCCTCATGATGAATTGTGTCAAGTTTCTGTAGATTTTGATTAAATCTCTGTGTTGTATGAGTAATTCTGGTTGTGGCATTGTGCCAATGTCAGGATGCGTTGTATAAGCCACTAGTATCGGCCATGTGGCTCCGTCTCCTCCGAGCGGGCCTAATCTTACTCTTGCTCTTAAGTGGGGTAGGGCGCCTTTAAACCAGTATAAGTGTTCCTGGTAAGTGAGTGGAATCTCTATGTCATCGAATGGACAGTATTCCTCTGGTGCATCTACTTCTATGTAGTAGTGAAATGTCTTTGTTACGTGATCTGCTGCTGGGAATGTAACCCATGAATAGAATACCTCTGTTTTATTTGATTCATGTGCCTCAATCACGAGAGCTACTACGCCACCCCTTGGCGGAAAACCATTTTTCAATAGTTTCATGGTGAGCGTATGTCTGAATTTGGGTGTAATTTCAATTGCATTTTCGGGTTGTTCTCCGGCTGAGAGATGCAGATCTACTCTTTCTTCATCGCTCTGAGTCATTTTGAAAAGAAAAGCTTTTCCAAGAGAACTTAAGATAAAAGTTTTATGCACAATTTGGGAACTAAATGTCCTTCAAGCTTGATTAACCAACAGCCAATAAATAGTATTCTCGTACTACTCAGCTGCGGCGGATTTTGTGCCCACCCACTCCAGACGTCTCTGGGGTTTTGTGAGCAGGTTCTCTGAGAATAGCACGACTGAACTACTCAGATTCTACTGTTAAATAAGTACCCAACCAATGTTGGTGGCGCCATGTCGTGTAGTTCCTATAGTACCCCTGCAGGACCTGCGCATTTGGATAACAAACTGTAGGCTTGGTGACTGACTGGCTCGGTGCACCCCCACCGCATATGTTAGCCTGATTTGCTTTAGCTAGCTCACAGTGCCACTAGAATCTCCTCTTATCGGGGAGAGATTAGTTTCTGGCAACCTTAGATCATGACAACCCTGATCCCTCAGAATCGTGGAAACAATGTACTACTTCTCGCTCAGTCACTCGTGCTTACTTGTTCGGTTTGTCTCAGAGAGTTACACAGAATAAACAGTCTGGGCGTTTCAATAAGTATTTATTGAACAGTTGTTATCCTAGTGTAAAATATATGTGCTGCAGTAACCAGGAGACAATAGCAGAGATATATTATCAGCAGTACGATAAAAGTGAAGGGATAGAACAGTTCTACCATATTGCAATAATCATGAATACATACATGAATATAAAAGCATTTATGAAAGTGCGCGTACTCCTACGATGCCTAACTAGATGTACCTAAGTGTACCTAGCATGTGTGTAGGTCTAACAGCCTAAGAGCCAAGTATCCTTCTAGGATTTAGTCGAACCCCCATACCTGAATAGAGAGAGTGTGGGACCCCGTCCTGGTCTCGCGTTGGACACCCACGCAAGGGCTGTGTTAGACCGCTGTCAGCTGGAGCGACTGCATGCAGGAGCCTCAGCGTCTCTGGTCAGTGTGTCAGCATGGAAGTCTCGGTTCCCTCTCTCTTACCGTGGCAAGATGTGGTGTATTTATACCCTAAAGTGTCTCGTCCCTCAGTATGGTTTGTATTGGTCTTTGTTAGACATGAGGAAGACGTCAGGGGTGAACTTTGTACATACATATTATGCGGGAGATGTAGCTGGTGAATGCTCATGCATAATTTATGAGTACATTGTAGGCCTGTGTTCGGGAAAAAACCTGCAGTGTTCTAACCACAGACTAGATAACGTTCAACCCTCAGAGCTCGTTGTGTACTGGAGGGAACTAATGTAGGTGAAAGATCATGCCTATACTAGGGCATAGAAGATCATGACTATAATAGGGCATAGACGATTATGACCAAAATAGGGCATATGCGAATATGACCATATACGGCATATATGAACGCGTCTATATTAGGGCCTCTATATGAAACATAATAGTTGAGAGCATATGCTGTTCAGACAGCTTTTGCTGTGCACTGGAATCTGCACCTTCTGTAAGCTTAGGTATTGGACTTAAGCTTGTGCCGCCATGGCCACTCAGAGGTCGTATAGTGCTTTCTTCCTCCTTAACGGTGAGTGAGTTTTCTGTTTCTCGACCCTGGATGTCTTTGCTGTTGTCTTCTTTCTTGATGTTCGGTGACAGTTTCACCTCTCGCACTTGATCAGTGTTGGCTTAGCTTTTTGCATCATACTAGGTTATGGCTGTCTTTAGCGTTTCGCTTTGTATCAATGATGGCTCTGTCTTATGATGTGGTGCAATATCTCTTCTTTTGGCCTTACCAGTGGATTTCTGGGGGGCTATTCGAATGCACTCCTCTGCAGGGCCTTTAACTTCTTCAAGGGCTGTATATGGCCTGAAGCAGGACTTTTATTCCACACACGCCAACTTTGAACTACTTCTCATCGATTTGGGTGCATGTGGTACGCACCAGCAGTTTCTGTAGCATTGCAAACTCTCAGGGAGAGCAGTCTCGTTTCTTCAGGGCACAGATCCCCTACTTGTCGCCACTTGTAGCGCCCTCCCAGCCCAGGAGCATGCACAATGAATACGCCACACACGGAGCTCTGGATTGTAAGTCTTTATTCCTCAGCATACAATAACACACTGCACTCTCATTAAATCATAACCGTTAATAACCACACCTTAACACCTTCCAGCAAGTTGCGTAATTCCTTATTTGAGTCTGCCCAGAAACACTAGGATTGTAGCGCACATAGTCTCACGACACTACAGCATCCAGTGGAGTGGCATACAGTGGAGTGACATAGACTTGAGTGATAAAGAGTAGAGGTACAGAGTGGGGGGCGCAAGAGAGCCCACGGCAAGATGGCTACACATTAGTGCAGCTCTGCCGGCTGGGTTCAATCTATACGTCTTTTAATCCGGCCATACTCCACCAACTGTTGTGGAAACACCCCCTAAGCCGTTTTTAATTGTTTGGCTCGGATTGTGTAGGGAAAGATGACTTGTCCTCCGGCGTACACCATTGCAGAGAGGCTGTGCTGTGATCGAGCAGTGACGAGAGTTGGACAACCAGCCTGCGTCAGGTACAGAACTGCGGCGCTGCTGCCGAGCCTGCAGTCGGGAATGGGGACTGAGACGCGGCCGGTACACTACGAGGTGAGGGAGCGGTGCCAGATCGCGGTGGGGGAGAGTGCATGTGGCCGGGCTTGGCCCACCCTGCCCCCGCGGCTGCGCAACGAATGTCAGGATCGTCCGAGCGGGCTGCGACAGTAAATTGAGGCTGCGCCAGTAAATTGAGGCTACGGCGCCGGCCTGTGTGATAGGCCCTCTGATGGTGGGCCGCTCTGGAGTGCATGTGGCGGCCTTTATCTGCTTGTAGTGACCCAAGGCTGAACGAGAGCTGGCAGTGGGGATTCTGCCGAAGCAGGACTGACGTTGCTGGGGGACGATACGTGCTAGTGAGCACCATCTGGTAATTGGCATGATTATCAAGGCCCGGACACAGAGCAGGAGCTCCATTACACAGCCCTTGACATGCAGTGCTTCAAGGCGCTTGTGGTGTGTTGTTCTGCCTTTTACAGCTCGCACACTCCTGTTATAAGGTCAGCTCTGTGGATTGAAAATAATAAATCATAGCATTCGCTAGCACACAGACAGAAGCGATAGAGGTGTGCCAGGGCGCTGGGGCCACATTTTAAATTACCTGACTTGGAGTACTAATAGCATTCCGAAGGGTGTCTCACACTAGCTGTTACTTCCCCATAGCTGCGGAGAAGAGGAAAAGAAGAAGATATAACTGCTGCTAAAACAAAGAAGAACAGCGGTGTTCTGCATAGAGCTCGTCATGAGGAAAGCAGAAAAAACGCAAGCCAGACTTACATTTGAAACAAGAGGCTCAGTAAAGCAACCATCGGATGTGGGTGCGGAAGGGGGGCAGCCCACAGTGACTGCGGCGGGAAGCACACTTGAGGCTGCAATTTCTTGTTTATTAGAGAAATGTTAATGTTGGGTTTATGTATGATTTTTATTAACGGGCGATGTCTTTGGCTAGTTCGGAATGCTGAAGTGGGAGGGGGGAGGATGTTGGTGGCTAGATGTAGTTTACCCTCACATAACATATACAGTTCCCCGGGTCACACATGGCTTTCAATATACAACACGTACATCAGCATTATAACATGAGGAGAAATCATTGCATGTGTGGGTGACAGTATAAATTTCATCACATGGAATGTACGTGGTCTCAAGAACCCCCGTAAGGTGAGGTTGGTGCTTCAGTTTTTAGATAGACACAATATACATGTGGCCTTATTACAAGAGACACACCTGGATAAGCGCTTAGATTATACCATGGGCACTCGCTGGACCACATATCGACTGGCCGCCTCATATTCCACGTATTCACAGGGGTTCTGCTATTAATTAGGCGTGGGATACCCTTTACACTTATAACTCACCAGGTGGATGATCAAGGTAGACTTTTAATTGCGCTAGGGAAACTGGCGGGCACGGATGTCACACTGGTCAACACATATGCACCAAATATAGATGACCCGCAATTCTTCACAGCAGTTTGGAGACAAATACACACTATCACGCAGACACACATCATTTGGGGGGGGGGGTGATATGAACACATATTTAAACCCTGTGGAGGATCACTCAGCGGACCCGAGGTGGCACAGGAAGCAGGCAGCTAAGCTACTGTGGGGAAAGATGGAAGAATATGGCCTGGTGGATGCCTGGCAATTGAGACACCCGACAAAGAATGAGGGTACGTTTGTTTCCATGGTCCACGGCACGTCGTCCAGACTGGACTACTGGCTCATCTCTACAGAGGTGTGCCAATGGATAGTCGAAGTATGACACCTCCTAAAGACATTATCCGACCATGCACTGGTCCTATTATGGCTGAAAATACAGAATATAACCCCTACACCATTTGCATGGCGCTTTCGCCCAGCGGCTCTCTTAGACACTGTCTTTAAGGAAGAGGTGCGTAGTCCAATAGTAGAATACTTTACATTGAATACAGGTTCGGTAGCTAGTCGCAGCTCATTGTGGGAAGCCTTTAAAGTAACAATACGAGGGAAATGCATAGGCATCCAAGCGGGGGTACTGAAAAGTATCAGGACGCAATTAAACAATACTGAAGATAAACTTCACTCCCTAGAAAGAGAATATGAGCATCAGCCAACGGGGACCATTTTGGCGTCAATTAGGGAACATCTGACAAACTTCGAGTCTCTTACAGACCAAGAGTCACGTTCCATGTCAAAGCGCCGTGTTGCTCCAGCGTATGGTGAGGGTGGGAGGCCTGGACATAGTCTTAAACAAAAATTGAAATTGCAGAAAGGCACGGATCCTATTGTCCACTTAATGGATGAGGATGGCACAGCGTGCTACTCAAACTCAGAGATACTAAAGGCCTTCCAGAAATTTTATGCAGGACTATACGGACCACGCAACATGCCATCGTTGACTGAACTGAGCCGCTATTTCGATGACGTGGCTCTAGCGTGGCTTTCGCCTGGTCAGAGGGAATACCTGACACAGCCAGTGACAGTTGATGACCTGTAGGTGGGGATCCGCGCCTTGCCGAATGGTAAAGCCCCAAGCCTGGACGGGTTTACAGGGGAATTTTATAAAGAGAACTCTGAATTACTAGCCCCACAATTGCACGCTGTATATGAGGAGGCGTACGTAGGTGGTGCACTACTGCCTTCGCTGAGAGAGGCGCTTATAATAACACTGTTGAAACCACATAAGGAGCCGGATACGTGTGAATCCTATAGGCCTCTATTTCTCATAAATATGGACGTTAAAATCTTAGCTGATGTAATTGCAATGCGATTACAGCCCCTGATATCCCAGTTGGTATTACCAGACCAATACGATTTTATAACTGCTTGGTCAACTAAACATAATTTGCGTACCATATTCGCACTATTACATCAAATAGAGCCTAGCTTGCAGGCGGCGGCGGTTTTGTTGGACGCGGCCAAGGCCTTCGATTCGATTGCATGGACCTATATGTTCACAGTGCTGACCGGTATGGGGATGCTAGAGACATTCTTAAGATGGATTAGACTTCTATATGAATGTCCGGCGGCACGGGTGCGTGTCAATGGCCATACATTAGACTCCTACAGAGTCTATAGAGGGACACCACAGGGCTGCCCCCTGTCACCCCTCTTGTTTGCACTCACTATGAAACCGCTGGCCTGCATTATTAGGCAGAAATACACCGCTGCAGCCCTTCGATTCCACCTGCACCCGTTGATTATTTCACTCTACGCCGACGACATGGTACTATATATAAGAAAACCAGCCGTCCACCTATACCCGGTTATCCGAGAATATATAAAATCTGAATATTATTCTGGCCTGTGTATTAACTGTACGAAATCGACAATGCTCCCGCTAACAGTGGCTACGCAGCCATGCGAGATTGAATTCCTGTTGAAGTGTGCGACCGGCCCTGTCAAATACTTGGGGGTGTGGGTACATAGAGATTCTAATGTTGTGCTACGAGACAATTATGGTAGGGCGATAACCAGGTTAGAAGACCGGATAGCGCGTTGGATCGCGCTCCCACTTTTCCTGGCGGATAGGCTAGTTGTTATTAAAATGGTAATATTGCCGCAATTCTTGCACCTGTTTATTAACATCCCAATAGTGTTGACAGAGGCCTTTTTTAAGCAACTGTGGTCCCTGTTAGTCATACTGGCGTGGGCAGGCAAGAAACTGAGATTAAGCTGGGAAGTGCTAGCCCGACCATACACGGATGGGGGATTCTGTGCCCTGGATTTTAAATTATACTACCTGTGCGCACAGGCTCACTTTGCGCACTTCTGGTACGTAACCCATGACTTTATACGTCATGTGGCAATCAAACATGATGACGCTGCCCCAATACCCCTCAGAGCTATCCTTCCACATAAACGTAATTCGACCCCCCTCCCCGAA